>OZ024742.1:334074908-334094908 GCA_964016885.1 Eledone cirrhosa | reverse complement strand
GAGGGATAATTTTAATCGCTGCCCCCACACTGTGAATTATATGTTACGCAACTGGAAAAACCGGGATAAAACTTACCGGGAAAGAGCTAATCCAAAAGAAAATTGTCTCCCCCGCACAAGTATAATTTGAGTTGTCTCCGCAGTTACCAATCTAGTGAGCAGAATCCAGTTAGTTCATATACATTTCCGTTCTCACCACAAGCATATACATGATGAAAACCTGTTCGGTGAAACGCACGTCCTTGCGTATGGCTTGCTAATTTGTGTTGGAACTAAATCTCTCTCTCTCTCTATCTCTATCTCTCTCTCTTTTTCTTTCTCACTCTCTTTATATATATATATATATATATACATACATTCATACACACATACATATATACATACACACATACACACGCACTCACATATACACACTCACACATACACATTCACACACCACACACACACACACACACACACACACACACATATATATATATATATATATATATATATATATATATATATATATATATAAATATATAATGCTGCAATGCTGTACATGAAAAAATTCACATATAGAACTGGCAACCACGACAACGATGATGATGAGGATGATGATGATGATGAAGATGATGATGATATTGTCAACGATAGTGATGTCAATTACGATGATAAATTCTGGGAACTGTATATTTATTAGTAATTAAGATTCATTTCCTCGTGCACATAAAAAAGTCAGGGCTGGATGAACAAGCAAAATCAATGAGGTGGAAAATACTTAGTATGGCAATCAGTAAGGCTGCAACGTTCAATGATCACTTAACATGCGACACTGCCATAATGATCAACCGCCATCTTGATTTCTGATTTATTACTAACTAAGAACGACCCTTCTACATTTTTATCAATGCGTCTATATTTCGTTTGATTTATTCTCCATCTCTCTCACCCCTCACTTTTCCTTCCACACCTCCTCAATATTTCCTCACTTCCTCCTCTCTTTCCTTCTCACACACTCTCTCTCTTTCTATCAAAAACTATATCGCTAACAAGTTCTATAACACAATACGTACGATTAAAGGAAAATACAAATGTAATTGTACTATTTGTGACTGATATACGTTAGATATATGCGTGTAAATAAGAGGGAGATGAGGACAGAAAAAGTAATGATATAAAGATATATTTCTTGGCACAACATATGTACAAATTTGGTAAAATTGTGTTCTAGATAGAAGATGTAGATGTAAAAATATATAATAATTTGTATATTTTAGATGCTGAAAAAATTACGAAACGATATTCTGAGTTTCCCGTTTCCGATATTCTGGGGATAGGGAAGTTTAAAAAGATGATATAATATTGCAAAGACCAATCTCAAGAAGAAAGATAATTTTCAGAAACCTATTCAGAAAAGTTGCAGGGAATATTTAGACTTGATTTGGGTTTTTGATTCATTATTGAAAATAATCATTGGCAGTATCGGTAGAGTGTCGGGTACCATGCTTCGCAGCATAGTGTTACAGCTCTTGACGCTGAATTCAAATCCCGCTGGAGTTAGCTTTGCTTTCCATCCTTACGGGGTTGATAAAATAAAGCACCAGTAATGCACTGCGGTCACTTTACTCGATTTTCGTCACTCCTAAAATGATCTGAGTTCAAATCCCGCCATCCTGCTGAGGTTAATTTTGCCTTTCATCCTTACGGGATTGATAAAATAAGTACCAGTAGTGCAACGGGATAATTACTGGCCTTGTGCCGAAAGTAGAAACAATTATATTAGAAGCTTTACTATGAAAGAACCAATATACGATATACGAAGCGAGGAATTTAACCGACTCTGTGTCTATACACGATTGCTGCTTTATAATGAATTAATATATAAAATTGGATTGTCATCCGACCTAGCGGGGTGACATCATATACAAGTTAATAAACACGAAAAGATGGGTTTCAGTCCACCTCGGGTCAATTGCACCGCTCTAAGACGACGATGATAAATCCGAGCGATCAGTGACCGTTAAGAATCCCAGATTTCCATTTAGCATCGAGAGGATTCGGTTGAAAACGGAAGTGCACTTTGACTATCGATGTATAAGTTATTGACTTAAGGACACCTCATAATCTGGTCAAATCAAAGATTCAAATAAAATAGAAAATTAAATTTAAAAAATATTTGTTTAATGAAAATGATTTTCGTGAGAAGAAACAAAGGCTTGACGTTCAGGTTGTATGAGTAAAATAACACGTATTTTATGTAGAATGTTCGCTAAATGGTCGAGATAGGTTATATCATTACACACATAAACACGAGCACATAAACAATACACAACCATACACAGACAGGTGTTGAGACTTCATATATGCAGAACCGACACATGGGCGTTTAGCCCCGTACTGTCTGTGAGTCTTATACAGGTTATGCGCTCCATTATCACAAATAAAATATGTTTACCTTACCATTTAGGAAGCTATCAAAAACGAGGTTTTTGACAATGCTTGCTCTGTATCAACTAAGAAAATTACTAAGCATGTATTTTCTACAATACAGTCTACACTCAAGCAAGTCAAATAATATGGCGAATAATATTGACCTCTCTGGATATATCCATACGTTTGCACTGCCTCAAAGATGTCTTATTATTTATTTTATTGATCGCAAGAAAATGCAATATATTTGATATAATTATACAAAATTGTATAACAATATAATTTAAGGTTCGGTAATACAATTCAACGCTACAGGGTGTCTAGTTGGCATTAATTCTAACGCCGCCCCTGTATATATATATATATATATACTCTAGATTATGTTATTCATACATATAACGTCGAACAGCCTATGTTTACTGAATAATATTTCCACCAGATCTTTGCCACACAAAATTTATGAAATTAATTTTCTATATGAAGTTCCACTAGCTTTTGATATATATATATATATATATATATATATATATATATATATATATATATATATATATATACATATATATATATAAATATAACCACAGCCAATTAATCCCTCCTCGTATATCCTGCCACTCATAATAATGAAGATAGTGATAGCCGTGTTGATGGTGATTATGGCGATGATACTCGTTACTCTGAAAAGTCGTGTAGGCATCTACTGCTCGGCTGCTGAGTTCTTGCCGTTTCAACGGCATGAGGATAACTGTTATCATATATATGTCATATATATATATATATATATATATATATATATATATATACACCAAAGAATGTCTATGTCAATAACGATATGTTGAATGTAGGAAATGAAGGAACATTTTCACTCTGGAATCGAACTTTTATTGCCCACATGGTTTCGCACATTAAAAACTGTTTCTAATTTACTTTACTATATATGTTTAAACATTCTGTATATTATGAAGTGAAAATATTCAATATTCTCAGCTGGAGAAGAAAATATTATTTCATATTAAACTAGACAATAAGGTATTTCTTACTAAAAAGACAAACGAAGAAAACTATCTAACTTAATCCGAAGAAGGTGGAAACAATTTACCTAAAGCAATGCGAAAATATATATTTCATCAGAATAACAAAAGTGTACGACAGCGTATAGTGGTGAAGCATATCATGTATTTTGATTATCTTGCATCAATAATCTTCTAGGCAACGGGCTATGTTCTGCCTTGGGCCTCTATTGAGAACTGAACGCAATTAATGCATATCTTATACTTTGTATATAACTGAAGGTTTTACTAAAATATATCACTGCTGCTGATAATGCAACAGGATAATAAAAATGATTAATATTCTTCATATTCTATCGTTAGACCGTCGGGCAAAATGTCTTGCATCATTTAATTACAGATGTTTATATTCTGAGTTCAAATCCCGTATACGCATCCTAAAACGTTCATCACTCCGGGGTCGTTAAGCGAATATACTAGTCAACTTCTCACCATGAGTAAGTCGATTTCCTACTCACCTGAAAAAATTGTTGGCTCTTCACCAAGATAAAAAATATCCTCATAAAATGATATACTATAAAGGAATATAAATATTTATGTATTATAAATATATATTATGATTCGCAATGAGTATTTTAAGCTGTGCTCATGTCATCGCTATTCCTATAGCTGAACGAAAATTCTAGGCGATAGCACTTGAAAACAACATTTATCTATCGTTCAATCATTCAATTCCGAGATGGGCATAAACTTATGTGCCTGTGCGTTTGTGGTGTGTACGTACGTATGTATGTCTGCGTGTGTGTATATATCTGTGTATGTATATATATATATATATATATATATATATATATATATATATATAATGAAGGAAATGTGGTAAGGAACCAGATGGACCATAACGCACCAAAATACTCAATACTTTTGGGTAGAAGAGTGGGTAATAGGAACATTACCCACTCTGCCGTCGGGGTCATACTTGTTCCTATATATATATATATATATAATATATAAGATCAAAAGATGGTTAAAAGAGTTCCATGTATTTTATTATGCGCCTTTCATAAAAAAATATCATCATGCGATAACATTTGCGTTTTCGTCAGATAAAATAAGAAGACATGATATGAAGGTTAAAAAACACTAGTGAATAGTGCAGTTTAAAATCAACATATGAAAAGTAGTTTTAGATTGATGTGTGATATTGGGAAAAAAATTGAGAGGGGGGGTGAAAAAGAGGAAGAGATGAGAGTAAAAAGTGGAGGGGGAGGAGTATAATGAGGAAGGTATGAGATAGGAGGAGAGATGCGTGATAGAGAGAGAGAGATAACTTTGATAACTGAGAGAAATATATTGTTTTACATAGAGAGGTTAAAAAACCGTTGGAAGATAATATATAAATTAAAAGAAGTGAAAAAATGTTAGAATCATGTTAAATTAAGGTTTGTATATTGAAGGGTTTAATAATATGTGCGATGAAAAGAAATTGTTAATATGTATTAAGAATAATATTTAAGGGTTTAATAATATGTGCGATGGAAAGAAATTGCTGATATGTATTATTAAAAAAATATAAAAATATAACAATAGTAATGTAATATTGTGAAAAGAAGTAGAATAGTGGATGAATAAGTGTAATATGTATAAGTTAGATGAGCATGAAAGAGAGAAAAAAATAATGAATTGAGGGTGAATTGCATTTTAATACATCGTAACCGGTAATTTTTTCATACACTTTATATACGCCATAAAAAAAATGTTCAAAAAAGAATTGTCCCTCTTTTTTAAATAACACTATCTTCTCAATAATGTCACTTTGACGAATCAAAAAGGAAAAACAGACCCTTAAACATTCTCCCGTGCTATTTCCAACTTCATCTTTTCTCTATTTATGTATATATATTTTTTTTTTTTTTGAAACAAGATGGCGTAGGACAGAACAAAGGAGAGGCAAAAAACAAAGAAAAAAATCCCCAGTCACTGAAGAGGTCACAGAATGTGTGACGAAACAACTTTGACAATATATGAACAATCATCTGGTTGTGGAACCAATCAACCAACCGGAAATTTATAAATTCCTAAATTTATAAATTTATTATGATAAATTGAAGTGAAACTACTGGTGCGTGTGTTTCTTATTGGCAACATGACCCTCCCAAAGTATAACAATATATATATATTCTTATGCTTTTCAGATAAAGAATCTTGCTAATCAAATTCAGAAACGATATATATATATATATATATATATATATATATATATATATATATATATATATATATATATATATATATATATATATATATATATGTATAATCGCCCTATATGTATAAGTGTTTAGGTGCGTTGAATATATGGGCGTGTATGTGTCACTATGATAAAACTAATGTTTATTTTTCAGTTTTTACATCAACTTATTCTTATATTCAATTGATTATATTAGCACACGTGTCTCCCGATAGACCCTTAATCGCTAAAGAATAGCAGTAATCGGAAAGATCCCCCCCCCCCCATATATATATATATATATATATATAATTTAGATCAATATACCATAATATCGACCTCGCTGAACTACAACTCCATGAAAATTTGGTGTAAGAAAACATTATAAGTGACCACCAATACAATCCAATGTTATGGAGACAACACATTATAACTTCATACAAATATCTGACATCGAATAAGGCAGATGAATAGCGACATATTACTTACATTATAGTGGTGGATTGGCAGTATCGGTAGATGGTCGGACGCCATGCTTTGCAGCAAAGAGTTACGACCCTTTATGGTCTGAGTTCAAATCCCGCCGAGGCTAACTTTGCCTTTTATCCTTACGGGGTCGATAAGTAAAGTACCAGTAATACATTGGGATAATTGCTGGCCTTGTGCAAAGAGTAGAAACAATTATAGTAAGGCCTCTTCAGAGCCTCTTCAGTGTTGTTTCGAGCTGAGTAAAATTCCATCTATTACCGTTATTAAGATGAATTAACATTTTACGTTTGAAATTTAAGTCCGAATCTCGGAGTGTCCTGAAACTAAATGTAAGCATGGAAATTCTTGTTTTATATCACATAATTCTCTCTACTCTCGTTCTCACTTCAGTATTTCTAATTTGAGTTCTACCGGCTTTCCAAAATAATCATAACGACATATCTCACAATACTACATACAACTTTAAATATGATATTTTTGGAATAAGCGTTACTGCTGCATCTAACGTGACTGAAACCACGTATTTAGAATATTTTTCTTTCCGATTACTGTACTCAAACATTTATTTATTTAATACAAAACTCTCTCAAATTACATACAGATGCTTATACACTTCACGAAGAGGCGAAAATTAAATTCTCGAAAATTGATTCTACATAGAAGTGTAGCTGGTGTTTACAAAGGTATAATATAAAACATTTTGCATTATTTATATAAATATGGAAAAAATGAAATTTCATTTTCCACTCTTAGTACGGCTGATACTTAAATATAAGTATGTATACGTACATACATATATGTATACAGACGTACAGTAGTATGTATATACATACATGCACACATATATACATGTACGTATGGGTTTACCGAACATTTATTATAATGCTCGGTTTGTTTATAAACAAACAGCACGAATTAAGCCGTACAGTGTTCGGCAACCATCATTGCCCTTTTGTTCAATACTGACAAAGGAACCATGAACTAGTTTCTAGCTTATTAGCTGTCATCAGCACCGTATACCTTGCTGTCAGTCGATTGAACGTTTGAAAGTATATACATATATGTATGTACGTATACATACACATATTTAAGTAACAGCCATAGTAAGAGTGAGAAATGAAATTTCACTTTTTCCATGTATCGCTTTCGGTACGCCCGGCCGACTAACCCACTCGTTATGCAAATTAGGCTTCCTTTCCTCTTCCTCTAACTAAAACTGAAATCCAATGACGAGTATGCTGGATTGGGAAGCGGATGGTAATAATCCCCAATCCCAGTGCATGAATAGCCTCATGAAAGTTTCCCTATATTAAATACAGTAGTATTGGTGCAACGATGAAAGGAATCTGATGTAATCTGTAGAATGAGGGAGCGTATGTATGCGAGATGCAAACTCCGGTCGATATGACAGTTCAGAATATTTTTTAAGTGCTATATTAATCATATATATATTTCCGAAAGAGACGGTATGATCGAACCCACAGCCCCACATTATACCCTAACGGATAGTACGAACAATACGCGGATAATTTACGTCTTGATGTTGTAGCTAAGAATATTTTATATTTATGCCATTACTTATTTGTATAGGTAAGTATACTTTACCCGTATGTTTTGTGAAGGTACGTATACTTTCTCGTACGTATATTTTCTTGTTTTTCCAAGTAAAAAAGTGAGGGTATTTTTGTCTACTGATTTTTGTTAAAAGAGTAAAGAAAAGACATTATTTAAATATTCACTTCTTTAAAATTTTCAAATGTCAACACTTCCTGTTACGCGTAATTCCTCACTTTTTCTTATGACGTCGTACAACATTCCCCTCTTTTTCTTAGTCTGTATGTATGGCTGTCTGCATTAGATAACGTTTTCCGAAATATTTACTTCTGAGTTCACAGACTGATTTTTTAGTTTCAGAAGATCCCGTTAAGGGTGAATGCAGCGATTCTTTGCTTAAACTTTAATCTGTTATTTTAATATATATATTTGTGTACAGATATTTTTGCATACACAAAAACAAAAACCTATTTATTTCACCAAATCACAGTCGGCTTATCATCATTGTTACTGTTCGAGGTTAGAAGACCACATTCTTTCCAAGATCTGAGAACCATCAATGGCCTTCAATGTTCCACTTACCGTTTGGCTTGCCAGATGCGTGGTATGTTACACGATGACAGCCATTGGCACCTGAGTCTGCAAGAAGCAGCAACTGCTACAGTCCCTTCTCAGCTCCTAAAACGTTTTGGTATTATGATGCACAACTGTGATCTCGCCGACCCTCTCGCAATGTAGAACAACCACCGGGAAAGTCTAGCTGAGGACATCCTCCACTGCACACGAAGACACAATCCGAACGTAACATACGATGTCGTTTTCAATGTGGCGCTCATTTGTCTTGAAAACAGTGTCCTGGAAATTGGTGGTAGGCCTCTAAGTCACTACAGCTTACCTGCTCCTGACAGGAGTGTCCAGAGGTCAACGTCTACAGAGCTTCTCCGCGAGACGAGCTACGAAATCAGTGATTCTCCCATGGTTAATTGTATGTAGGATGCTCTAGGGTTAGCTCTCCAAACAATCTCTTCATCTTTGCTCCGGACGGCCGACAAAAAATATTGCATACTCTGAGGCTCTAACAATGTAATTTAAATATTTTCTGTTACTTGGAATTTCCATTATGGTTGTACAAATTATTGTTTGTTAAAAAAATTGTTCTCTGTTCAGCTTTTATTATCGGTGGATTGGCAGTATCGGTAGAGGGTCGGACGCCATGATTTGACGCATAGAGTTACGGCCCTTTCCATTCTGAGTTCAAATCCGGCCGAGGTTAACTTTGCCTTTCATCCTTACGGGGTCGATAAAATAAAGTACCAGTCATGTTCTGGGTAATTGATGGACTTGTGCCAAAAGTAGAAACAATTATTGTAACTATCAATTTTCTTTAACGTAATGGCTGCTGAACTGGGGAATCCTAAAAACTATTCAAACCCAACATCAGAGCACGTTAACCCCCCCCCCCCTCGCTTACTTGAGAGAGCGTGCGGTATCTTTGCACTAGAGTATAGGGGGGATTCCTGAAAAGATAAAATGTTGGTATACCTATCCAGCCAGCCGGACGGGCCAGTAGTATGTATATATATATATATATATATATATAGGAAAAAGTATGACCCCGACGGCAGAGCTCAAACCGTTTCGACGGCTATTTCTGGACATTTGAGTCCAGAAATAGCCGTCGAAACGGTTTGAGCTCTGCCGTCGGGGTCATACTTTTTCCTATTTCCCATTCTACTACCCTAAGTATTGAGTACTCTGGTGTGTTATGGTCCATCTGGTTCCTTACCACAATTTATTTGTTATATATATATATATACATATATATATATACATATGAATATTATATATATATCTACTATATAAATTGGAAGTGGTCGGACGTTGTATATTTAAGTAAGTAGGTGTAGTCGGATAATCGTCGAAATGGCTTGGTGGAATGCAGCTAAAATTTAAACAGTTATGCAAAATGACCCGAGGAGGCGTTGGGTCGACCTTCAAGCTACAAGCTTCTATGGTTACGGAGAAAATCGATGAAACAGGAATTTCGCATTCAAATTGAACTTAGAGTAATTTGTGAACGCAGAAGTAAATATTTCGAGAAAAGTTGCAACCGAAGGAAAACAGGAAGACGATATTTTGGTTCGTGAAGACGTTCCCTGACAATGAACGGGAAAATAGCGAGGATAATACGTCGTTATGTGGTGCGATGAGGAACAATTTCATGCAAAGACAAAACCAAGTTTATGGTATAAATGGAGTCGTTAGACTAATATTCTATTTAAAATAACAGATGGATTTCCAGCCCAGGAGTTTAAGAATGATGTAAATAAAATTGAAAACAAAAATGACAGAGGTTATTAAAATAGTAAAAGTAAATAGTGAAGATTTAGCCAGTACATACGTATGCCTCGACGGACATACACATACATACGCACACACAATAACATACACACCCACAAACACATACACACACGAGCGCATGCGCGCGCACGCACGCACACTCGCGTATGTATAAACCTCATGCATTTCTACAGTATTTTCACCAAACTTAAGACATAGGTTACTTATGTACTCCGGATGGTCATGGGCACTTTCATTTTTCCAGATATTGACTATAGGGCCTCCCAGCAGATAACCCCCTTTGTCCACTTTCTTGGAGTCGACTGAAGCACTGCAGTGCAATGCAACAAAACGTCATACCTTCTGGAGCTCGCAACCGATGTTCACAAAACTTGACACATGAGGTACGTTTGTTCTACAGCTGAATGTGAACTCTCAGAATTGGCACATAATGAGTAGGGGACCCATGGGGGCAGGAACCCCTTTTTGGAAAAAGCCGATGATTTTGTAAAAGTATAGTTTTCGAAGCAGCACTGAAGTATTGACATAAATGGTATACACAACTGCTATTTAATACCCGAGCAACGCCGGGTACCTCTGCTAGTATATATATATATATATATACATATATATATTATATATATATACACACACATATATATATATATATATATATATATATATATATATATATATATATATATATATATATATATATATATATATATATGTATCTATGTATATATTGTTAGAGCTTGGGACAATAAGAACAGGTATTAACATCAATAACATATGGCTATCAATGAAATGGAAATAAATGCCAAAAAATATGAATATAATAAAACGATAAAAACACAACGACAATAACAGAGAATGCTTCAACATTTTTCCTGGAGATATTTCCGCCTGGCGAGAACAGCTGGGCGCGAGAAGGCTTCAGTTAGTTACTAAGCACAATGATCTTTTCAGGTAACTGAGAACTAATAGTTTTTTTTAAAGATCTCAGCGTGAAGTTTGTTGATCAAATTTCAGATATTATAATATACCCTGAGGATATCAGTGTATATCACTTACAAAATACGAGCTTAACGATCTAAAAAGAATTCTCTTAAGCTAAATTCATGTTAAAATAAAACTACAATCAACGGTAGCGCAGATGTTTTGAAAATATGTTTTTTCTAATAGAACTGTGGGTGTAACGTTATATTAGATATAGAAGTATTCTTCAGACCAAAGATGCAGGTATCGCTGAATGATTATGATGTTCACTTCGCAATTTTGAAATACTTGGTTTAAATCACCGCGTGTCAGCGTGCTCAGGTGTATTTACTCAAAGATTACATACATTTTGTTAGTACACTTGAGTAGATGGAAACTGTATGGAAGCTCACAGGGTAGTGTATTCCTCTGTAAATCAAGGTCCAACCTCTTAATATATTGTAACATGTTGATTCTGCTACAGAAATAAGATTAAATATGTACACTGTATGTTTCTGTGAAACACGTAACAACTTACTCGTTAATTCACAGCATTGAGCCTTAAGAGCTGAGGAAAGAGTTGAGTATATATGGCATCTACTTCGTTGCTCAAGTCTCCCAGAACCATCACAGCTGCCATCGGAGAACTTGTGTGCATGGCTGGGGCAACATCTATCGTCTCTGCGCAGCAATCTATCGTTCCTTCTATCGATCTTTTGGTGCAGATTAACGTTTTTCTCAACAGAAATATTTCAGCATTTCAGACTCTTGATGTTTCAACTTGCTCAGCAAGCATTTGATTGAATCAGACGCTTTTACACACATGAATTCGCCTCTTCGTATCCCATATGACCAGTATTGAAGGCCTTCATGTACATTACAATTTCTTTATAATGCTCTTTGAAAACCTAAGCTCCTTAGCAACGGCGCTATTTGCCTTTATGGGGCTCTTATCAATAATTATTTGCACATTGTATACAAATGTTGATGTTCTGGTGCTATTAGGAAGCTTTACAAGCTTTTTACGTCAGGCTATGTTTTAGAACCCCCTTCAGCGGATTCCATCTCTTTGCGAACTTTGACAACAAAAGAACGTGCAACCTTCAGAAAACGAGCAATCTCTAAACCGTTATGCTCCGGTTTTAAAGTAAGTATTACAGCGTGTCTTTCCGTTTCCTGAGTTTGCTAATATCTGTCATTATTTATCAGAAAGGATAAGGATTGGCAGTGGATTGGCAGTATCGGTAGAGGGTCGGACGCCATGCTTTCCAGTATAGTTACGTCCCTTTACGATCTGAGTTCAAATCCCGCCGAGGTTGACTTTGCCTTTCATCCTTACGGGGTCGATAAAATAAAGTACCAGTAATGCATTGGGTAATTGCTGGCCTTGTGCCAAAAGTAGAAACAATTATTTATCAGAAAGGAAATGATTATCAGAACAAGTTAGACAAACGTTCGAGCTATTATAATACGTGTCCTCAAAGAACTGAGCAACGCTGTATATTCTATGAGAGATCTATCTTTGCTATTGCCTTGTAATGTTATCCTTTACCCGTTATACAACAAAATAGTATTTGATGAAAATGGAGATATTAGAGTTATATTCACGTTTGTAGGTATTGTTTTATGTTTGCCTGATGATGGGGACACGATTACCTTGTTTTAATTATCAAAAAATCATTGCTAACCTTAAGGGAATAATCTGATACTCCACACTCTCATATTTTGCATATCATTACATTTGAAGTGAATTGACAAAGTCCTTAAAACGTTGGACAGAACGCTTCGCGGTATTCATTGCAGTTATCAGCGCACTAAGTTAAAATTCTCTCGTGGTCATTCTCTCGAGATCAATAAATATAATACCAATTACAGTAAAGTTATTGATCCTCCTCTTTTTCTCACTTTCATATCTTCTCTGTCTCTGTCAATAGCAGGATGTACACATAACTGGAGGAATATAAACTACGTCAAGTATAGATGCCCGACATACACCATGAATCTATCGGAAGCTCAGAACCCTTGGATAGTTAGTAGCGCATGAATTCATAAAATACAGAAGCATTGTGTGTAAATTAACATTTATTCTTTCAACAAACATGCATTTAACTTCGCTATGCAAATAACTGCCGTTGATAAACATGCGAGAACTCTCTGAGGTTAAAGAGAGATAAGTGACTCGAGCTGTGTCACCGTTTTATTATCTACTCATCAGTAAATGAATGTATTGACATGCGAATGACTAAAATAAGTTTATTAACAAAAGCCTGTTGATTATGACTGTTTTCAGGAGTTGAAGTAAACTGTTTTCTCCACCTCTCATGTCTCCTCATTCAAGATCGGCGGAAGTAAACAACCTTGGGTTGCAGAGTTCTCCACTCTTTTCGGCAGAAGGACCCATCGTTTAACCACGTTGAGAATACATGTACGTTTATATTGCATGGATAAAGATATTTCCAAAGATATACAAATATGCATATACGTAAGTTAGATTTTAACTTCTATGCCTACAAAATGTTTGTTAACTGCAAATTCTTAATGTTACCAGTTGTTTGAAATAGAATAAGGTTTGATTAAATATGTCGTATTGTCTTTATTCTCTAACGCTTTACGTTCTGATTCAAAATACTAGTGGAACTCGCTTTTACTTTCATCCATGTGATCTATAAAAGAAGAAACACATTGGAGCCGTATCAATCTTATTATTTTCCTCTTTATTTGAAATGGCTCCATGACTAAGAGAAAGCAATACATTTTATTCCATAACTGTTTTTCCATTAGGCACATTATATTTTCTTTAATTCGAATGATTACTTCATTACTAAAAATCTTATTTTTATATTCTGAGTCAACATATTCAACAATCTAATACTTTTCTGTGCGAGAAATCGTTAATGATAGTTTCCATTATTATTAGATCCATTTCCAAGGAAAAGGAGACTAACGCTCATTTGTTATTAAAAGGTTGCCCCTTGAAATATTATTTCATTCAATAATTATTTCAGAAATGTGTTGAAAAATATACAGATACACATTCTTCGAATATCTTGTCTTTTAGATGGGCGCAGTGCTAATATATTTGCACTAAATCATCTTCATATAATATGTTTGCATTTAATTCAAGAAATATTTGTTTTACACATCCGAAACCAATCTAATGCCGATATAATTTGCTTGTTCAAGAAAGCAAACCGAATATATTGTATCATCGTTAAGTCATGTACAGGAAATTGACAAATGTAGTAGGCTCTCTATGAGCTGTTGATCATTAAAACTACAGTTGCATTTCTCAAAGATATTTCATTTTACAAGTATCACTACAAATAAACTTCTTTTGGCTCAAATGATAAGACAAAGGGGAAGCAACCTTACGTCAGATCAGACCGAGGAAAAAGCCTTTCCATTTTTCTTTCTGTTCATAATACTAACGGTCACAACCACTGGCAGAAGGAATTGGGATTTGAACGTAGAACGCATAGAAATGCACCCCCTCCAACATTTTATTAACAATGCTAATCCAGTCTCTTAAGACTTGCACTTTACTGACCTTGAAAGGATAAAAGGGAAACTTTGACGTCGGCATGATTGGAATTCAGAGCGCAGTGAGGAAGAATTGAGTTAATTTATCTGTTGCTCAAACAGTTCTGCCAATTCACTGTATATAAAAAAATCAGTCATCCCGTAAAATCTGATAGATAATTACCATGCTATACACATGTACATTCCCTTAACCTAATAGAGTCTGGGATATAAATTCTTTGTCTCGATTCCTGGAGCAAGTATCGCGTTATGTTGTATTCACACTTTTTATAAGACTGAGGGCACCTATACTTAAACCGCCAAAGAACCCTACGAATATCCACCTCCCAGTAAGTTAGTTACGTTTTCAAATATGTGGGCTGTAATGTTAAATATATTAATGCAATACACTCCAATAAAACCTCTACAACTCTATGTAGAAGCACCGATTAGCCTTGTGCCAATTAGAAATAGTAACCTCACACGACGCCTTTATATCAAACGTTAATGTAGTGAAAGAGAAGAAAGCGTTAGATAATCTAGTTTTACATATAGTAGTTTTGATTCTAAGTCTGCTCAATTTAGCTTGGATTCAATTTCATAAATATCAAAATATCCACATCAAGAGGGTATCTCCAATGAAATAACCTCTATGCAAATTAAGCCATAAAGACTTTTGAAGGTGTTACTAAAATTATTATTTCCTTCCTAAGTGAGTACCACAACACATGGTAATTATATATAATTATATTATAAGAGTGCAATTCAAATAAGAAGCTTTGTAATGGGTTTCATAGATCTAGAACCAGTTTTGGCCGATTTGGTATCAAGAAGGTTAAATAACATCTATTAACTACTGTCACATATAGAGTAACATTAAACCCAGTGTTTGCCATAGAAACCACTGCTACTTCATCTTGATAATAATCGATTTTTTAAAGCTTCATCATCCATGGATGAAAAAAAACAGAACACATTAAAGAAATCCCTTCAGCTAAGTAACTGAATTGATGACGTGGCAGATATCTTCCCCCCACCCCTGTCTCAATGACTTGCGCTGAAGTTGCGCTTCTTCAAAAGCTTCCTCCTCTTCCTAGTTATCATCAATATCGCTATAACCGCAACCATTATCTTCCTCAGCCTTTTATTATCATCATTATCGCTAAATAACCTATCAGTACAATCACCCTCATAATCATCATCACAGAAATTCTCATAATCAATCCCATAACCAGCATTATCATCATATCTTCCACATCAATCATCATCACAAAAATCATAATTATCACTACCAGCATCATAATTGTCATAAGCTTATTCGACTTCCATTTAACAAATAATTATTTGATTTGAGCGGAAGAGTGAGAGATCCGGGCAACACATTCTCGATTTTGTCCGCGACTAAATCCCAGTTAAGGCGTCTTCCCAGCAGACCGGTGATGTAATGACTGTAGACTGGAAAAATTAACCAATAAGAGCCGCTCTTAGTGAATAAATAATATATAATACATATATCAAATTCTAAATTAATAGTTTGAAGTCAAAGAGAAAGGATTTATAATCCAGAGCGATTTATATGTCCAGTATATATTAAACCTTACTGTAATGGCTAGAAACAACTTAGCGATTACAGTTTTCCTTGCTAATATGGAATGGACTTGCGTCGAATTCAAATATGAGTATTCTAGTTGTTCAATTAATGGAATAGTTTGCACATGAAATTAATCTATATGCAGTTGAGCATTCTACAGAGACGTGTAACCATCACATAATTATCGGTATATGCCGTATCTGAGACATTTAACTTCATATAATAAACAGCTTCCTTTTACCCAATTTAACTAACAAGACATTTTGACACACGAGGCTATGATAAATGACATGTGTCCAAATTACCAAGCATAGAGAGCGAACCCGTGGCATACAGATTGGTGGTTAATATTCTTCACCACTCGGCCATGCTATGTATGCCTTTGGTAATAACATAATATATATTGTGCTGTTAAAAGATACTGATGAACTGAACGGCAAATTTGTATCGAAAATGCAACGTGTATGATTTGCTACTTATAGCTTTAATTTGTAGCTGTTTTATATTGGCCACGTATTCATGGTGATATATGTTAGCCGCCAGACAACTGTCATGGCTTGTAAAAGCGGAAAGAAATTGAAGCTGACATTCATTATATATACTATTTTATCCATCCATCCATCAATACATACATACAAACATACATTTATGCATACATACATATACACTCAATCACACACATCCACGCACGCGCTCACACAGACACACACACACACACTCATACACACCCACATACACATCCACACACACACACACACACACATATATATATATATATAGATAGATAGATGTGTGTGTGTGTGTGTATATATATATACATATGAATAAGTACATATATATACATCCATTTATACATATATGAAAATATATATACACACACACACGCATATATATATATATATATATATATATATATATATGTATATATATGTATGTGCGTGTGTATATATATATATATGGATGTTGGTGTGTCTGTACATATGGTGTAAAAACATAGAAAATACATAATTTATATTATATTTATGCAAATTTGAAATCTGGTTGTATGCAGCCAATGGGGGTGATTTACAATTTATAACATGGCCAATACGATTTATGAATAAATATATATCGCAGATATGTGGCATCTAGATCATGGAAATAAAGAATAAATAAGACAAAAAATATGGCAAAAGCAATTGCGAAAGCGAAACATTGAAGATTAAGCAAAGGTTTCCGGGCGGCAAGCTGATACACGCACATACAAATGCAGTCACACATATACACACCCATAAACATATTCACACTCTATTCATACATATGGCCACGCTCACACTTTCTCTCTCTCTCTCTCTCGCTCTCTCGCTCTCTCTCTCTCTCTCTCTCTCTCTCTCTCTCTCTCTCTCTCTCTCTCTCTCTCTCTCTCACATATATATATATATATACACACACATATATATATATATGTATATATGTGTATATATATATATATATATATATATATATATATATATATATATATATATATATATATGTATGTATAAATATATATATACATATATATATATGTATATATATATATATGCATATATATATATGTGTGTGTGTGAGGGGTGTATACACATACATATATATACACTCACACAGACACTCAGATATATAATAGACTACAGTAGTTTTATGTATAAATGTATGCATACGTAAGTGTGTATGTGTATGTGTGTGTGTGTGTGTGTTCAGACTATCATATAATCATCCTGAAATAAAATTGATGTTGATGTTGGTCCTTATGATTATAACGATCACCATCTTCATTACTATCGCCACTATGAACATCATTATCGTCATCATAAACAACTTAGTCATCACCATCGCCATCTTTATCATTATCATCGTAATATTCAAGATCAACACCATAATTTACATCAACACAGTCAACATTATTTTCAACAACGCGAACGTCTTCAATAGTTAAAGAAGCATCTAGATTAATTGCTATCAATATCAAAAACTTTATCATCATCATTATACATATGTTAACTATGCAATGATGATGGCAGTGAAAAGTATTCTTCCAGCAGATGCAGACACGCACACATTATACGGCTTATAAGACGCAATGCTTATATGACGCAACTCAAATTGGGCAGGCATTTAAAGTATATAAATTAATGTCGGGTGAAGAGTATAAAATTTGTATATCGTATTTTTTCTTATCATTCTACATCGTAATTCTAGTCGTAGGACGGTAGATTGGTAGTATCGCTAGAGCGTCAGACACTATACTTTGCATCATAGAGTTATGGCCCTTCACGTTCTCAGTTCAAATATCGCCGACTGTTAACTTTGCTTTTTATCTTTACGGGATCGATAAAATAGATTACCAGTAATGCACTGAGATATATGCTGGCCTTGTGCCAAAAGTAGAAACAAATATTTTAGTACATTTTGAAAGCATAAGGAACTGTGAAAATAAATATACTTTATTCTCTACATCGTAGTTTTTGTTGATACATTTGGTACATTGTTAAATCAAGAGAAAGTGAAAATAAATTTAATCTATTCATCATAAAATTTATTACAATTTTAGCCTCTTTTAGAAAAGAATTGCCATTGTTGGTGTATATGCCATCGTAACATTGTGTACAATTGTGGTTTAATTTAAGAGCCAACCAGCATTAGAATTCTAGGAGTCGGTAATGCAAACTAACCCTTCAGTTTATAAGATACACCATGATTCTCTGAGATATTTTCTTTTAAGGTGTTTCTTAAAAGCCGCAAAATACGGTACTTATATACATACATATATACATATATAATACATACATACATAAATACATTATACATACATACATAAATACATACATACAAATATATATATATATATATATATATATATATATATATATATATATATATATATATATATATATATACTTTTATACTTTGATACTTTGATAGGTTTCGGCCAGTATTGACCCAGGCCATGTCTAACTTAACAACACCACCTGGCGAAGTCTTACAAATCAGTGTTTGGGCACCATGGTTTACGGAGGCATATCCGGATGTAGGAGGCTTTTCCAGGATTTCTTGAAGGAATTTATCCAAAGACTTCCTGAACTTGATGGGGTCTGTCTCTGCTTTGATGTGTTTGGTGTAATGTTAAAGAGTGCAGGGCCAATTGAGCTGAAATAATTGTGCCGTATTGTTGTTATGTGATGCGAGTGGGATTTTTGTCGTGGGCGGATAGCACGGGGCCCAAGCTTTGGGTGTACACTAAAGGTGATGCCAACATCATTTGGGCTAAGGTGATGGAATATTTCCCACATCATACATATAATGTAGCGCTCACGGCGACGTTGAAGAGAATAAAGTTTGAGCTTTTCTAATCGACCCCAATAGTCAAGGCCTGTCATGCCACTATCTTTTTTGTAATTGACCTTTGGGGTGCTTCAACTTTCATGATACTTTGTTTCGTGTGGGGTGACCACAGTGGACAACAGTATTCAAGGTGAGGTCGGGAAAAAGTGAAGAAGAGTAGGACAACAGTGTGGATATCTCTCGACTGGAAAGTTCTGAGAATCCACATTCTGCGGGCCATATCAACTTTGTTGTTTATATGAGTGGCCCAGCTTATACTGTTCTCCACAATTACTCCCAGGTCTCTGATGTTATTGGAAGCCACTAGAGTTTCACCCGAAGGAAGAGAGTATGGTAGTTTCAGGGCATCCTTTTTTCCAAAGTGGATTAGTTCAAATTTATCCTCATTCAACAGCATATTATTCATCTTTGCCCATTGGATAACAGCCAGTAGGTCTGACTAAAGGCAAGTCTGGTCACCCACCTTATTGATGACCCCTTTGGAGCTTGGAGTCATCTGCTAAGATTCTGATGTTGCTGT
>OZ024742.1:334057408-334069908 GCA_964016885.1 Eledone cirrhosa | reverse complement strand
AAATATAACTATATAACTATATATATATATACAGTGTGGGCCAGAATTCATGACCCGCTTGTTAGTTAAATTTTGTCAACATGCTTATTTTATTGTTATTATACTGTTTTAATTTTTTTTAATTTCTTAATATGCTTAGCAGGTTTCCTAATTATGTTTTATACATTTGTTATCTAAACATTCAAGTGAGTCTTGAATACTGGCCCACTCTGTATATATATATATATATATATATATATATATATATATATATATATATATATATATATATATATATATATATATATATATATATATATATATATAAAACATGAGAAGAAAGAAGAATACTGCGTGGTTGCACATGGGTTACATATGATAAAAATAGTCCTTCATCAGTGATTGCCAACCATCATTGATATTTCATCGCGATGAAATATCAATGATGGTTGGCAAATCACTGATGAAGGACTATTTTTATCATATTTTATTATATATATATATATACGTGTTTAATGCCTTCTTGACCACTTTTACAGTTTGTATGGCGTTTTAACATATTGTTTAGCTGTAGTTTTTTAACTATTGGAGCGCTTGCCACCATTTATACGATTTTGCGTTTCGTTTCGCTTTTTCTACTCGCCGAAATACGATTCTCGCTGAATTTATATTTATATATATATATATATATATATATATATATATATATATATAAAGAAAACCGATGAGATTTCGTTTACATGTATCTAGTTTTTTATTGAGCATCGGCATGTTACACGCTCTTTTCAGAGGATTGGCTCATAGTCAATCTTAATAGTTGTAGACCTGACTCTATTTTCGATTTGTTCTTCAGTCTAGTTATCCAACAAGTCCGCCTGAAGAGCAGATCAATAATGGAGTCGGGACCATGGCTTCTATGGGTGATTCTGATGCCAATCCCCTGTGAAATGTGCGTAACAGGTCGATACACAATAAACAAACTAAATAGATATACACGAAACTTCATCACTTTTCTTAATATATACACTCTGCCTGTTCATCGAGCGCTCGTTGTGTGTGAGCCCGTGTGTGCGTCTATTTATGAATGTATATATGTATATATGCATGTATGTATATATGTATATATGTATGTATGTATTTAAACATACATATACATATATATATTTCTGTGTATATGACCGTGCCTAAGTTTACTATTCATTTCTATCCCACAACTTAGCGGTTCTTGTGAAAACGTTTGTTGAAATATAAAGGTGTAGTAGACTTTAATATTGAAATACGGGTATCACCGTGGTAGATGAATTCCCTTTAAGATTGTGCTGCAGTATGGTCGCGTTTCAATGTCTGTAAAACCATTAAGAATATGAAAATAAAAGGAAGAATAAGGTTGAGAGATTGTGGTTGGGAGAGAATTAAGAAGGAAATAAATGATAGAACATAGAAGTATAGAGGTGGATAAAGTTTGAATTTTTGTTGAAGAAAGAAGAGAAGAGCAGAAAGAATGTATAAGTCTACAGAAAACTTACAATAAACGGGTGGAAAATGAAAGCGCAAATAGGTTTGAGAATGAAAACTGAACACACTGTATGTGGTTTGGAATCATTAAAGTATTTACCAAGAATAGATATCGATAAATCAAGAACTGTGTGTATCTGCCAGTGGATTGTTGGATTGGATTCGTTGTACACACATATGTATACTTACATTTAGATATGCATATGCATACACACGCACAAACAGCCCTCCCAATACACACACACACACACATACACACACACACACACATATGTATGTATGTATGTATGTATGTATGTATGTATGTATGTATGTATGTATGTATGTATGTCTCTGTACGCGCGAGAGTTTCGGTGTTTGCGTTTGCCTGTCAGGGAATAATGGATGGAATTTAGATACGATTGTTGTAGAGGGGAATGTTAGGGGAAAACAGGCTAAAAAAGGATCCGTAAAATTGAATATTCTTTCTTGATCGTAGCTGCTAGAGTTGCTACTACTACTACTACTACTACTACTACTACTACTACTACTACTACTGCCTACTGCTGCTGCTACTACTGCTGCTGCTACAGTTACCACTACTACTACTACTACTACTACTGCTACTGCTACTACTACTACTACTGCTACTGCTACTACTACTACTACTACTACTATTACTGCTGATACTACTACTACTACTACTGCTGTTACTACTACTACTACTACTACTACTACTACTACTACTACTACTACTACTACCACTACTACTACTGCTAGTGCCACCATTACCGCCACCTCAACATCCCCTACAGCAACATCACGATCAACAACATCACCATCGCCAACAACACTAATACCAACAATAATTGGCTCTAATTATTATATAGTGTTATAATATATTTATTTGAGACTCCCAACACTGGTTGCTGACATTTTATTTTTATGTTGTACATCCAGGGGTGAAGACAAAGCCCGAGGACTAAATTAGAAAACTAAATTCATCTCAACCGTAGTTTATCTAAAATTTGAATGGATGTAGCTAAATACTCAAGTGACAGAACTAATTATAACAACGCCCCCCCCCCCCCCCCACCGATTCTACCTTTTCTGACAATCCGCTTCTTGGTGGACTTCAAATTTAATGGAGAAGAGAGTCGATTACATGAACCCAAGTACTTCACTGGTAGTTTTTGACCACACAATGATATTGGAGAATGGATAAGATCTAGATATGAGCTGCATGTTTCACATTTTCTTTCTTTTAATGTTTATCATGTATTCATTTTTGCATGTGTGTTTGTCTTTGATTGAACCAATTCACTTGAAAATTCATTCTTCTTTGAATTGTGCCGTGTTGAGAAAGCAATTACTCTTTAATTATTTTATCGTATCGTTACTATAATGATGATGTTTGTTGTTATGTGGAAAATCTCAACGATATTGTCCCTCTGTAGTTCATATTACTAAGAACATATTGACATTCTTCATATTTCTTCTCCTGGAGTCTTATGAAAACATCGTGATGTTTGGTTATTAAACAGAAAGAGAAACAAGAACAGAGACGATAACTTCTTACCTTGATCGTCGGTTATTTGATAAAGAAATAAAATGAAAAGTAAAGCCCCCCCCCCCCCAAAAAAAAACACACACACACTCGAGACCTGATCAGAATACTTGTAACAGAATAGACTTCACTAAGGGCATACATGAGCCAGGTGACAGTATTAAACTGGAACATGAATTAAGTCTACTCACCAAGCTCTCTATCTGACATGGTTCTACAATGTTTCCATCTGTCCAATTCAACTGAAGGTAGGTAGACCTGAGTAAAATGGTAGACAATCTTACCATAGATGACTTGAGGCGAGGATCTAACAGGAAATCACACAACATTGCATGAGGCGTATAGATAACACATGAATCATAACTTCATTTTAAACTACCTTCCAAAGTATTACACATTCTGGAGAATATTATAGGTTCATTCAAACACGGTACATTTACATAATAGTTTAACCTGCTAGAAAAAACAACCGAATTTCCCATAAATAACATCCGATAATCTTAATAATTGTTTCAACTTTTCCCACAAGGCCAGTAATTATGCCAGTGTATTACCGGTATTTTATTTTATCGACCCCATAAGGATGAAAGGCAAAGTCAACCTCGGCTGGATTTGAACTCAGATCGTAAAGGGACGTAACTATGCTGGAAAGCATGGCGTCCGACCATCTACCGATACTGCCAATCCACCTATCTTAATAATGAAGGTCACTTTGGGTAATGGGATTGTATATACAATGCTTGAAAACAAGACAGGGTGGTTACGGTTGGACAGAAATAAATTGGTTCTAATCAACAACTATCTCAAAGTCTGGAATTAAGAACGCGAGGCAATCTTATGAAGATTAGTCTAAGTTTCTCTTTCATGGTAAGTTTCTCTTTCATTGTGCAGAGAATTTAATAGTGTTTTCTGAAATTGGGGAAAGACCAGAAATCTATAGATTTTAACAAATTAAGTGAAATGAACTGTGCTTTACTGTGAAAGAATAGCCGTTTGGGAATTTGGGTTGCTAAAAACATTCGTCTTTGTCTAAAGCGCATAACACAAACAAATCAATGGCAATCTATTCATGAGTAGGGAGAGAAGTAGCAAATATAGCTTAACATTTACTTTCGAATATTTTCATCACCAATTATACTCCCACCTAAGCGAACTATCTTTCATGTTTCATAGCTCAATAAATAGTGCCATTCATTGCGTCAAGAATAAACAATTAATTTATTTTGATTAGTCACAACACAGCGAAATATTTGTTAGATTAATATGAAGTTTTACGACAGAACTTACTAGTTTTAGAGAAATAAAATGTGAAATCACACGTTTCAGTGCTTGGAAATCAAATACTAAATCACGAAACTAAATATGTTACTATTAGTGCGATGCTTCAAAAGTTCCAAGCAAGTATGAGCGGTGTCTTTTGTAACGAATTAATGATAATTTTTAACCTTCGTACCAAGCCAAACATTTTGGGAAAGTTTGTAAACGATTTGATTGACTACCGGTTCTGAAAGGTTTGTAATATATCAACACAGAAAATATGGAAAATAAGGTCGACATTAGTGTTTGAAATTATTTAGACACAGGGTAGTGTGTGTATTGCTCAAACGATTTTTCCATTTACCATTCGATAAATAGTGATAATATAGAAGCACGTGTGTGTGTGTAATTGTAAAAGATTAGCGTAAACAAAATATACGTAATTAATACATTCAATCTTTAGCCCAAAACAATTTTAGAGATATAACGCGAACGGCAATGGATCAATAAGACAATTCTGATTTTAATCAAGTCGGCTAGTATCAATTCGGTCTGTTTAGAAACAGGAAGCAAGTCTGTTTTAATATCAGGCAATATGAACAATTATATCAAGTCGTAGATCTGGCAATAGCAAAATTACATAACATAATATATAACATATGAACATCATTCTAAATAAGCATAAAATGAGCTTATATATATAAATAACGCCCCCCCCCCTCACACATATATATATATATATATATATATATATATATATATATATATATATATATATATATGTAAACATGCATGCATATATACGGGTAGAGGCAAGGCTGTGGAAAGAAAGGTTAACTTCGAAAACTTGTGGGTTCGGGTTTACTCCCATTGCGCGATACATTGGGCTATTATCTTTTACTATAGCCCCAGTTTAATTAATAACGTTCGAGGGAAATATTCTACACAAATATTGCAGATGTTCCTTCTATACATAAACATGCGCCGGTGCATTCGGTAACGTGCATATTTGCCGTTATGTCTGTGTCTATGATTGTGTTTATCACGTATATGGAGCGGTTGTCAAGAAGGGATTGATAATATAATTGTCAGACTTAAGAATAACTAGTGGGGTAGGTATGTTTGTTTATATCCCTTTAGGCTGGTGTCACAACATGGCGAAGTTCGAATGACTGAAACTAGATAAGACTAAACGATATATATATTTATACACACATAATATTTATACATATAATATATATAAATATATATATATATATATATATATATTTATAAATACAATATCGGAGAAAGCTTTTTAGCGATACTCCTGCCAAATTCCAACTCACTCAACAAACATTAGGAAATAAGTGATTATATTCCCAATTATGCGTTCGGGGTGCTAACTAAAAGTATTGCGTGGAAAATTGGCTGTATTATTTCATATGAGATATATCTAATATATCTATTATAATATATTTAATATATCTAATATATATATTTATATATATAATTGGTGTTGGATGCTTAAAGCGTCCGTATGAGCAATTGATGCCCTCGTGGAGCAGAGTATGATATCACAGAAAAAAGATAACTTGTGTTGCGACGAAAGGAATTTATTGGAAATATTACAATTGTTTCTCGGGCGACCAGCTCGAGGTACGATCGATATGTTGAACATACCTGACTCTGAAATATCTCGGTCGTCGGATACGTCTCGATTCTACGAAGCATATTTTCCTATAGGAAATTTCAGAGTCAGGTATGATCAACATATCGATCGTGCCTCGAGCTGGTCGCCCGAGAAACATTTGTAATATGTTCAATAAACTCCCTTTATCGCAATACTGATTCGCTTTTTAGTGTGATATATATATATATATATATATATATATATATATATATAATGTATAATAAACAATACAATATAATTACCTCATTACCAGAGGTTGCCCCGAATAATACGAATACGAAAAACGTCATCATTCGAAATGATTACCCCTTATCGGCCAAGGGGTAATCATTTCGTGTTACCACTTCTAGAACGAGTGTCAACCAAGACTAGAGGGGTCGTTCTCCCCTAGACACACGGCTATTCCCCGCCGGCCGCCATCCGGGTATTTCTTGGTCACGGGGTTTTCTATTATTATTATTATTATTGTTATTGTTATTCCTTGAATCTCAGTCATTGATGTTGGTTAACTGGAAAGTCCGTTGGATTGAATATCAAGCCACTACCTGCAGCCTCAGATATTCAGGACGTATCGGAGGGTTCTTGCTGTTCCAAGCAAGCATGCCTTTTGAAGCGTTCCAAAAAGCGTGAAGGGGCCGATTTTCTTTAACCATCCCTGGAAACCTTTGGAGATAGTCCCCAGTGCGCCTATGACAATCGGGATCACTTTGACTTCATGGCAGTTCCAAATCCTTTTCACCTCCCACTTTAGGTCCTGGTATCGGTTAATTTTCTCCCTCTCCTTCTCTTGCACTCTCGTGTCGAACGGGCAGGCCACATCCACAATCAGGCACGATCTTTTTTCTTTGTCCATAACCACCAGGTCAGGTCTATTGTGTTCCAGTTTTTTGTCCGTCTGTATCCTAAAATCCCACAGCACCTTCACCTGACTGTTCTCCATCACCGCCTCTGGCCTATGCTCATACCATTTCTCAGAATGTGGTAGATTGTTTACTTTGCACAGGTGCCAGTGGATCACCCTGCCCATCACATCGTGTCTCCAGCCCTTATAGTGGGTCTGGGCTAGGTGCTTACACTCGGACACAATGTGAGCCACAGTCTCCTCTCTCTCTCCACAGATCCTGCACAGTGGGCTAGCCTCCTCCTTGTAGATATGGTGCTTCAACCACTTCGTTTTGAGGGCCTGCTCCTGCGCAGCCATTAGCATTCCTTCTGTAGCCTTTTTGAGGTCTCCTCTTCTCAACCAGTTCCATGTCTGTGGATCTCTAAATTCAGTTTTCTCAAAGAAGGTACTATGAAGGGATTTTCCCTTAAGGCTGCTCTTCCTCCTTGATGTTATTTCCTCCTTGGACATCCCCTGGCCTACTGTCCCCTCCTTCAGTACAGTTCTGAGCATTGGCTCCTTACTATAGGTCACGTATTTGTATAGGTTGTTTTTCTCCATCTGAACACAGTCCTCTATGCTGATAAGACCTCTTCCACCCTCAGATCTCCTTAGGTAGAGTCTATCGACATCACTCCTCTTGTGGAACATGTTGTAGATAGTCAATAGCTTCCTAGTCTTCCTATCCATTTCTTTTTGTTCAGCAACATTCCATCTCAGAATTCCCGCACTGTACCTAATAATAGACACAGCTCGGGAATTTACTGCGCTTATGGCATTTCTGCTGTTCAGATGTGACTTCAATACGCTCCTTACTCTCCGAATGTATTCAGTTCTTAACAATTCCTTCATTTTTTTGTTCTTTATGCCATCAGCCTCCAGAACGCCCAAATACTTGTATCCTTCCTCAGAGTCAATTTCCTTTATCATCTCACCTGTTGGTATCTGGATCCCGTTACTTCTGCTCAACCTACCCCT
Organism: Eledone cirrhosa; assembly: GCA_964016885.1. NCBI lineage: Eukaryota > Metazoa > Mollusca > Cephalopoda > Octopoda > Eledonidae > Eledone > Eledone cirrhosa. Next base: position 334,062,078 of record OZ024742.1, on the reverse strand, counting down.
CTTCATCACAATGACTCCACATTTACCAATACCAAACTGCATACATATATCACTGCTGAAAATACGGACAGTGTCAACAAGCACATCCAACTCCTTCTCACTTTTCCCGAAGAGCTTAAGATCGTCCATGAAGAGGAGGTGATTGATGGTAAGCTCTCCCCTTCCCAACTTGTATCCTGCTCTCACTTTTCGCAGCATAATGGTCAAGGGCATCAGGGCAAGGACAAACAACAGAGGGGACAGGCTATCTCCCTGGAAGATACCTCTCTTATTATTATTATTATTATTATTATTATTATTATTATTATTACTATATATATATACACAGACATATCCAGGGTTAGTTTTGGGATCTAGTCTGCATGAAGAACTCAATGTAATCCATATGCTGAAAATGTAGGTTAAAATAAATACCGGAAAAAAATAAAACATCAAAGGGAAAACAGAGTCATGATATAAGTTAAAACAATGAAATAAAAATTCAAGTCACTATCAGCTAGAAACAATCGTAAAGCAGTGAAGTATATTTCTAATTACTTGAATTTTTATTTCATTGTTTTAAATTATATATATATATATATATATATATATATATATATATATATATATATATATATATATATCATAAATCATGTCCTTAGAATTATTAGATAAAATATATACCATTTCCTCACCCAATTAGCATAATTAACCATATAAAAAAATCAATTAGACCAGGCTATAAGAATAAAGGCTCCTATGAAGAAATTTGCGACAAATAACCGAAAGCGGCCTCTTCGCGGTGGCCCCAATAGAGTATTTATCCAACATTTCAACAGCATGTAGAAACTGACTAAATATACCGTCAACCATACACAATTAGGTGTAAATTCAAACTTAGAAGAAATGTGTACATACCGTAATTATATCTCTACCATGGTTTCGTCCGTATTTTTAGACATCCAATTATCAGGATATCCAGAGTAACAAACTCATCAGGAGAAAACTCAAAATTAGACATGTAATTTTCCAAAGTGATCGCGCCAAAAATAGATGCAAAAATGGCTAAGAATCGTGACGTGGCAGTGGTCAAGTTAGATATATATATATTATATATGTATAAATAACAGTTCTAGTCCTGTAGAAGTCATTTGTATATCACCTAGGCCTACTGATTCATATTTTGATAGGTCTCGTCCTTATGTATCAAATTGTGATTTGTCCTTTGAAACAATTGTAAACGAATAAATATTCTCCCACTATAATTATATATACTTTATATATATATATATACATATATATATATATATATATATATATATATATATATATATATATATACAGTGGTTGGCAGACCAGGTTGTGAGGTTGACCAATTGGCAAGTGGGTCCCAATGGGCCCACGCTAGCATTGCAATAGCCTGTAGTATTTTAGGGGCCAATGCAATACTTTGCAAAAAATACCTGAATTCTAAGAGAAAGAATAACATTAAAAAAAAATAAATAAAACAATTAAGCAAAGTATTTGGTCGACCAATTCCCCATGGAATTAATAGAAACCAAAAGATATGATAGTGCAAAAGCTGGAATTAGTTGTTGTACATTCTACTAAATCTAAAGCTTAGTTTATTCATTCATGCATGCAAACATACATATATAGAAACAGGCACACAAGCATATATATATATATTTGTATACTTACACACGAACTACTAACCAAATCATATTTGGTATCAATGGGTTAAAGACATCTATCAAATCAATTAGTGGTGAGGGTGGTGTGTATATATATAGAGATACACACACACACACACACACACACACACACACACACACACACACACACACACACTTATATATATATATAATCAAGGTTTAGCAAATAAGAAAAAGTTTCAAAATAAATTTTAAAAAATTAACTTTACTTACTATGGTTACTTTACCGAATTGGTTTCGAGTCTCAAAAATAAACGGAGTCCATACGGCATCCGTTGCAAAGATAAACTCTCGTCAGAAGGATCTTTTCACTCGGAGAATATAAAATTCCCGAGTTCAAATTACGAACTGGCGCTATTCAAAATTGTTCCCGAGATGAGAGAAAATGAAGTGGAATCAATTCTTTCAAGTGCCGTGTGTAAAGATAGAAGCAGAGGCAGGGAGGTCAATTGGCTCCCGCTATAACTAGCAGCAGTCAGAGCGAGCAAATTTTTTTCTCAACCAAGAGGAGGTAGTAATAATAGAGTATATGTTCCTACACGCACAAGGCGCTAAGGGACACATGTATTGTCCAACCATATGCCAATGTGGTTCAATGGCAGGTTAATAAATTAACAAGCCAGAACATATATAATCAAGGTTTAGCAAATACCGATTCGGTAAAGGTAACCATAGTAAGTAAAGTTAATTTTTAAAAATTTATTTTGAAACTTTTTCTTATTTGCTAAACCTTGATTACATATGTTCTGGCTCGTTAATTTATTAACCTGCCATTGAACCACATTGACATATGGTTGGACAATACATGTGTCCCTTAGCGCCTTGTGCATGTAGGAACATATACTCGATTATATATATATATATATATATATATATATATATATATATATATATATATATATATATATATATACGTATATACATATATAGTTGTTTCTACTTTAGGCACAAGGCCAGCAATAAACCAGTACATTACTGGTACTTTATTTTATCGACCCTGTAAGGATGAAAGGCAAAGTTAACCTCGGCGGGATTTGAACTCAGACTGTAAAGGGACGTAACTATGCTAGAAAGCATGGTGCCCCACCCTCTACCGATAGTACCAGTGAGTGTGAAAGACCAAAGGTCATTATTGGTGGATTGGCCGTATCGGTAGAGGGTCGGACGCCATGCTTTGATGCATAGAGTTACTGCCCTTGCCATTCTGAGTTCAAATCCCACCGAGGTTAAATTTGCCTTTCATCCTTATGGGGTCGATAAAATAAAGTACCAGTAATAAACTGGGTAATTGCTGGCCATGTGCCAAAAGTAGAAACAATTATTGAAAGTCTCTGGATTTCGCAAAATACACAATATGCTTTATTGGAGAAGGTAACATATTTTTCCGCAATATACATGTAACCTTTTTAGTTTTCTTTTTCAACCGATAGAAAAAAAAATGGAAAGGTTTACCGGGATCCCTACTTCCGACCAGGATCGAACTTCAGACCAGAATCACCACCGTTTATGATTCCTCCAGCTAGGTCACCGAGACAGCTACAATAATGTAATGAAAATTGATAATTATAAACCTACTTTCAAAATCAAAGTTAAACAGATGTGGTGTCGCTCATGGCTTTCCAAGAGCTATTAGTAATATTTAGGGTCGACTTCTGGTCATTATTAAAAGTTCCTAGGGCGGTGGATTGGCAGTATCGGTAGAGGGTCGGACGCCATGCTTTGTAGCATAGAGTTACGCCCTTTTACGCCCTGAGTTCAAATACCACCGAGGTTAACTTTTGCTTTCATCCTTACAGGGTCGATAAAATAAAACACCAGTAATGCACTGGGATAATTGCTGGCCTTGTGACAAAAGTAGAAACAATTATTAAAAGTCTCTGGATTTCACAAAATACATAATATTTTTTATCAGAGAAGGTAACATATTTTTCCGCAAACATTTGATTGCACTGTTTTGTTTCCACTTAAGTATTTTTAGAAAATGTTATTTATTCATTATAAAAATTAAATGATAGCATTCTATATGTAAGTGGGCCCCCCTGCATCTACTGCATATTTTTATACCCAGTCCGTCACTATATATATATATTCACCCTTCAGCATTCAACATTCCGCATTCAGCAGAAGGGAGGCAGGCCTATAAGCCAACCTCGCTATCTTTAATTCGCTACTCGTATCAACTCTTAGGGACATGGATCTTGGGTAATTACCGAAATAATACGATCGCGAATACAAGCGGCCGTAATGTGATTTTTCCGAAAGAACTTGGGAGTATCCTTACTCGATTAAGTGAGTTGGTCGGAGATTCAGAGAGCACCTCTTGGCAGAGCCGCTACTTCTCCGAATTGACAGATGTTTAAGGACACATTTTACGGGGAAAACCAACTCCCAGGAGACCCAGATGTAGATCCCGACCAAGATGGTTGGATAACATCCAAGAGCTTGGCTGGTCTGATTTGGAGATCCAGACGGATCAGTTGGAAATGGTTGCTTCTGACAGGACCCGCTAGAAGGAGTGTTTTAGAACACTTACGCCACGTCCACCTCAGGAATAAGTGGGCGAATTATATCATAATTGAAATTTTATACGTTTAATATGTATGCGTGACATTAGGTTTTGGGTTCCAGTTTAGGCCCCCACTCTGTACGGGATGAGCCGTTCTAATTCTGGCCTCACTTCGGACGCTGTTATACACACACACGTGTATAGACACACACACACACACACACACACACATATATATATATATATATATATATATATATATATATATATAATTTTTGTAATAATAATAAATGTGAAGACTAAAATACGAAGAGGGCTCGATAAGGATAATATATATATCAATATATAAAACCATAGTGCAAAATTTATTAAAATAACAGATTAAAGTTTAAGCAAAGAATCGGTGCTTTCAGAAGATCCGTGAAGAGGATGAAAGCAGCGATTCTTTGCTTAAACTTTAATCTGTTATT
>OZ024742.1:334049908-334054908 GCA_964016885.1 Eledone cirrhosa | reverse complement strand
ATATATACAAACGTATATATATATATATATATATATATATATATATATATATGAATAAATTTAATCCTTCATCAGTGATCTTCCAACTTTAATTGGTATTTTATCGCTTTAAAGACCATATACCTCCGGTTGGTGCGAGCAACGGCTAAAGAAAGTCGTTGGGACACGTAAATAAGGGGAACGAGCGAGACTGTAAACAATCAAAGATGGTAATGCAACGAAAAGTAAGGAATGAGGAGTCAAGTTCCAGAAATCGATGAATATACGTTCTGTGAAATCGTGGACGAGAGAGAGTAAAGACCGTCAAAAAACCTGGTCGAAATGTGAGCAAGGAAAGAATATCGCACTGGTCAAACGGGAGGAAGAAGGAGTCATGTCCCTGAAATCGGTGAACATAAATATATATATATATATATATATATATATATAAACGGAAAAAATGAAACTAAATTTCATTTCTCACTGTTACTTAAATATAAGTATGTATACGTACATACATATATGTATACAGACGTACAGTAGTATGTATATATATATACATAGATACACACATGTATATATGTACGTATGGATTCACCGAACATTTATTCTAATGCTCGGTGTGTTTGTAAACAAACATCCCGAATTAAGCCGTATAGTGTCTAGTAACCATCGTTGCTCATTTGTTCAACACTGACAAATGAACGCTGTACTAGTTTCAAGCTTATTAGCTATCGTCAGCAACGTATACCTTTCTGCCAGATGATTGAACGTCTGAAAGTATATATTTTCCTTATGCATATTAACGGCTGAGCAGCCTAATTTGCATATCAAGTGAGTTAATCGGCCGGGCGCACCGAAAATGATAAATGGAAAAAATGAAACTAAATTTCATTTATCACTCTTAGTACGGCTGTTACTTAAATATAAGTATGTATACGTACATACATATATGTATACAGACGTACAGTAGTATGTATATATATATACATACATGCACACATGGTTAATTTTACTCAGCCTTACGGAAGTATATAAAATATAGAGGTTTACATATACATAAACTAGAAGAGCCATAGATATATATATATTCCTCACTTTTCGTTGCTTCACCATCTTTGTTTGTTTACACACTCGCTGTCCCCTTTATGTACGTGTCCTAACGACTTTTTTTTAGCCGTTGCTCGCACCAACCGGAGGTATATGGTTTTTAAAGCGAAAACATACCTGTGATGGTTCGAAGATCACTGATGAAGGACCACTTGATTCATATGTAACCCATTTGCAAGCACGCAACACGTTTATTCTCATATTTACGCATGTTTTTTCCCCCGCTGTTACCCGTCTATTTCGTTCTTACGGCTTCCTCTTTCTCTGTATCTTTACCCTCTCTAACAGTCACTCTCTCTGTTAGGCTCTTCCTCACCCTTCACTCACTCACTCTCTGTTACTACCTCTCCTCCTCCTCCTTCTTCCCGTTTGACCTGTGCGTAATTCTTTTCTTTCGCTCGCTTGGTCAGGCTGGTTCGCCTTTTTTCTCTCTCTCATCTACGATTTCACAGAACTTATGTTTACCGAATTCACAGACTAGATTCCTTCTTCCTCCCGTTAGATCTGTACGGAATTCCTTCCTTGCTCACATTCCAACCAGGTTTGATGGTCTTTATTCTCTCTCGTTCACGATTTCACCGAACTTATATTCATGGAAATTTGGGACTTGTCTCATTCTTCCTCACTTTTCGTTGCTTCACCATCTTTGTTTATTTACACTCTCGCTGTCCCCTTTTCTTTACGTGTCCCAACCACTTTTTTTAGCCGTTGCACCAACCGGAGGTATATGGTCTTTAAATCGAAGAAATACCTGTGATGGTTGGAAGATCACTGAGGAAGGACCACTTCATTCATATGTAACCCATTTGCAACCACGCAGCACGTTTATTCTCATATATATATATGTTTTTGGCAACCATTCACGGTGTGGCTCAATGACGAATTAATTAATTAAATAATCAACAATCAGAGCAATATGCTGATTGGGAGAAGAAATACTGTATATATTTTATCAAATAATTCTATGTACTTACTTTCTTATATATTGCTCTGATTGTTGATTATTTAATTAATAAATTCGTCATTGAGCCACACCGTGAATGGTTGCCAAAAACATATATATACATATATATATATATGGTACCTCCGGGGATAGAAACATGATTTTGGTATGTTTATGTATATTTTTTTCTTCTAACTTTGATTTGTTACCTAATTATGCATGGTTAACTATATGTCTAGTCAATTTCTACGGGCTAATAGAAATACTAGGTAAATCTTCTGTGGTTGTGGATCGTGGATAACATAGATATCATTTATTTATCTATTGTTTATTCTTAGGTACATTCTAAACTTATAGCCTCGTTTAATTGATTTTTTATGTGGTTGATTATGCTGATTGGGAGAAGAAATACTGCATATATTTTATCAAATGCTTCTATGGACTTACTTTCTTATATATATATATATTTATATATAATATGAAACGAAAAATCAGTGATGCATCTGAACTCAATTTAATGTGTGTTACAATTGTTTCGCCGGAGGACAGCTCGAGACGCCATGATTGTGTGGAGGTGTCTTATTTTGGACTCGCAGGTTCGACGGACACGTCTAATGATTTCGGAGCATATTCTTCCACTCGGGTATCTGACCCTGTGGGCCAGTCCTGTGAAAAACTTCATCCTCTTCGCTCATCCAGTGATTGGCCGCTGGTTGCCTACGTCATCCTAAATTCTGACCACAGGTATTAATTCGCTGTGCCATGTCTGCTACACTTCAATGAATTACAGTTGTGTTTTGTAGTCCACACATCCACGCGTGCACTCCCCCCCCCCACACAACCATATAGATACCGACAGTCGTACGCATAGGCTCCCGCTATACCCACACATTAAGGAGAACATATAAACATATAGACATACGTATGTGATGGAAAGTATGACCGTGTAACGGATTGACTAATGCCTTGAACCATGTGGTTTGCCCTCCGTTATAAGGTCCGGCACTGCCGTTCTATATCTGTAACACTAGAATCCCTCCCAGAACATATTACTTAAACATCTCTCTCCATATTATTTACTCACTTCAATGTATATCTTTACTTAATCCGAATTATCACTTGAAACATTTTTGAATTCTTTATTGTTTAATTTATAATCTCTGATATTTGATTTAGGATTTTAACCTTTAATTTTAATTTTTATTCCCAACTCTCACTCTTAACTTACTATGTAAAACCATAGTACCTAGAATTAAGTTTATTTTACCTTATGAGTTGATGGTCAGTCTTACTGTCAACGCTTAGTGAAAGGTAGTATTATGACCTATAAAAACTAACACCCTCCCATCCCCTTTGGCTTTCGGCTGTCTGCCGCAGTAGCGATGGTAGCAGTAAACTTTGGCAAGGCATAGGTGGGCCACTGACAGCAAATTTCGTTGAAATCTGCGGTGCTAATGGTTAACTTCCTTCGGACATGCGCTTGCGCAGACCGGTGGGGGTGAATTGGTACTCACAAGGGAACGGATGAAAAACCCAAAAGCACGAACTTCGTCCGTTCCCATGTCGATTCAATTTGGATTGCCTCGGAAACAACCTTATTATGTAACAGGCTGTCTGATGATGTCACGACACTCGTACACAGAACAGTGTGGCCAGTGTCGTCATTGAAATATATATCACAGCATTATTATTAAAGGACTTGAACATCTGAAACTACTTCGCTTTTACTTATTCTCTCTCTCTCTCTCTCTATATATATATATATATATATATATATATATGTATATCTAGGTGTCTAAGGGACTGAATATGCTTCAATTTATCTCAACCCGATCCATCCACTAACCCAGGTAAACGCGACTCCTAATCTCACAATCAATCCTACCCCAAACTACACTGAACCAGTCATATATTAAATTCAAACGCACCCTTCTCCATAACCAAACCCTCTCAGTCAAACTACAGCCCCCGTGATCAAAGTATTTATATGGGGATGACGGTGGTTATCAGGCTACAGAATTCGTCTATGTTAATTTATATATTACTCTACAGTGTTCTGAATAATATATATTTAACATCCTATACATACATGTATAAATATTTATATAATGTTGTGTGTATATATAATATATATATATATATATATATATATATATATATATATATATATATAATAACTAGAAATTGATTAACATATATATAAACGTGAATAATCACAGGAGATAATTTTTACAAGTGTGTAACCACACATAGTTAGGTAGGTAACTAAATAAAGTTGACTAGAACTTCAAAAGTAGATACCTTATAATATAAATAGATACCTTATAATAGGTATCTATTTTTGAAGTTCTAGTCAACTTTATTTAGTTACCTACCTAGCTATGTGTGGTTACACACTTGTAAAAATTATCTCCAGTGATTATTCATGTTTATATATATGTTAATCAATTTCTAGTTATTATAAAATGCTCGGACCTACTCGATAGAACCTTTGAGCTTACTTTCCAGGTGACATGGCGCATGCCGTTAGGGCATGACACCCATAATTTTGATTTAGATTAAATTCATTTAATTTATCTTAATTTTGGATATATATATATATATGGGTGTGAATATATATATATATATGTGTGTGTGTGTGTGTGTGTGTGTGTGTGTGTGTGTGTGTGTGTGTGTGTGTGTGTCTCTCTCTCTCTCTATATATATATAGTTATGTAATAAACAACATAAGATAATTATTTCATTTACCAGTGGTTTCTTGAAGACAGATGTTGTGTCTGTCTTCAAGAAACACTGGTAAATGAAATAATTATCTTATGTTGTTTATTACATAACTAATAAGCTCTGTAGCCTACATAGAGCACTCTTTGTTCCTTTACCTTTCCGACGGAAATACTTCATTCACACACACACACGCACACACACACACACACACACACACACACACACACACACACACACACACACA
>OZ024742.1:334042408-334047408 GCA_964016885.1 Eledone cirrhosa | reverse complement strand
ACTATATTTATAAAACCATATTTATTTCATTATATATATTTCGGGGATATCATATTAACAATATGCTATGCCTTCCTCAGACAAAATACAATATAAACAGTTTTATAGACAAATATATTCGACATACCGTAACAACACCGACTTGCATTTGGAGAGGTTGAGCTGGCAGTGAAAAAATTTTACACAGAGAGAAAGAAAGAGAGAAAGAAGAAAGAAAGACAGAAAACGAAGAAAAGGAAGAAAAAGAAGAAATGCATGGAACAAAGTAGAGAGATGGAGAGATAGATAAGGAGAAGAGCTTCATGTAAAGAGACAGAAAGGGATATATATATATAGAGAGAGAGGAAATAGAGATAGATACATATATATATAGAAAATTAGGTAGTGGGAGGTCAGTTGAGTAAATGTATCAATGGTACATTTATTTATTTATTTATTTATTTATTTAGTTCTAGTATTAATGTAAGGGAGATATATAGAGAGAGAAAGAATATATAGAGAGAAAAAATAGCGAGAGAAAAAATTTAAAAAATAGCCAGATATATTCGAGGCGTAAAAAACCCTATGTTTTAATGTATTAGTATTTATAAAACTTCCACTATATTGTAAATATCAGTATTCCTGAATGAGACAAGTATCCATAGTGTGTGAAAATTAATTATCTTATGTTTAGTTTTTAAAAAAAATTCATATGTTTATGTGATAGCTACAAACATGTGAATCCACATGATCAACTCTGCAAACTCTAAGTTCACGGAAAACATTCTCAATGTGGTATAAAACTTTGAGTATACAAATATGTGTATTATTATTCCTGTCTTTACTCTACAAGATTATCTATCAAGCAGAAAAAGAGAGCAGATTTCAATATACTAATAAAAATAAAAATATATATCAGAAACAAAACTAAAAAAATAAAAAATAACAATAATAATAATAAGTAATAATAAAATAGAAAACTAAAAAAATAAAAATATTACGAAAGAATATTACATATTAAAAATATTAAAAATATTACATATTAAAAAATTTACATATTAAAGATATTAAAAATAAAAATAAAAAATATTAGAAAATACTACGATAATAAAAAATAAAAATAAACCACAAAGATCAACCCTTCAAAATTAGTTGACAATATATTGCCAAGTTCATTATAAGCATCAGAGTCGAAAAACAGACAAAACCAAAAATTATCCATCAAATCACATCTAGCAAAGATCATTTCAAAAAGTTTATGATGCCCAAAATGGTCTACATGTGTACTTATATTTAATATAGAGGTTTATCTAGTGTAAGGTTTATTCAAAATATTTGGAGCATCAGCTTTTAGGGTAGCTTAATTTTTCATGAGGAATGTTTAAATAAAAATAAAATAAAAATAAACAATAAAAAGAATAAAAAGAAGGAATCAAAGATTTATCGGCTAGTTTCCCATATAAATATAAAACAAACTAAATATACTACATTTTAAATTTAAATTTATATTTAAACGTTGAGTTTAATCTATGTTTGCAACAACTGAATACATTTGTCCGTAGATTAAGGGAATTTTTAGATTTTAGTATAAAGAATATCTCCTCTGCGCAGAGGTCACATGTCTCAGAGGATGAATTAAAAGGAATCCCTCTTGAGACTATATTCCAGTAGGTATGTATTTACATTAATACTAGAGCTAAATAAATGAATAAATAAATAAATAAATGTACCATTGATACATTTACTCAACTGACCTCCCACTACCTAATTTTCTATATATATATGTATCTATCTCTATTTCCTCTCTCTCTATATATATATATCCCTTTCTGTCTCTTTACATGAAGCTCTTCTCCTTATCTATCTCTCCATCTCTCTACTTTGTTCCATGCATTTCTTCTTTTTCTTCCTTTTCTTCGTTTTCTGTCTTTCTTTCTTCTTTCTCTCTTTCTTTCTCTCTGTGTAAAATTTTTTCACTGCCAGCTCAACCTCTCCAAATGCAAGTCGGTGTTGTTACGGTATGTAGAATATATTTGTCTATAAAACTGTTTATATTGTATTTTGTCTGAGGAAGGCATAGCATATTGTTAATATGATATCCCCGAAATATATATAATGAAATAAATATGGTTTTATAAATATAGTTTCCATTTATTTAATATTGTATATATATATATATATATATATATATATATATATATATATATATATATATATATATATATATATATATATATATATATATATATATTTATAATATATATATATATACTATAAATTTATGACTTTTCATCAGTTTACCCTTGTTATATATATAACTCGTAAGAAGCTGCAACGTATTTTGAATAGTGACTCTGAATTCTGCGTACCCGATTATTAAAACGATTGAAGTAGTTAATCATCATTACAATATAAAAGCAAAACTATTGGCAAACATATCGAAATATTCGTCATCACGATTTGATTTGTTGCCGAAACATCTTTTGAAAATGCATCAGACATTCATGTATTCTATTGTGAATCGCAAAACACGTGATATATTCATATAAATCGACGAAAAACCACGTATTTTTTCCATGCCCTCAGTAACATATGGATATACATAAAAGTAAAAATCGTATGGTGACTCTTCACAACGGAGCCTAAGTGTTGATGAATAATTAATTTGCGTCTAGTGCAAATTTTTCAGATCTTTTGTTTAAAACTGCAAAATGCTATTATATATTTTCGCCGGAGGCAGAAATCATACAATTGTTCTTTAATGGTCTAATCGATTTTATAATTATTAATCATGTCTTCCTTTAAATTGCAGATATAACTAGGGAACGTGGTGGAAATATGTCTTTTGGGGCGTCAGATTTTAAATATGCCAACCTACATAAGTCTTTTTATTTGTAAATTTTCTACTCTAACCATAATTTTCAGTAGCACCACTCCACATAAATTCCTCAACTTAAGGATGACCTGTAGTATCTATTTCATACTATTAACCTTAATTGAATATATATCTGGCCAGGAATGCTTTTTGTGAAAATCAGTCATATGGAACTATTGTCATCTTGCCTGACGGTTTGAACTTTACAACACCTCCTGCCTCTTTGAGATCAAATACCAACCCTACTAGCATCTACAAACTGACCAATGAGAATTAAGATTATTCCTGCTGACAACATTAAATTATTCCTAATAAACTCATATGTCCCAAGGCTCTGATACCATCAACACTATAAACACAGAGCTGGCATATCTAAGAACTGACTAACTGCCTGATGAGGTCATAGCCCTTCAATGGCTATCATCGAAATATATATAGCAGTAAATAAAGGATTATGAGTTAATGCAATTGACTTATGTTTCGTCACTATATATATATATATATATATATATATATATATATATATATATATATATATATATATATATATATATATAGTAATAGAAGAGAACAATGACTTGATTTGTAGTTAGCATTCTAAACAACTTAATTTTATAATTTTATAATCTTGCTATGTAGATCTACATAGCAACATTATAAAATTATAAAATTATAAAAGTGAAGTTATTCTTTTGATTTTTTTCAAATAAAGCTAACTGTACAGAGGATTTGACATATTTTCCAAAATATATATATATATATTTATTAAAATAACAGATTAAAGTTTAAGCAAAGAATCGCTGCTTTCACCCTTAACGGGATCTTCTGAAGATCCCGTTAAGGGTGAAAGCAGCGATTCTTTGCTGAAACTTTAATCTGTTATTTTAATAAATATTTGCTCTACGGTTCTTATATATCTGATATATATTTATTCTTATCGAGCCCTCTTTGGATTTTAGTCTTCAAATTTATTATTATTACTATTATTATTATTGGCAGTATCGGTAGAAGGTCGGACATGCTTTCCAGCATAGTTACGTCCCTTTAAGATCTGAGTTCAAATCCCACCGAGGTTAACTTTTCCTTTCATCTTTATGGAGTCGATAAAATAAAGTACCAGTAATGTACTGGGATAATTGCTGGCCTTGTGCCAAAAGTAGAAACAATTATTATTACTATATATATAGTTATATATTACATATTTTATTAACATAATGACGATGTGTGATCACCAGTGTAATAGCCTCCAATAGGACATACATCCGACAGGTTGAACATTTTAATTAGATATTTAATTTTCAGTAAATGATTGTATAACGTACAGCGTTGTAATCTGAGTATGCTGCATTTTTTTGCTCACCGAGTTTCTGATTTTAGTTTTGTTGTTTAAGCTCATTCCGCTCTGATTAAGTAGATCTATGATCAACAGTAATCATATAATGACTATCCTGTTTATTTAGTCCTGCTGTATCAAATAGTGCATTTTCTAATTCCATTTATGTCCTTTCTAAAGACATAAATGTGCGGTCATAGGTTCGGTTATATGTTTATCACCGAGGAATATGAACTTCTTCCTATTCTGATAGCTGATATCTCACTGCAAGCATTATTAATGGGAAATCCAGTTAATATTTGGGCTAATAAAACTATTTATAATGTCATACCAATATATATGATTGCATCTTTGTAGGGACCTAGTAGGAGATGTATGTTTGTTGTGGGCTGAATATGATGTCATATGAAAATTTGTGCATTAAACAAAAGTGTAAATATATTTGGTCACCACAACAAAAGTCTAAATATATTTGGTCACCATGTTATATTTATTATACATTCTACGAATTATTTAAATATGCTGTAGGCAAGTCATAGTATAATCGTATCCTGTATGTGTGGTTTCTCAACTTCATGAATGTAATGTTATTTTTTATTTTTTATTCATTTGGTTTTTCTCCTAAGTTGGGAGATGATGAATGTGGTGCATGTTATGTTAAACGTATTTTGGAGTTTAGTTTTCAGATAAAGGATGTAGACTTAGATTTGCCGTATGTTTATGTCAGGAGAATGGATCTAGGATTTAAATGATATGTTATCTGCAAATGAAATTGGGTGTATATTTTAGAAACCTGTCTACGCAAATATAGCA
>OZ024742.1:333989908-334037408 GCA_964016885.1 Eledone cirrhosa | reverse complement strand
CGATTGTCCGATGAAGATTTTGGTCAGTTTTAAGTGTTTATAGGGATATTTTACCAAATTCTGTAAGCCATTATTGATAATAATCGACTGCGTTTACAGATATTTTCTACAGTTTGGATCCTTACATTTTCTAAGGATTTCAAAAATTAACCAACGTTTCGATCGTTTATATAGAATGTTGTTTACACCCAAACTTGTACGGTGTAGTTATCTTATTCAGACAGAATCAGTTATCAGTGGGTATTTAGCACAATGGGTAGAGAACTCAACAGGATTTTGAGAGATACAGGGTACGATATTCTGATGCAGCTGGTGGTCATTCTTTTCCCGTGAATATGATTATTTCATCCTATATTCTAAGTTGTGTATAGTGTATATATATATATATATATATATATATATATATATATATATATATATATATATATATATATATATATATATATATATATATACACACATATATATATATAGTATATATGGTGTATATATATATGCTTTCAGTGACTTATTTACTGCTGGTGCTGATTCCCTTTCTAAAGGTTTTTCGGAAAATGCTTTTTTTTCGATTTAGACGAGGCATCTCGAATATATATTTTTGACCCAAGGAGAATTCTTACACGATATCCAGTTGATTCTTCCAGTTGCCAAGAAACAAACCCAGAAGAAGAAGACAAATGAGAGCCGAGTGTCAGATGATTCAAAGAAAATCCTGGTTCCAATACTGATTCTAATTGCCAATAACAATTCCAGGGAGATAAAGGCGGAATTTGATATCATTGCCCTGCATCGGGGGAGAAATTGGTCGGACCCTTTAACAAATTAACCAATCCATCGTTTTAATGATCCACACAGAAAAGAAGAAAGAAATTATGGACCTCCCCTGGGATTTAAAAGCAGAGGCCTGAGATTCAGAACAGATGCCGAGATATTCAATGCCTACGTAAATTGATCGTAGTCTTCTGATTCACCACTAGATTTTTGAGCAAGGATCATAGTAAAACTACTGTATATATGTTTGTGTATGTGTGTACAGGTGTGTGTGCCTTTATGAATTGTAAAATTATTTACACGGCCAAAATTAATTCAATTTCAAGAGAGCTATCGTAGTATTTATTGAAGTTAAAATCCACACAAAAATATTAAAAGTGACAATCAGGTCAGTCTTCTTAAACATCACAAATATCACCTTTAATAACAGTAGTATCATCATCATCATCGTAATCGTTTTCATCGTCATAGTTATCATCATCATCGACTTCATAATCATCAGCGTCTTCATTGCCATGAGCATCAACATTATACTCAACATCATCATCATCGACCTCAGTGTCACCGTCATCAACATCGTCAAAATTTAATCTTCATTAACATCATCGTTAGCATCATTCTGAGAATCGTAATTTTCATAACCATGTTCATAACAATCATCACGACAATTATCGTCATCGTTACCACAAGCGTCCTCATCAAGATCGCCATCATCCTCGTTGCTTTCTGATGTCCTAACCATATTCATCAATATCAACGTCATCACGTGACCCATATATATATAACTCAATGGCGAAGCGGACTACATGATCTTTCCTCAATAACTAACTGAGGTACATAGTTGTACATTCAAACCATACCATTTTTTTTTCTTTTCTTTTACTATTATTATAGAGATTCACAATTCACTATTGATATCTCCAGTATCAATATTACAGAGAACAATAGCTACTGATTATGTCTCTCTCTGTTATGGTTCCTCGTTATAGACAATTATAATTACAGTTCCATAGTAAAAAAAAGAAATACATCCATCTTATTGCTATCTAAATAGCTCAAGTACACAGCAATCATTCATTGTTTTCTTCTGTAAATTGCTGGACATCGAAATATCAAAGCTGATGTCTCTTGTAATTGTTCCAGGAAGCTAATGAATAATCTTACAAAACAGTTACCAGCAGCAACACTGACCTAGGTACTTATAAAAAGGATTGGTACGTGTGTGTTTTACAATTTAAATAAGAGAAAGAAAGGATGCAGAAAAAACAAACATGGATTATATAAAACATGATAAATGTAAACCAAAGAACAAATATAAGGTACATGAAAATAAAAAAATAAAAGTTTATTAAAGCTTTTCAATATAAACGATAACATCGCCCTTTCTTATATATATATATATATATACATATATATATATATATATATATATATATATATATATATATATATATATATATTTAGAAAGAGAGAGAGAGAGAGAGAGAGAGAGAGAGAGAGAGAGAGAGACATGATTTCTTTCGAATGAAACAGTTCTAGTCCTGTAGAAGCCATTTCCACATAAAACTATATATATATGTAGAAGTTATATTTAATTTGTTGGGATACAACAAGAAAATATTTTTATAACTAATATAAAGCACTCAACAAATTTTTGGAGTAAAAATACAATATATTAACAAATGGAAACTATATTTATAAAACCACATTTATTTCATTATACATATTTCAAGGACACCAAAGCAAATTATGGTGCGCTTTCATCAGATAAAATATAATATGGATCAGTTTTATAAACAAATATTGACATACTCTTAAAAAATTCGACCATGACGGTTGGAAGCTCCGAGAGCTTTAAACCGACATGGTCGCATTCTTTAAGGGTATGTCAATATTTTTTATAAAACTGATGTATATTATATTTTATCTGATGAAAGCGCACCATAATTTGCTTTGGTGTCCTTGAAATATGTATAATGAAATAAATGTGACTTTATAAATATAGTTTCCATTTGTTAATATATTGTATATATATATACATATATGCTCGCGTATATGTTTATGTATGTGAAAAGTAACCACATAACGCAGGAGACGCAGTACAATGAAGATATATATTAGTTAGACATTTCATATATATATATATATATATATATATATATATATATATATATATATATATATTAGAATTGGTGCTCTGAAATAGCGATATTTATATGAATGTATATATTTTGCAATACACTGTATGCTTAATTAAAAACATTTTGAAGACCATACGCTATTGTTTTAAAGTAGCGACATTGTCGCTTACTTAAATTGTCGGCAGACAGGGGGAGATAGGTTGACAGCGCTGTTTTGTACTAATTGGTACTTGTCAAAACTCAATACTCTCCCCGTCTGCCGAAAATTATGTGTGTTGGATTCTTAAAGAATTCCAGTAACAATCAGGAACTGATTTTACAGAGCGGTCGCCGGCCCAGCAGATCTCCCTCTACCTGCCGGAAATTTAAGTAAACGACAATGTCGCTACTTTTACATAAGACGCTACAGTTACATAAGACGAACATACAGCTGCATTGTTAGCTTATCAGCACCTTGCTGGCGTGCAGACACACGTATTGAGGTTGTACTGCACTTGTAATTTCATTTCAGACAAAAATATAGCACTTTGATGGTAAGATGCATGTTAGATGATAACAGAAGTACATACGGATGAAAAAATTTACGGGTGTCTTTCGACTAAAATAAAGATAAACACGTAAACAATTCTGACAATAAATAGACAAAGGTCTTGCGTTGTAAAATGTGCATCGAATTAAGACTGGAAGGAAAGTAAATTTGACTTTCGTCGTGTAAATGTAGTTGGGTTATGAAGCTGAAGAATGTTCTGCTACCTGCCGAGGTTGAAAACAAAAGTCCAAGGTTGTCCCCGCAACACAATTTAAACAGACAAGCGAAAGATAGTGGGTAAAACAAGTAGAGTGTGGCTATACACACATATTTGTATATGTATATGCAGCGCATAAAAGACCTGCCATCCTCTAAAACCCTGAACTGGGAGTACGATGGAAAAAGAGCTCCACAATGGGGAAAAAGAAACTAAATGGGAGATTTTAAATAATTAAAGCTATACC
The DNA here is from genome assembly GCA_964016885.1 of Eledone cirrhosa. NCBI lineage: Eukaryota > Metazoa > Mollusca > Cephalopoda > Octopoda > Eledonidae > Eledone > Eledone cirrhosa. The sequence goes on along the minus strand of OZ024742.1, from coordinate 334,033,503 downwards.
TATTTTCACAAGAGAAGACATCTCTCACCAACCCGAGTGTGGGTGGGAGATCTCCTCATCTAACGGGTAGAACTTGCAGGTCTGGTATAGGTTGTAGCTATCGAGTATGGTGGTTGTGTGTTTACTGTTTCATAGTATTGTTTAAATGCTGTGCAATATATATAACTTTAATTTATCCGGTAACAATTGATCGGACAGCAGGTGTTTGTTGCATGATGAATTTCATCCTTTTAGTGTCACTATATTATGTGAGGTCACATTATCATTTATTACGTTATTATCTATTTTTAGATTAGATTTAGTTCTTGGTTCTGTCTTTCAGGTTTTGGTGATTCGACATAAATTCTTTGCTGGATGATTTAGCTTATGGTGAACGTTGTGAGACTGATTAATTGTATTTATTTAAATGAGGATTGTTTGGTGCGTTGTATATCGTTTAATTTTAAATCTAGTACCACGTGATTTTGCAAAAGATATATATATATATGAGAGATGACCCCTTAGGCTTTGTCAAGGCATAATTCTAGGAGAAGGAAGGCTCTGATATAGCACCTGCAACCCTGAGGGTATCCATTGATGTTGACTTGTTCTTCTTTTTGGTAAATATCATCTTGGTTAAGAGAGTGGGACTGGCTTTGTGCAGTGCCTTTGCTCACTATAAAAGCTTCACGGCACAGGCATTGCTTTATATCTGGAGATCTCTCTGCACTTGTCATCACATGGTACCATGGGCCCAGCGCTATGTGTCAGTAATTGTCACAAGTTTAGTGTTTGTACCCGAGTTTTCAAGTCGCTGGCTGGACTAAAAAATCACACTCGTTGAGCGCCTCGGTAGAGATTCTCCTACATGGATATAAAGTAGTGGCGGTACTCGAAAACGAGTTGGCAGCCACCATATATATATTATAAAGAAAACGAAAAATCAGTGATGCATCTGGACTTAATTTATTTCGTGTTACAAATGTTTCGCCGGCATGTAGCTCGAGTCATGGTCCTTGTATGGATCTGGTTGATTCTACTTCTGCGGGTTCTTTCAGACACGGGTGTTATGTCCGGAGCAAATTTTATCACTGGCAGGTTATTATCAAAACAACACCCTCAAAAAACCCTCTTTCCACTCTTCTCATGCCATTGGCTGTTTTTACCCCACGTCATCACAAGTTCTGGTCAGTATCTGCTGCCACACAGTTCATCAACCATATTCGGTCCGACACATTTCAATGGAGTCATGCTGGGTTCAGTACTTCACACGTCTGCCCATACTTCAGAGTAAGCACCCACGCATACTAGAATACACACATAAAACACACACACACATTCAGACACATACCTATCTATGCATTCACACTCGTACGCCTACATACGCAGACACACACACCCTCACCTACATACATCACAGTATATATACTCACACACCCTCTCGCCCTCACTTCCACGGACCCAGTCACACCCACTTGTTGATGCATACCGCCACGAGCCTTCTGACTGTTGTTTACTTCGTGTTCTGTATCAAATAGGATAAGCATATCCTATTCAAACGTACACATATATACATACATACGCGCGCACACACACATACGGCCAACCTTCTATACATTTAAATATATATATATATATATATATATATACACTCATACACACACATATATACATACACACATACATACACATACATACATATTTACACACATGTGTATACACACATGTGTATACACACACACACATATATATATATATATATATACACACACATACATACACTCACATATATACACAAATGTATACTCACACATGTCCACACATACATACGAGCACATACGCACATAAACATTACCCACACACGTACATACACACACACACATATATATATATATATTTTATATATGTATATATATATACATATATACACACAAAAGAAAATGGGACAACTTAAATGCATACGCATATCCACACATATACATACAAATACGCACTCATAGGCCGATATACATACATCTACACATGCTGCGTACGCATACATGTTGCCACATGTATACACCTGCACGCACGCACATCTGCCTACACACACAGAAGTGCCACCACATATACATATATAAACACACCTGTAAGTGAACATTTAAAAATACATTATGCAATAAAAACAGTATAACATAAAAAAATATACAACGTAATATAATATACAATATGATATATATATATATATATATCTCCCCCTATTATACATACATACACACATATATATATATACGCACCTATATACACACATATAGAGGCCCGCAAATGCATGCATCTGCACCTACATACATATCCACATACATACACATACACATATATATACGTACACTTACCCACCCGCACACACAAACACCTACTCATACGTGGCTATACGTACATACTCACACATACACATATAGACATATATATATATATATTTATATGCTCATATATAGACACACATATACACACACCCACACACACATACACCCACGTTCCGCCACATATATATATATATGCTCATGTCTGCACATACAGGCGCGTATAAGCTCCTGCACCCAGGCACCCATGTTCATACACACACCCCAACACCCACCCACGCATATATATATACATACATACGCATCTACACACATTCACACACGCACATATACCCACACACATGTCCATACATAAAAACTCGTGAACACAATATGATAATAAAATAAAATACATAAATAAATTTACAATATATATTTTAGGGTACATTAAATCTGTATGTAACTGCATAAATAGGTACAGGAAAAGAATTTGCAAAATAAAGGAACGGGTTAAAAAAAAAAAAAAAAAAAATAACAAATAAAATAAAACAAAAAAAAACGGGTTTTAGAAGGTGCGTGTGTCCATGCGACATATCTACACACAGGTATTATGAGATGCAAGCTTGTGTCCGTGTATAGAACAGGTAACAGTAACAGAACAATGATATAACAATATTAACAATCACTGTTCCAAGGTGGAACAGGTGTAGAGTATATAGTCACGATTGACGGTGTACACATTCAATGTGACGCCCGCCACGGTTACCATGGGGCATGGCACCGTGTCTGGGGTGTGCTGTTCTAAACGTTTAGTGCACAGGTCCGGGTGCACCGCCTATGGAAGCACCATAGCCACCACTATACACAACTATATATACATATATATATATAATCTGTTATTTTAATAAATATATATATATATATATATTGGTAAACGGAATAGAAAATGCTGACAAATTGTTCACAGTTGAAAAATGGTTTAATTAGGAATAAAAGAGTATTAGTGATTGTATGGGTTAGTATTCAGTTGTGGTTTTAACTTTTTAAGATTTTACCGGTTGCGCATTTCTAAATGCTTTTCAAAAATAATTTTGAGATAGAGTGTCCGTGCTGTTTGCTCTGATCTGATTAGTTTTGGGAATTCTACCTGTTTTTATGTTAAAAAAGTGGCTCCAGCGTTATTATTGTGTTGCAAAAATTCTTGTGGTCAAAACAATTTTGATTGGTCGGTAGAGGTCATGTGAATGTAAAAAGTTGATTTTGCGCCAAGACTGTTTTTATGTGTACATATGTAGTGAATATATGTATGTGTATGTATATATAGTGAATATCATTTCACACCTTTTATTGTTAAGATTTTTGATGTTCTATTGTGCAATACAAAGAAATATGTGTGCATGTATATGTATATATGTATATGTGTGTATATATATGTAGTGAATATATGTATGTGTATATATATATAGTGAATATCATTTCACACCTTTTATTGTTAAGATTTTTGATGTTCTATTAAGAGAACCGATTTTACTGCAAAAATCGAATAATGTACACCATTTTACCAGGGGGAAAAAATACTGGATCCCCCCCCCCACACACACATATATACACAAACACATACACACGCGTACATCAACATACAAAGAGACTTATATACACACACACACACACACACACGCACTTCTCCGTATAAGACAAAAGCTGAAAAATATCTTTTGACATGCTAAAATACCCCCCATTGCTTTCAGACACATTCTTACTGACCATCCCTGCCACCACAAATTACTCTGCTACACACACACACACACACACACACACACACACACACACACTTTTGACATGCTAAATTACCCCCCATTGCTTTCAGACACATTCTTACTGATCATCCCTGCCACCACGAATCACTCTGCTATACACACACACACACACACACACACACACACTTATCTTAATAGCCATTTGACACACATCGCTGCTGGCCATTGTCGCAGCATCGAACACCTTACTACTACTACTACACACACACACACACACACACACACAAATACACACACACACACACACACACACACACACACACATACACACACACAAACACATATTTGTTGTGAAAGAGTCATTTCTCAATCTTGGCGCAAAACCAATTTTTTATTCACTTGACCTCTACCGACCAATCAAAATTGTTTTGACCAAGAATTTTTGCTGGAGCCACTTTTTTAACATAAAAACAGTCTTGCCGCAAAATCAACTTTTTACATTCACATGACCTCTACCGACCAATCAAAATTGTTTTGACCACAAGAATTTTTGCAACACAAATATATCGCTGGAGCCACTTTTTTAACATAAAAACAGGTAGAATTCCCAAAACTAATCAGATCAGAGCAAACAGCACGGACACTCTATCTCAAAATTATTTTTGAAAAGCATTTAGAAATGCGCAACCGGTAAAAACTTAAAAACTTAAAACCACAACTGAATACTACCCATACAATCACTAATACTCTTTTATTCTTAATTAAACCATTTTTCAACTGTGAACAATTTGCCAGCATTTTCTATTCCGTTTACCAATATATAATAACTTGTGTGTTACACCTCTATTCTTTTAACTATATATATATATATATATATATATATATATATATATATATATATATATATACATGTATGTATGTATATATATATATATATATTTATCTTTTGCAAACCGCACCCGGTACTAGATTTAAAATTAAACGATATATATATATATATATATATATATATATATATATATATATATATATATATATATATATACATATATACATATAATATATATATATATGTGTGTGTGTGTATGTGTGTGTGTGTGTCTGTGTGTAAGTGAATATATATAAATATTTCAATACTTTTCCTATATATATAATTTATAAAGTCATTTCTAGAGACCAAATGGAAATAAGTGAAGCGTCCATTGATTACAGGCAACAATCATTCAATTTGTATATATTATTTAGTAATTGGTAGTAAACAGGTAGAACTCTCTTGACATCCCCCCTACCCAAATCCTATAGGATTTTATTGGTCTTTTGCTCAGAACATCTATAGTTCGGCTGCTGCTATGAGAACGATGTATTGATGGTTCACTCAACGGAAATCGTTTTCAATTAGTGGTTTCAAGTATGTTTTATTTTGTTCTTTATTATTCGTTACACCATTTCAGATACATCGTTTTATACCTATCAACACTACAACAGACACCCTTGTGCTATATTACACTTGCTAAGAATGTACTCAGACACAATCCCACTCCCTCTCTCTCTCTCACACACACACTTACATGTACACACACATATGTATGAGTGTGTGCGTTCGAGTGTTTAATTTATATCTCCACGGTGTTAGTATTACTATTCTTCCAACTCATCCGCATCAGAAGCATCAACATCACTAACATCACTAACACTACCGATGCTATAAACTCAGCAACCATCACCGACACCTTCCTCACACACACACATACGCACGCACATGCACGCACACGTATGTATATATATATATATATATATATATATATATATATATATATATATATATATTTATATTTATATGTATATATACATTTCTATATATATATATACATAGAGATATTTATATATATATAGATATATATATATTTATATATATATAGATATATATATATTTAGATATATATATATATATATATTTATATATATATATATATATACATTTCTTTCTCTGTCTCTCTCTCTCTCTTTCTCTCTCTCTCTCCCTCTCTCTCTCTCCCTATATATATATATATGCATATATATATTTGTACACACACCAATATACATAAAATAACACAAACATCACTGTATTGTGATTATTTGCTCACATATATATAAGCAATTCCTTATCAGATCATGATCTGTGAGTTATTGATATAAAGGTACTTTGCAACAATCATCAATATTAAAGGGGCGATTATATATATATATATATATATATATATATATATATATATATATATATATATATATATATATATATATATATATATATGTGTGTGTGTGTGTGTGTATATATATATTTATATAGCCAGAAAACTTTAAAGGAATTCTATGATTCTTTGAACCAAATGGTGTTTGTGAAATTGATGTATTGAATAAAAGTTAGGATAGTATTGTGTTATAAAATTTATTTATCGACTATATAAAAGTTGAAAAGCAATAACACCCGTGGCTAGTATCTCTACTCTACACGATAGCTTTATCAACGATATAATTTACTCTTTAGTGCTTTTGTTACGCCTGTAGTATTTCTTGATGCTCCTATTCTTTAACCTCAGATCAGCTTTGAACTATCAAACCAATTATTAAATGTCATTTCACAAGTGTCCATCACATTTTTCTGTGTTTTTTTATCTACATTTTTTCAGATGAAGTATATCTACTATGATATTATCCCTTTGTAAGCGTTCTTTTTTTGAGATGTCATTGTAATATATACGGGAAATTTGGGGCATAATCTTTGAGGAGGCGTGGCTGTCCGACAGTGCGTTCTGAGTTCGCATTCCACCACTTGTCAGCCTGAAAATCAGTGCCGATTCTGCCAGGAATTTCGACAAGAATATAGCATCAACATTGGTCCGACATAATTTTTGATTTTTAGCAGATGCATTTTAGATCGCATGTTAGTTCGCATGACTCATTCATATGTTTCCAATAGCTGTAGCCAATAGGAAATATTCTTTAACAATTCCTTAATAGCCCGGATTCATCTGAATTTCGTCTATTTGAAATGTGTTAATTAATTTCGTATAAATATACTGTGCTTGCATTTTTATTTCTATATTTGTGGCTCCGCTTGAACAATTCTATTTGGTTATCCTTCGTTATAATGATTATTACTATAAATATAAAGGTGGTAGATTCGCAGAGACATCAGAATGTCGGACAAAATATAGTGTAGCATCTGTTTCAGTTGTTTCTATTCCGTAATTAAATCCCCACATGGTCCACGTTTGCTTTCATCCATGCAGAGTCGATAAAATTATGTCATTGTGACGATATAATCGAGTTACTCTTACCCCTAAACTATTAAATTTGAAAGAATTATGAATAAAATATATAGTTATGAGAGGTAACAGAATAAGTTGCTTCAGACAGAATGACATACACTATATAAAAATATATCATTTAGATTCAGTTTTGAATAGGTCGAAGTTGATTGAGTTTATTATACATCGAAGTATCTTAAGATAATTAACAATACATATATATAGATACACTATAAATGCACATATTTAATTAGTATTCCTCCTTCAAACTGCCAGCCCTATACTTACAGCAGTAAGTTATATTATTATTAATAATTTCTTCTTCAATTATATTGCATGACAGTAATTCTTTTACCACACATGAATTTAGATTAGTTAATTTGAAGGTGCACTTTATGCATATGAAATCCGTTTTGCTCCATCACACCAATATTTTTAGTTACAAGATATCCCACATGGAGTAATTTACAGAAAAACATGTCTAACCATGTGAACATTGAATATAATTTATTAATGCACTAAACTATAATTAATCAGTGTTAATATAACAATATGCACTTTGAAGAAAATTACCACATCAAGTTACAAAATTGATTTCACCGACAAGATAAATAGTATGGAGTTCAAGAAGAGTGAAACCAGTAAAAGTCTCCTATCATGCCGGGATTGGCTCACCTTGGGTACCTTATTTCAACAGTTGTGATCACGATGAAATGTTTCACCATGCTCCTCCGTGATCTGCCTAAGTTGTAAGGTAAGAAATCCGAGTAGCTCTTTTTGAAAAGTGAATCTTAAAGGACATTTTGACACCCTGTGTATCAAATGAATCCACATGGTCAGCTTTTATTACCTTTTAATTCGGGCTTTGGTTATTTTATAGAAAGTTTCCAACTGTTCTTGACACAAAATCATAATTACGTCGGTCAACTTCTTTCAATATATTGTTGAACATCTGATTCTTTATCAATTTGCAGGTGTCTGATCCCACGAACACACCTTCATTAAGCTTTAACTCACTTAATCGAGGAGATATCTTTAAGTAGCAACTTGATTGGTTGCCCCACAGGGTCCAACTATTTCACAAAATATATATTTGGAAATTCCAAGTTTCACATGTAGTGGTGGTAACGCAGTTAGTTCAGAGGAAACTAATAGCATTCAAATGTTGTATTCCCTGGTCTCCATTCATGACGTGCTAGCCTATCCTGCCGAATCTAGTGTTCATTTCGATTGGTAGTCGTTCATTGATTGCAGTGTCTCCAGCTTAAAGACTATCCTTATGCATGTTGAGAATGAGTATCCAGGGATTCCAGTGAGTTATTCGGGGAAGGCAAGAGAGTTAAACGGCACTATCAATTGTGGTGGGCATGTGCGACGATGCACTTGGAGAAGCTCTGGGCGTAGACGAAGTTAAACTGAACAGGCTGTTCCGGAGGACATTCGACAGGGGACTATAGATAACTACCAGAAACTCATCGCTTGGCAATGGTACCCGGAAGCACTGCCGGTTCCAGATAAACTGTACAAGCAAATAATTTCTGTCAGATGGACCTGCTGGAGATGCGTGCAAAGTATTGTGCACGCACTTGTCCAGTGTCCGTACGTTAACTGACTTGTGAAATTATGTCGAACAGCTGTTGTCGCGTGTAGGACAAATCCGGTTATCGATCGAGTCAACAGTGAAGATCGACCCACTGCTTTCGTTTGGCCTGGAAGGGCAGGCATTTTTTTTTCTGGTGGCCGTAAGGAAAGAATCTGTCTGGTGGACCAGGTTGAAAAGACTGAAGATAGACATTTCTCTCTTCGGTCATTGCCTCATCGACTTTTTCAAATTTTATTTGGAAAGTATGGTGAGGGTGGAGAGAGAAGTGCTGTTACCCAGTATATTCAATAAAGAATGGTTGAAAATATTAAGAATAGCCCGTTTGAATGGGCCTACTCTAAGCATGCGCATGTAGTCTGGTTGATTTGAAGAGGCGAGGTGTGTCCTTCCCGGGTGCCCTAGCAGCATCGGGTGGTTTAGTATTGGTGTGATACCTGAGTCGCCCTTGGGTGGTTATCCCTCCTAGTGGGGAATATATTTTGTTATATTTTTATTGGTAATTTGTTTTAACTCGACTTTATTGTAAGCCACCACTCTACCTTTCATTTCGTATTGTACCTTATTGAGCACCTAGGTCGACATTATCGACCTTTACTTTCCTTAGAATTAATGGCCCTGAGCTTAAATGAGAAATCATTATTATTACACATGGTGGTGAATTGATAGAACCGTTAGATCGTCGGATAAAATATCTTACAGTTTGTGATTTGGCTATATATGTTCAGGGTTTATGATCCTGTAAATTTCCTAGAGATAAGATACATATTTTATTATTTTTAGCATTTGGCTTTTGAATGGTTTATCAAATACCATATCCGTTTTCACGGATGACTCGTTGTAACTTAACTGCTCAGCCTTTTATGGCTCATCTCTAAAATATCACATATGTAATTTCTGTAATTAATTAACAGAGGCGTGTTTCAACTTGTTTAGAAATATGTAACTTGTTGGTAAAACTTTTGACGCAAGGGGATATTCACTTTGATAAGACAATATTATTATTCCCAGGACACAGGCTGGAATATGTTCGAATGGTGCGGATTTACCGGGTTTGATCTACAGTATTCAATCCAACGAAATTGTTATAAGTTATTTAATTAGGTATTACGTCGTAAAACACTTTTTCACACACCCAAATATACATGTGTTTGAGCCTATATATATATATATATATATACATATATATATAAAATAGTAGAAAGGAAAAAGATTTTTTCAGTAGAAAATGTTGAACAGTTTTTTTCAGTTTAATATCAAAAGATTAATTTATTTACAATACCGCTTTCAGCATTATATACATTGTCAATTGCGGATATGCAGAAAGTTGTTAAGTTGCATATTTGTTCAAATAGTGATAATAATAATAATTGTTTCTACTTTTGGCACAAGGCCATCAATTACCCAGTACATTACTGGTACTTTATTTTATCGACCCCGTAAGGATGAAAGGCAAAGTTAACCTCGGCGGGATTTGAACTCAGACCGCAAAGGGACGTAACTATGCTGGAAAGCATGGTGTCCGATCCTCTACCGATACTGCCAATCCACCGTAATAATAATAAAAATAAAACCGGAAGAAAAATTTATTTTCCCATACATGTTCATATAGAGAAGAGAGTTCATTTCTCTGTCCATCCTTCTCTGCTAATATATATATATATATATATATCACCTTGTTCACCTTGACCGACCAGTCTCCGGGCGCCAATCGGCGCCGCTGGTCACAGCTGTTTTAGCTATAAATAACGCCATGCCACAGGCTGGGCAGGCAGGCCGGTACTCATTTCTACAGCTGAGTAAACTGGGGCAACGTGAAATAAAGTGTCTTGCTCAAGGAAACAACACATCACCCGGTCCGAGATTTGAACTCACAACCTTTCGATTGCAAGCCCAATGCTTTAACCACTAAGCCATGCGCCTTCACTATATATATATATATATATATATATATATATATATATATATATATATATATATATATGTGTGTGTGTGTATGTGTGTGTGTGTGTGTGTGTGTGTGTGTGTGTGTGATAGGTAAACAGAAATAACAACATAATCGGTACAGTATATGGAAGGAATATATTAAGTTAACGAGTGAAATAGCAGGAAGAGGGTCTTAAAGTTTCGGACGCTAGAGAAAATGACAAATAAGATAGATTGAAGCGACGGGTGAGTTAGAATTGGAAAAAAATATCTTTAGACAATAATTGTTTCTACTTTTTGGCAGAAGGCCAGCAAATAACCAGTACATTACTGGTACTTTATTTTATCGACCACGTAAGGATGAAAGGCAAAGTTAACCTCGGTGGGATTTGAACTCAGAATGGCAAGAGCTGTAACTCAATGTCTTTAGATAATAATAACGGGCCATTCATGTTGACAACAGTTGCGTGTGTGTGTATATATATATATATATATATATATATGTTATATATATATATATGTTATATATATATATATATATATATAAATATATATATATATATATATATATATATATATATATATATATATATATATATATATATATATATATATATATATATATATATATATATATATATATTACATACATATATACAAATCGATTAAATATATCGTCAACCATACATAATTAGGTATAAAATCAAAGTTAGAAAAAGAATGTATATAAACATACCAAAACATATATATATCAATGATATTAATAAATGGAAACTACATTTATAAAACCATATTTATTCTATTGTATATATTTCAAGGGTACCAACATTTGGTAAGCTCTCATCAGATAAAATACAAAGTTTGTTTTATAAATATTGACATATTCAGGAAGGAGACCTTAACGGTTCAAGCTTGCTTATATATATACACATTTTGGTACCCTTGAAATATATATAATAGAATAAATATGGTTTTATAAATGTAGTTTCCATTTATTAATATTGTAGTGACCTACATTCCGCGGGCTCACATACATTCTCTGTGCGTGATTTGGCTCAGCCAATCAGCGCCACTAGAAGAGGATGTATCCCTACGCGTCCTGAGAGAGAAATTACCCGAAAAGATTTATATAATAATGAAATTATTGTGTAAAGTGCTCAGGTGCACTACAACTCGTCAATATAGTACATAGAATAATACACAAATGCCAGGGAAGTACATGTTTGTATGTGTTAGCTGTAGTGTTGGCGGATCTCGGGAAGCATGGTGGCCTTAAAGGATGCAGTGTCTCGACAGCTAACAACTGATGCAGGTAGTTTGTTCCATGCTTCAGCAACTCTGAGCGTGAAAAAATGTTTCCGAAAGTCATGGGAACTGTGCTGTTTTCTTACTTTGTGGGCATGTCCACGTGTGTTAGACACATGGAAATCGAAAAGGCACTCAGGGTTGTTGTTGGCAACATGGTTAACAATTTTGTGGGTGTTTACCAAGTCAGTTGCCAGGCGTCGGAGCTTCAATGAATCCATGCCCAGGGAAGCAAGGCGCTCAGAGTATGGTAGATGCCTGATGGAGGGTATTCGCTTGGTTGCACGTCTCTGAACAGTTTCCAGGCGGTCAATGTCCTGAGCAAGATAGGGGTTCCAGACTGGTGATGCAAATTCTAAGTGTGGTCGCACCATTCCTGTATACAGCCTTAAATAGATATCTGGAGAGCGGCTGACAAAGGTCTTGCTGAGTGATGCTAATACACCCTCGGCCCTCTTGACAATTTTAGAGACGTGCCTCGTCCAACGCAAATCGCTGCTGACCGTAATGCCCAGGTCACGTTCACAGGAAGACTTCTTGATATTAGTGCTGTGGAGGGAGTATGTAGACGCTGGGTTTTTACTCCCAAAATGCATGGTGGTGCACTTGTCCACAGCTAGCTTGAGTTGCCAGTCTGAGATCCACTGTTGCATTGTGTCCAGGTCAGACTGCAAGCAAGATCTATAGTGTTCAGGATCTGTCCTTTTTATCTCAAGGTACAGCTTGATGTCGTCTGCGTACTTTAGTACTGTGGCATTCCTTAAGTTGGCATCTATGTCATTAATATATGCCACAAACAAAAGGGGGCCAAGAACAGATCCCTGAGGTACACCAGATGACATCTCATATGGTGAGGAGTGCTGTCCCAGAACCGTGACTACCTCTCTTCGACTGAGAATGAAGGACTTCAACCAGTTAAAAAGATCACCCTTCACACCCATTGCAGAGAGTTTTGCCATAAGCCTTTTGTGCGGCACAGAATTGAAGGCCTTCGCAAAGTCAAGGTAAACAACATCCACCCATGAGCCGCCATCAGTGATCCGGGTGATGTCCTCAAGAAACTCTATAAGTTGATCACAGCAGCTGGAGTTGGGGATAAATCCAAATTGCGAGGGCCGGATAAGACTGTGAGAGCTCCAGAAGTTCCAAAGTGTTTCTCTGACACAGGATTCCATCAGTTTGGCGATGCAACTAGTAAGACTGACTGGACGATAGTTCACAGGTGATGTGCGGTCACCCTTTTTGAACAGAGGAATTACACTGGCAGTTTTCCACTGTTCTGGAGTAGCACTGTTGTTCAGACAGAATTGGAAGAAGCGTGATAACTGGTGTAGAAGGAAGTACCCACCACTTTTAAGAAGCAGGTACGTAACACCATCAAGACCAGGAGAGGCATGGTTGCGTTTATTTTTTAGGTGACGTCGCAGCATTGCAGGTGTAAATTCCATGGTTGTAATAGAGTCCGGTGTCATAGGTGGTGGAGATGGTACACTCTGGTCTTCAATGGTGAAAATGCCTGCATAGCATTCAGCAATGAGCTCTGCGCATTCCTTGGGGTCGTCAGTAACCTGGCTTGTGTGGGGATTGCGAAGAGGACCAACTGGAGAGTGAGGCCTCTGCTTTGAGTGAACATACTTCCAGAACACCTTACTGTCAGGGCTGGTTGCTTTGCGCTGCTCAAATTGAAGCACTGCCTTTTTTGTCACCTGTTTGAGGTGGTTGGACGATCTATTTCGCCTCTTCCTATTAATGTCTGATTTGTGAAGTTTGTACTCACGTTCAGCATTGCGCCGTTCTTTTCTGGCAAGACGGACTGCTGCAGTCTCCCAAATTGCGCTTTTAGGATGTTTTTTCCGCTTACGTGGCACCGATGCTGCACATGCTGTCCATATTGAGCTCAGGATGTTCTGGAGTACAGTGTTGACATCTCCAGAGTCATAGAACTCAAGCCAGTTTGGCCGTTGCAACTCGGTGCAGTAACAGTTCCAGTCTGCTTTATTCCAGTCAAAGTGAGCAGTTTGGAGATGGTTGTGGTTCTTGTTACTGCCCATGAGGGATAGATTGGCAATGATCATAGCATGATCAGAGTCACCTAAAGGTTCCTCAGCAGTAACACTAATGACCGTTTCAGGAGTAGTGGTGAAGAGTAGGTCCAAAGTGTTGTCACCTCTCGTTGGGGAGGTGACCACCTGGGACCAACTCGAGTCCAGCACCAGCTCAAGGAAGTCATTTGCACTTGGCGGCCAACGAAAGGTCTCCCAGTCAATCTCAGGGTGATTGAAGTCACCTGCAATGAAAACATAAGTGGCTGTCTTCCTGGCAGCAGCTCTGAGGATATCACAAAGTTGAGTGTCCTGATGGTAATTTGGGGGACGGTAAACGACTCCAAGTAGCAGTGTTGACATGGTCATACGTATATCGCAGAAAAAAACTTCCTGCTGTGATTGGTTCAAATCAGCACAAGGAATTGCCGACAGATTTGACCGAACGTAGACCATTACACCACCACCACGACGATTAATACGGTCTTTACGAAACAGGTTGTAGCCAGTCATGCTGAAAACCCCATCACAGAGTAAGGGATGTGCCCAAGTTTCCGTGACTGTAATGAAGTCCGGGTTGATACTTTTAACGTAGGAGTCAAAAAGATGAATCTTATTGCATAGACTACGTGCATTCAAGGACAACAGTTTGTACTTTGATTCCAGTCTATGATTATGTGCAGGGGATGGCAGGTTGTTCTGATTTAGTTTCCCAGAGTTTTTTCAGTTTCTTTATTGTCAGTTGTTGTGGGTACACTGTTTTCAGACCAGCTGGTGTCTCTTTTCCATGATTCGCCAGCCTTAACAAACCTCCATATCTGCCCATCATCTCGTAGGCTGAAGCTTTCATGTTCTGCCGAGCTGCGGTTTAGGGAAGCTGCAGCACGCAACTTTGGGCGGACATCAGGTGGAAGACCAGGACGTGTTCGGAAAGCAATCCGACTTTCACGCCTAGCTTTATCAGAGGCTACAAGGTATGAACGTGCCTCAGCCGAGTTTGAAAACGACAGTCTAATTAACCTGGGTTTCGGGCCTGGTCGGCCAAGGCGTAGAAGACCCTTTGCGGGAGCACAGCCCAGGTCTTTGGATGAACTGGCAGCAAATGCCTGAAGATCAACTATGTCTTCCGGCACACCAATGGCAATCACTTCGTGGTTTGCAGATTCAGTGGCATTCTCAATGCGTCTAGGTTCAACATGAGATACGCGGAGATTTTTTAACAAGGCACTCCGGTAAGATCCCTCATTGTGGGGTTCTACACGAACGCTTGATTTTATTTCCGCTATTTCTTGACTTAAAGCGGAAATCATTTGCCGTATTTCCTCAAACTCCGTATTGACGGTCGGTTTTTGTTGTTGTTCTTCTCCTTCAACAGGCATGGTAGAAGACACAGTCGTCGGTTGTTGTTGTTGAAAAGTAACGGGTGAGGAAGACATGGGTTGCTGTTGTTGATGAAGTCCTTCAACGGGGGTAGTAGCAGAAGCTACGGTCGTTGGTTTTTGCTGTTGTTCAGCGACAATGGTAGAGGAAGACACGATCCTCGGTTTTTGTTGTTGTTGTTCAGGAACAATGGTAGAAGACACGATCTTCGGTCTTTGTTGTTGTTCCGCAGCAGAGGGATCTCTCTCTTCCATCTTGACCGTGCTAAGGTAAACAACTACTTTTCTTTCGCCGTGAAATCACTAGCCAATATGTAGCACAACAATTTAACCACGGCCTGGCAACACTCAAACAGCCAGTAGCCCGTGTCTTTCTGAAATTTTAATTCGTTTGTTTTATTTCTCTTGGTAAGCCATCTCAACCTTTGTTAATAAATAATGTAAAAACAAGCTAAAGTCGTCGATATTCCTATCATATCTTACTACCAAAACTGGTTCCTCGTGGCGACATTACAACTCTCTAAACATAACTTTACTGCTAAACTGGTGACCGACGTAAGAATTTTACGCAGCCTTTTTGTTCAATGCAACTAATGAAAATACAAAATGTCCCTTTTAAAATTGTAAAAAAAATTAGCAGTATTTCAAAAACTTTGCGCCACGAGGAAATTTCAAAATGGCTACCGACAAGTCCTGTCTGCAATCAACAACGACAACAGCAGCAGCAGCAGCAGCAGCAGCGACAACATTGTTTAGCCACTAACCAACAACAGGGAATAGTGAGATGGCAGCTTCATAGCCTTACCGACGCAACCACCACACATCATATTGTTGACTTCCACGCTTTCACCTGTTCTATCGTCTCTACCGTTTGAAAAAATAAAAAAATAAAATATGGAAGTAGTTTTTTTTTTTAAAAAGAACAACACGTGGTTTAACTTTCGCGAACTCGCCAACGACGACATCTTGGAAGGAAAAAAAAATTGGCTGTATTTTCAAAATTACAGCCCGGAGACATTTTTCTTTCCATACGGCTTCCTGCAATGCAAACAAGCAAGACATGGCTAACTATTAACCAACACCAGGGAACGGCTTGTAACTTTGCCGACGCAACCACCATACCTTCTGTCTCGTTACCGCAAGGACTCGAGAAATTAAGACATTAGTTTTCTTACCATTATGGCGTCAGACGCGGCTGTCATGTAGGTGACTCTAGGTTCTTCAACGCTCGACTTCGACTCCACAGAAGATTCATTGTGACTTTGCTTTACCAACAACAACAACTTTACTAGCGTTATTTCTGTATCGGAGAATATTATTACACCTTTTTTTATTAACCCACAAGGTATGTTTAAATTGACGTTGTAGGAAATTTATTAAATATCACATTTAATAAAAGATCGTTACATTTTTATTGTTCACCCCCTTTCTGGAGTCATTTATTCATACAAAGAGAAACGATGAATTGTCCATTCATCGACAGACTTTCCTTTCCTTTAATATCATTGATATATATATATTTTGGTATGTTTATATACATTTTTTCTTCTAACTTTGATTTTATACCTAATTGTGTATGGTTGACGATATATATAATCGATTTCCACGTGCTATTGAAATGCTGGGAAAATACTCTATAGCTGTTGATCGCGAATAGATGGATGTCGTTTATTTATCTATTATTTCTTCATAGGTGCCTTTTAATCTTATAGCCTGGTTTAATTGTTTTTTTGTGTGGTTGATTATGCTGATTGGGGGAGGAAATTGAGTATATAACTTAACAAATGATTCTATGGACATACTTTATTGTATAAATATATATATATAACGAAGGAAATATGGTAAGGAACCAGGTGGACCATAACGCAGCTCAGCCGTCGGGGTCCTACTCGTTCCTATATATATATATATATATATATATATATATATATATATATATATACTATATATATGGAAATGTTTAACCCCGACGACAGAGCTCAAGCCGTTTCGACGGCTATTACCCACTCTACTACCCTAAGTATTGAGTACTCTGGTGTGTTATGGTCCATCTGGTTCCTTACCACACTTCCTTTGTTATATATGTATATCGATTATTATGATCTTCAACAGCAGCTCCAGCACGAACAAGATTAACTTTATCATCATATAGTTTTTCTTTTAGCATTTTTTTCATTTTTTAAAATGCCGTGTTCCTTTTCATGAATTTAACTATTCATCTTCTAGTTTTTATTTCATGTTTTAATTTTCCTGCTAAGTTCAAAAAATATAAAACATTCTTGAACTTTTCTCTGAACTTTGCCATACTAAATAAGATTTGTGTAAATCACAAAATCAGCTTACGGTTACATTTCTGTAATTAATTAATTACATTTCTTCCATCTAATAAAAATAAATTATTGTTTGTTTATAAAAGATGAGAAAACACAACAGAATTATTTGCCCCGCAGGATTTAAGAAAATGCTGAGCCTAGTAGTAGTAGTACTACTGCTGCTAGTATCATCATCATCAGCAGCAGCATCAGCATCAGTAGTAGCAGCAACAGTAGTAGTAGAAGAAGAAGAAGAAGAAGAAGAAGAAGAAGAAGAAGAAGAAGAAGAAGAAGAACAACAACAACAACAACAACAACAACAACAACAATATAAATGATAGCAAATATAATAAAAATGATTGCAATAACAGTAATAATTCTTAATAATTATGATAACATTTCCTTTATTGGTTACAAGGGCCTGCATATAGGGGACATTACAAAATGACGGACAGTGGCTGACTCAGGAACCCGACAAATCCTGAACCACACGACGCTTCGAGGACACCCGAGAAGAGCACCCCTCTCCTAATTAAATTAACCAGCCTTACAAGCGCATTCTCGGAGCAGGCGCATTCCCACGGGCCATTCTGACCACCATTTTCACCCACGTTTTAGTAAATGTACTGGGGAGCAGTACTTCTCTCTCCATCCTCACCAGCCTTTCCATGCCTATAAATTTTATCTCGAATCGGCCACGCTCCCCAGTAGTACTGCTAGACCAGGGATTTCTACAAGTTATCCATTGACCCTGGACCTGAAGTCCTCCGGAAGATAATAGCTAGTTGGCTTTCGTGCACATCCAGATTTTCCCTTGGGACATCGTCGCTCTTGCTCTCCATTAACCATTTATAGGAAGCCGAGGTGGAGTTTCCACCGAATTCAAAGCCCGATTGGCAAAGGGCAGTGAGCGCTTAATAATAATATGTGATAAAATCATATTTACCATAGTAAGAATATGAAGCGAATAAGATAAAGACAATAATGGAAGAAATTACTTTGATGGTGATGATGATGATATTGATAATGATGAAGGCGATGATTAAGCTGACAGCGTTGATTATGATGATGCTGATTATTACGATAAGTTTAATGATAATGACAGTGAATATAGTGAAGGTGATGAGGATGATGATGATTATAGTGGCAATGATAATGGTGTTCATGATGATTATATTATTGACAATAAAAATGATGTTGCTGATGATGATCATCATTATAATGATAATTATAAGGTTGTTGATGATGCTGTTGTTGATGTTTATCATGATGCCTGTTATATTTGTGATCATTATTACGGTTATGTTCTTGATGTTGATGATGATGATATTAATGATGATATTAATGATGATGGGGAAAATGTTAGTGTTGTTGATGGATATGAAGGAAGCTAACAATATTATCTGTTGCCAATTCAAGTGCATAGTACAAATATGTTCGTAACATCTTAAATATTTATTGAATAAATAAATAGGTAACTACGCACACACACACACACGCACACACACACACACACACACACACACACACACACATATATATATATATATATATATATATATATATATATATATATATTTTTATATATATTATATATACATCTATATATATATATATATATATATATATATATATATATATATATATATATATATATATATATATATATATATTATATAAACATCTATATATATATATATATATATATATAGTTTTAATATAGATGAGATTCTACAGAACTAGAACTGTTTCATTCTTTAGAAATCATCAGGGATCTGGCTTTCCAAAATAAATGTGGTATTTATATCTTTTCATGTGGTAGGAGAGGGTGGTGAGTGGGATTGGGGGAGGTCATTGGTTGAAAGAAAAGGGAATTCATTAAAAGCTAATTCTTTAAGGCAATTCAATGAATTCCCTTTTCTTTCAACCAATGACCTCCCCCCATCCCACTCCCCACCCTCTCCTACCACCTGAAAATGTATAAATACCACAACATTTATTTTGGAAAGCCATATTCCTGATGATTTCTAAATAATGAAACAGTTCTAGTCCTGTAGAATCTCATTTATATTAAAACTGTTATACTCTGCTATGTATTGAGTACCTTACTTACTGTGGTTACCTCCGATTAAACCCGGAATAACTTACCTATATATATATACATATATATATATATATATATGGTCAAATTTATATTAATGATTGCAGGTAGAAATATACTTGTAAACGTAATAGTCTAAAATTTGATAAGTCAAGTTGTATATTATAAATGAAACCCCACTGCCTTTCATATATACTCATGAACAGATATCAGCCACAACGAAACACAGATGCACATATATCCATATGTTTATATACGCACAGATAAATATGGAACATATCGTTAGAGTGTCGGACGCCCTGTTTTGCAGCAAAGAGTTACGGCCCTTTATGGTCTGAGCTCAAATCCCACCGAGGTTAACTTTGCTTTTCATCCTTACCGGGTCAATAAAATAAAGTACCAGTAATACACCGGGATAATTGCTGGCCTTGTGCCACACAATACGTAACACTATACGTACATATGTATGAATATATTCAGGGACCAGCCTCTGTTTCAATCACTGGAACTGCTCGTGAAATTACGAAGTAAGTGGCTCAGTATTTTATAATAAGGGGTATCCTTAAAAAGACTGTTGTGGAGATACATATATGTAGACAAAAAGTGTCATACATACATTTATACATATGTATACATACATATATACATATATATATATATATATACAAATATATACATATATATATATATATACATATATATATATATATATATATATATATATATATATATATATATATATATATATATATATATATATATATATGTGTGTATGTATATATAAATATATATATACAGAAGGAAAACTCTGATATAACACCTGCAACCCTGATGGTATCCAATGATGTTGACTTGTTCTTCTTTTTGGTAAATATCATCTTGGTTAAGAGAGTGGGACTGGCTTTGTGCAGTGCCTTTGCTCACTATAAAAGCTTCACGGCACAGGCATTGCTTTATATCTGGAGATCTCTCTGCACTTGTCATCACATGGTACCATAGGCCCAGCACTATGTGTCAATAATTGTCACAAGTGTAGTGTTTGTAACAGAGTTTTCAAGTCGCTGGCTGGACTAGAAAGTCACACTCGTTGAGCGCATCGGTAGGGGTTCTCCTACAAGGATATAAAGTAGTGGCCGTACTCGAAAATGAGTTGGCAGCCGCCATATATATACATATATATATATATATATATATATATATATATATATATATATATATATATATATATATAGATACATACAAATATATATATATATATATATATATATATATATATATATATATATATATATATATATATACATACATATATATATATTTCGTTTCTGAATTTGTTTAGCAAGATTCTTTATCTGAAAACGTGTGTTCAAACCGATATTGTTATACCATCTTGTTTTCTTGTGTGTTTACACACAAAAACAAGATGACGTAGGACAGAAAAAAGTAGAGGCACAAAAACAAAGAAAGGAATCCCCAGTCACTTAAGAGGTCACAGAATGTGTGACGAAAGAACCTTGACAATATATGAACAATCGTCTCGTTGTGGCACCAACCAACCAACCGGAAATTTATAAATTCCTAAATTTATAAATTTAATTTATAATAAATTGAAGTGACAATTGGTGCGTGTGTTTCTTATTGGCAACATGACCCTCCCAAAGTATAACAACATATATACATATATACATATATACATATATATACATATATACATCTATATATACATTTATATGTACATATATATATATATAATTGGAAATCAGTAAAATCGAATCTCTGGCGGTTTGCAAGTAAATTCGGCTTACTTATATGAAATAATGAGTTAGCAAAGTACTCGATAAGATAGGACCTCAAAGTAATAACATACGTTTAAATAGCTTGACAAATCGAGTATTGTGGTAGGCCAAACCAACACACAATACATACCAAAGTAACGATAGAACTAAGCAGGTTGAGAAAAGTATATATATATATATATATATATACATATATATGTGTGTGTGTTTGTGATTGAGTGTGTATCTGCCAATATTATTTTTGTATATATGTATGTTTGTATAATTGTATGTAAGTCGAAGTTTATAGATTAAACACAGCAGCATGTTAAATGTCTTACTGCGGTAATTTTTCAACAGATGAATGAGTACAAATTTAAGAGAATAATTACATTTCATATTGTAGCAATAAACGTATAATTATTCATCGATCGATTGCCAAGCTTAGATGTCATAGACAGTCAAATCTGATCAAATCTAATAAATTAATCAAAGTGCATTTCGTTAAGTTTTCTTTCTTTCTATATCAAGAATATACATACATACTCTCACGTAAACGCGCAAACATATATACATTTCCACATGGATATATGTTTCTACATACGCACACGCACGCATACATGCACACATGTTTATGTATATATATACATATATATATATTTATATATATATATATCAAATATACATATGTATCTATATACACACATATATACACATGTACACACACACATATATATATATATATATATAATATATATATATATATATATATATATATATATATATATATATATATATATATATATATATATATATATATATATATATATACTCAAATATTAAAGGAAGTATTGTTATGATTGTGCACCACCTTGGGTGCAACAAGTGTGAATCTCTGGTAAATTATACTGCACCTTGCAGTTTATCTAATATAAAAGTGTCGATTAAAGAGTAACGTCTAGAAGGCATATGCAATTACACCTCCACATACACACCAACACACACATACACATACACACACAACACGCACACATACACACACACGTATATATAATTATGTTTGCGTGACTGCGTGTGTATATGTGTGTATGTTTATATGTATTTATATGTATGCGTATATATGATGTATATAAGATGTACAAAGATGCAGGGAAAGAAGAAAAGCAAGAAAAAGGAGAAAGAAGGTTGGGGAGGGGGAGGGGGTTAGAAGCAGTAGAATAAAGGGGGGTGACAGAAAAGAATAAACTATGTATTGACTCGTAATTCCTGGTGGAGGGGTTGAAGTGTCATCATGAAATTTCTTTAAATCTCCTGGAGCCCAACACCTGTCATAGTTTCATGCAATTCATATCTTCCAGATATAGAAAGAGGGAGGAAAATGGCGGTAAGAAAGAGATACAGAGGGAAGAATTGTCACTGGCTCTGGTCTGATACAGTAGATGCTATCCCTGGACCTGACCCAACCCTTTCTATGATGAATCGCATGAGATGGAGGTAGTCGTGTATGGACCTAGTCGAGATTTCCCAAGTTTGCGCCTCTCCAACCAAATCTTCGACGACGAACGTCAACCTCTCCGCTAACCCCTTGGTCAAAATCTTAAATACTGTGTTCAGCAGAGTTATGGGCATGAAGTTGTCTAATGTCCCTCTTGTTCTCGTCTTTCTTCATCAGCGTCACTGCGCCCCGGCTCACGGAACTTGGAATACTCCCGTAGGCTGTCAGTTGCAGTAGACCGCTTCGAGAAGATTGGAGAACAAGTCTGGCATATTTACATAAAGCTCGTAGGGCAGGCCATCCAAACCGGGGGACTTGCGCCTCGTGCAGCCGAAAAGGGCATCCTGAATATCGGCTGAAGTTATCGGTATTTAGTAGCGTTGGTCATACAGGGGCGAGAAAAGCAGTCGAGAGTCGCAGAAAGCCGTCGAGGTAGGGAATGAAGTCCACTACAATCTCTGATCCACAACTCCCCCTGAAAACCCGAGCAAAATACTGGCAATAGTTCTCACATATACGATTGAAATCGTTCAGCTCGTGTCTGTCTCAGTCCTTTAAAGACCGAATTGTTTTCATTACTATGCTGGACCTCTGTCACGCGGGCCCATCGAACAGTTTTGGTTCCCTCGTTTCTCAGAGCACGCACCGTAGCTCTGACAATGCAACCTTCGTGAAGTAATATTCTATTGCCATTCTCTCCGCTAGCACGTCAGTTGCAATGCCACTACAAATAGCCTCGTCTAACTTATCTACTAGCTCACTCGCCTATCTATTTTCCTCTAACGCTACGTATTTGCTAAACTCTATCGAAATTACTCTAATTTCACTTTTGAGAGCGACCCACCATCTATTGTTGACGACCTCCCCCTCTCAACGTTTGCTTAACTAAATTTATGACCCGTCCCTGTAAGACATTTTTGCTGCAAATGACATGTTCAGTAACCAGGTCCTAACCTACGTGTCTTATCTTCGTCGCCCATACAGATCGCAAACTTGTGACCAGAATAGGCGACCGATTTAAAACGTGGATTTAAAATTAAATGACCCTATGCGGTTGGTCCCGGTCCACACTTGCGCATTAGGAAAATCTAGTCCGTACCTATCAGACAGTTGGAACTGGCTGATCAGATTGTTGAGATTTTTTGCACCCCCACTCCTATCGGCTACGCCCACACAATTCCAGCGTTAGTTGAAGATGCCGTTCCAGCCTTTTCTCTAATAATAAAGGGCGAGACATACCCGGAAAGGCTTACAGACGTCTAAAGAAGTCCGGCCGTCCCGCCCTTGTAGGGGCGTAGAGGGCCCCCTGTCTAAATTCACCTCCTAACCTAGAAATCCAGGACTGCCATCCAACCTCCCATTGCCGGGCGACTGACAGATGCGAAGATCTGATAGTCGACGAACATGGCGGCTAGTGCGCGCATGTCGGAAATTCTGGTCTCACTGACGGTAATTACAACCATTTCTAGAGAACTGAGGTTGTTGAGCAGGTAACGCTGCTTCCAGAGTGACCACAGGCCCCGACAATTTTAACTTCCGACTCTTAATATGGCCATGCTGTTTATTTACCCCATGGTGTCGTGCGAATGTCGGGTGGTTCAACCTCCATAGTTGGGGGGGTTTCTTTTGTGAACCCCTTTAAACGTCTCAATGTGGGTTTTACGTTCGGGGTTCCCACGTCCATAGGTAAGTTCTCTCGAATTCCTTTGTAGGAATCGAGTGACATTCGCACCAGAAAAGAATATTCTGGCACGCGAAATCTGCTCGATTCAAAGATTTCCGCATCTGTATGAATGTCTTTACCTCGTGCTACGAGGGTCATCAATTCCTTGTTAGCCCTTCTAACAAGCTCACATTTTGTGTATGTTTTGTTGGTCCGGTTTTATTTATTTGCATGACTGTGGTGGTGATGGTTTTGTTTGTGCTGTTTCGGTTGTGTCTGTGTTTTTGTGACTGCGGTGTCTGCGGTTTCAGATGTATGTGTTTGTATTGGTTCTTGTCTA
This sequence comes from Eledone cirrhosa, assembly GCA_964016885.1. NCBI lineage: Eukaryota > Metazoa > Mollusca > Cephalopoda > Octopoda > Eledonidae > Eledone > Eledone cirrhosa. Next base: position 334,008,224 of record OZ024742.1, on the reverse strand, counting down.
TTTAGGTTGTTTGCGTTTGGGGGATTCTGTTGATGGTGAAGGTAAACAATAATAATAATAATAATGATAATAATAATAATAATAATAATAATAATGATTTCTTTATTAACCACAAGGGTTTACATAAAGTAGACATTAAGGACAGTGCAGGACAATGCAGGACGGTACAAATGGGCATTTCTGCGTGTAAAAAAAACAAAAACAGAGGATGTAACAAAAATAACAATGAAAATAACAATGAAAAATTCCCCAATAGGGGGGAGACTTCGGAGGGACATTTGTGGAGAAAGCCCAGTAAAAAGCCACAATGACCCTGACCACCAAGGCAAGTGCCCTCTCCCAGTTTTCCACCTTTAGTTTACAGATATATACTCAGAGTCGGCCCATTCACTCGGGCCATTCTTGCTTCTCTCACCCATCTTTCAACAAAATGCTGGGAAGAGAGCACTTCCTTCTCTACTCTGATTTTCCTTTTCAAATGAAATTTGAAAAAGTCAATCAGAGCATCACCGAAGAGGTAAGTGCTCGTCTTCAGCCCTTTCAAACGTGTCCACCATACTATCTCTTTCGCCATGGCCACCAGACAGATAAAAACTGCCTGCCCTTCCCGGCTAAAGGAGGAGGGCGGGGCAATCCTCACGATAGACTCAGATGATAGCTGGATCCGTCCTAAACGCGACAGCAGGTGTTCGACATAAACCCACAAGTCAGCAATTTTCGGACACTGGACGAGTGCGTGCAGGACGGTTTCGTCGCCCTGCGCGCATCTCGGACATGCCCGGCTGACGGCACCTCCATGCCTGTAGAGTTTATCCCGAACTGGCAAGGCTCCTCGGTAGCACTGCCAGGCCAGAGATTTCTGGAAGTTGTCCATAGGCCCCGGCCCGAAAGTTCTTCCGAAGAGATTGGCTAGTTGATTTTCGTCGACGCCTAGAGTTTCCCCAAGTACGTCGTCGCTCTTCCCCTCCACTAATCCTCTATAGAACGCCGAGGTGGAGTTTCCACCGATCACATTGCCCGATTGGTCGAGGGCTGTGAGCGCCTGAAGACATTCCAGTCTCCAGGCGCTCCCTCTCGGTCTTCGCTTGACCCAGGACTGCAGCTCCGTCAAGGAAACGAGCTGGGGAAAAACGCGTCTAGCAAACGGCGACCACACCTGATCACCGTCGAGGAAGAGGTGGAGATGTCGTAGCCTGAGCGCGTGCCTGCGCATCATCAGCCACGGCATGCCCAGCCCTCCACGTAGCGGGTGTTGACAACAGATGGACCGCCTGACCATCGGAGCACGTCCCTTCCACAAAAAGCGAAAGAGCAAACGCTCCAGCGCAGTCAGGCGAGGCTTAGGACAAGGTACGACGGTTAGGCGGTAGCAGATGACAGACGCGATGTACGCGTTAGCCACCTCCGCTCGACCTTTCAGGGATAGCTTCCTCTCCGCCCATTTCTGGGTGAGAGAAGCCACCCTGCTCGTCACCTCGTCCCAGTTTTTGTCCGTCTGGAGGTCCGGACCGAACCAGACCCCTAGCAATTTAACCGGTCCGTCCGTCCAGCGCCCGACGACGCTGTTGGACGGCATGGACCTGCCTCTCCAGGTGCCGAGCTGCAGGCCCACTGACTTTTCCTGGTTGATCATTGCTCCTGTCACCGCTTCGTATTCTCTTAGTGTAGTGCCGATCGCCTCGATGTGTTTGGCGTTCGACACCACTACGGTGACATCGTCCGCATATGCTGACACGGATCTTCCGCATCCTAGTTCGCGCGGGACTCCCCTCAACGTCTCCAGTTTGTGCAGTAATGGCTCGAGAGTCAATACGTACAAGAGGGACGAGAGGGGACATCCTTGGCGGACCGAGCGCATGATGTTGAACGGTTCCGACAGGTGACCGTTCACTCTCACCACAGAGCAGATGTCGCTGTGCATGGCAGCGATCCAGCCTCTGAAGACGGGCCCAAAGCCAGCCGCCCTCAGGACTGCCGCTAGGTAACGATGGTCGACCCTATCGAAAGCTTTCGACTGATCTAAATTGATCAAGGACCCACCCGTGCCAGGTTCCCTAGCTACCCTCTCTACGATGTATCGCATGAGGTGGAGGTTGTCGTGGATGGATCTGTCGGGAATGGCGCATGTCTGCGCCTCTCCCACCAGACCACCAACGACAAGCGCCAACCTCTTTGCTAGCACCTTGGCCAAAATCTTAAACTCTGTGTTTAGCAGAGTTATGGGCCGGAAATTGTCTATGTTATCCCCCTTGTTCGGATCCTTTCTCAGCAGTGCCACCGCTCCTCGGCTCACAGAACTGGGAATTCTCCCGTTCTGTTGCCAGTTGCAGTAGACGTCCGCCAAGAGGCCTCCGAACAAGTCTGGCATCTGTACGTAAAGTTCATAGGGCAGACCATCCAAACCAGGCGATTTACCCCTTGTGCAGCCAGTCATTGCCTCCCTTACTTCAGCGGCTGTTATCGGCTTTTCGCAACACTTCGCCTCAGTGGCCGAGAGCCGCGGCAGTCCGTCGAGGTAGACACTAAAGTCCATCCCTCTACCCGGCCCACCGCTGCCCCCGAACAGCTGAGCGAAGTGTCGCTGAAAAGCTTCACACATTTGCCCGGGATCGAGTAGCATGCGCCCGTCGTGGTCCACCAAAGACCGGATCGTCGCTTTGTTGCCACGACGCGCCTCCGCCACTCGGGCCCATTGAACGGCTTTCGTCCCCTCGTGTCTGAGAGCACGCACCCTAGCTCTGACAACGCAGCCTTCGTGCTTTGCATTGAAGAATTGGTCAAGGGCCAATTTCGCCGCAAGCACGTCGGTCGCAATGCCTTTGCTAAGCGCCTCGTCTAATTTTCTAACTAGTTCTCCCTCTGCTCTATTTTTCTCTATTGCTAAAGCCTTACTAAACCTAATCGATTCTATTCTAATCGCTCTTTTCAGAGCAAACCACCACTTGTTGTTGACGATGGCCCCCGTCAACGCCCGCTTAACTAGTTCGCTAATCCGGTCTCTGTAGGCCTTGCGCGCTGGTAAGGACGCGTTTAGCTTCCAGTAGCCGGGTCCTCGTCTATGAAGCCTATCTAAGTCAAGCACACAGATCACGAATTTGTGGTCCGTGTAGCTGACTATCTTGAATTGTGGACAGCCTATGCTAGACCTATCTATTTCCCTACAAAATACTCTATCTAGATATGATCTGGATGACCCTATGCGGTTTGTCCAAGTCCACATTGGCACATTCGGGAAATCCAATCGGTACCTGTCAGACAGTTCAAAACGCCTGAGCAGGTTGGTGAGGCTCTTGCACCCTCCACCCCTATCCGCTAATCCCACACAGTCCCAGCGTGCATCTAAGATCCCGTTCCAGTCGCCCACTAACACTAAAGAGCGGGACGTTCCAAGAAAGGTCTCCAGACGCCGGAAGAAATCAGGCCGCCCTGCTCCTGTCGGGGCATAGACGGCCACTAGCCTGAAAGCTTGCCCGTCTCCGCTGGTCACGTCCAGCACCACCAGCTTACCCTCTGGGTCCAGGAAGATGGCCCGTATGGCGAGATCCAAACCTCTCCGAAAAAGCACAGCAACTCCTCCACCCGATCCAGGACGGCTGGGAGATGCGTACACATCGTAGCCGCCGAAGATCGGTACGAAGGCCCGTGCTTCGGAGATTCTGGTCTCGCTGATGGCCACTACATCTATGTTTAGTGACCTGAGGTCGTTGAGCAGGTGACCCTGCTTCCATGACGACCCCAAGCCACGCGCATTTATGCTGCCTATTCTGAGTGAGGTCATGTTTAAAATAGAGTGGAAAAGATGGGAAAGACCACTTACCGTACTTTTGGTAGAGGAGGGATGGTTTTTACATCCCTTTTCACTTGATCGTCTGGTGAAGGGACCGTTGAATCGTCCCTTCGGCTGGTCGTCGGCTCTTCTAAGAGAATGTCTGAGTATACTCTTCGATTGATGGTTCCTCCTAGGTCCCTGAAATCACCAACTGCGTTGGGGAATTTCGTTTTAATGTTTGTGTATTGTTTCTGTGCTATTTTTAGCAGTCTTATGTTAGTTGGCGTTTTGATTGGTGCTGGTATTATGTAGTCCTGTTGTGAAATGTCTGTGTGTTCAATTATGTAAGTCATTAGTTTCTTGTTGTGTGTATTTATTGCCGTGCATTTGTTTTTCTGGGGGTGGGGTGTGGTTCTGCTATTTTCTTGTCGTTGTTGCTGGGTGTGTGTGTTTTGTTGTTGTGTTTGCGATGTTGGTGCTTGTGGTGGTGGAGTTGAAGGTGTTGTTGGCGGTGGGGTTGTCGCCGGTGGTGATGGTGGTGCTAGTGTGGGTGGTGATGGTGTTGGTGTTGTTGCTGCTGTGGGTCTCTTTGCAGTAGACTTTACCCTTTTCTCATTTCTTTCATCCCTTTTCAAAGGCGACGATGCGCTGCTTCTGCGTTTGTGCCTTCTTGCGACCTTTTGCCATCCCTCTCCCACCTCACACTCCATGTCTGATTCTGTGAGGTCGGGGAGGGGTACCAGCTCCACTCTTTCACTTGTTGTTGTTGGTGATGTTTGCACTGGAGTCTCTGTTGCAGCTGCATTTGGTATTGCTGTTGTTGTTGTTAATATTTCCACTGCTGCTGCTGTTTTTGATTTCCGTGGCGTGGGTATGGGTGCCACGGACCTATCGTTCCTGGTTGCCGCTTGTCCTGTTGCTGGTAGCCGTGGAGCCGGATTCGGAAGGAGGGGGGTTTTCTCCTTTCTCAGGGTCTTCTCGTTGCAGAAGGCCCTGAGGTGAGTCTTCGATCCACAGCGAAAGCATTTCGGGCGTTTGCCCTCAACACTTATGGGCAGTTGAGTGCCGTTATCGAAGTCTATCACATCCGGGATAGCTTCGATGCACTCCTGGTTGGTTTGGATTAGCATCTCAATGGAGGAGCCGACCCAATCTTCTCTTACTTTTTTCTGTACTTGCAGTACAGTTGTTTTGTCCTCGATTCCGATTAGGACAGACGCGGCCAGCCAAGAAGGGGTCATTCCGGGGGGGACGTGGGTCAGTTTGACCCTCACAATTTTTTGCCCGCAGTAGGAGGGCACCAACACCATTTCCTCGCTCCTTAGGGTCACTACTGATTGGGCCTTTGCCTCCTGGGGTGTGGCAAAAAGTACGTCTACGGTGGCATATTTTTTGCCTCGGGTGATGTGCGTTTTCCGCTGCCACACAGACCCCAAGGCTTTTTGTATTTGGGCCTCTGTGGCTCTTTCCACCCTACGGGATTTTGTACTTACTGTACGGTACGTGACCGTACAGTGCTCTTGGGTTTTGAAAAATTTTTCCGCTGCCTTGCAGATTGCTCGGTGTCCGTTCTTTGTCACCATCTTCTTCGCTTCCTCTAATTCCTCATTTGTTATGAGGATTGTTTCCAAGTTTTTCGCAATACCTGCAAATGAGATTGGTTTTTCTCTGCTGTTGTTGTTGTCGTCAGAGCTGCTGGTACTTTTGTTGTTGCTGTAGGTACTACGACTACTGCCTCCGCCGCTGTTGCTGTGGTTGTTGTTGGTGTTGCTGCTGCTAATGCTGTTGTTGTTTATGCTGATGGTGATGCTGTTGCGGCTGCTACTGTTGTTTTCATTGTCACTGTTGCAGTTGTTATTACGGCTGCTACTGCTATTATTCCTGACGTCAGACGAATGAACTGGGTTTTCGTATTTCCCGCACACCTGTTTCGTCGCTGTCGTCGTCGTCGTGGAGAAACCTTGCACGCTTTGCACGAGACTTTTCTTTTCTTTCGTCACTTGCGAAAGAGAAGGGAGGGAGAGAGACACATTTAAAGAAGGGAGGGAGAGAGACAATCTTCTCTCTGCTGTAGTGATGATTGAGGAAGAAGAAGACGGAATGAGTGGGAGTGACGTATGAAATTTCTTTTTCGTAGCCATGTTGTTTTTTGTTTAAAATGAAATTTTGGGTACAAAACCCCAATAACTGGTTATTTAACCCCGAAGGGCCAAATAACGGACAGAAAGACCCCTCTCACGAGGAGGAGGGTGTCTTTATCAACAATTTGGTTCAAGTTTTAAACAATTTACAATTGTTTTAACGGTTAAAAATTACTATACCTTACAGAGCCGAGCCTCCGTCAACCATGGCATTCAATAATAATAATAATAATAATAATAATAATACTGATTTCATTTATTGGCCACAGGGGCCGACATATACCGGACAATACAAAAGACTGGGACAGTGGGGTTTTACAGAAAAATCGAGTAAACAATATGAATCACAATAACAAAGTAACAATAACATAACAAGAAAAAAATTCCCCAATAGGGGGGATGGCCACGCAAGTTTCGTTCAGGTACCCCACCAATCCTGAACGACCCGACTCTTCGAGAGAACCCTGGAAGGGCACCCCTCTCCTCCTCAAATTTACCTACCTACAGCCGCATGACCAGAGTAGGCCCACTCACACGGGCCATTCTCGCCACATTCACCCTCCTTTCAGCAAATGTACTGGGGGCAGCACTTCTCTCTCCACCCTCACCTTCCTTTCCAAGTGAAACTTGAAAAAGTTGATGCGGGATTGGCTGAAGAGAAAAGTATCTGTCTTCAGTCCTTTCAACCTCGTCTACCATACAACCTCTTTCGCTACTGCCACCAGACAGAGGAGAATTGCCTGCCCTTCCTGGCCAAAAGAAGGCGGCGGGTCGATCTTCACTATGGACTCGGCCGATAGTCGGATCCGTTCTACACGCGATAACAGCTGTTCAACATAACACCACAAGTCAGTAATGCACGGACACTGCGTGTAGAACGGTTTCGTCGCTCTTCACGCATCTCGGGCAGGTCCGTCTGACAGTACTTCCGTTCCTGTAAAGTTTATCTCGAACCTGCAGTGCCCCCCGGTAGCACTGCCAAGCGAGGGATTTTGGGAAATGATCCACCGTCCCCGGCTCGAAAGTCCTCCAGTACAGACTGGTTAGTTCGACTTCGTTGACTCCCAGATCCTCTCCGAGTGCGTCGTCGCACTTGCCCACCACTAATCCTCTATAGAACTCGAGAGTGGAAGTTCCACTGATCGCATAGCCCGCTTGGTAGAGGTCAGTGAGTGCCTGGCAACATTCCAGGTGCCAGTCGGTTTCTTCTTGACCCAGGACTGCAGCTCAGTCAAAGAAATGAGCTGCGGAAAGGCCCGTCTGATAAACGGCGACCACACCTATTCACCGTTGAGGCAGAATATCTGGAGATGTCGCAGCCTCAACGCATGTCTGTGCATCATTAGCCACGGCATGCCCAGCCCTTAGCGTGGAGGGTGCTGGCAGCAGATGGACCGCCTCACCAACGGAACTTGTCCACTCCACAAGAATTTGAAGAGATGCCGTTCCAACTTGACGAGGCGCGGACGGGGCAAGGCACGACGGTCAGGCGGTAGTAGATGACGGACGTGATGTACGCATTCGCCACCTCCGCGCGACCTTTCAGTGATAGCTTCATCCCAGCCCATTTTGGGGTGAGACAGGCTACTCTACTCGTTACCTCGTCCCAATTCCTTTCCACCTGGAATACTCCCATGAATACTCCCATACTGCTGCCAGTTGTAGTAGAATGTTTCGAGGAGATTGGAGAACAAGTCTGGCATATTTACTTAAAGCTCGTTGGGCAGGCCATCCAAACCGGGTGACTTGCGCCTCAGGCAGCCGACAAGGGCGTCCTGAATTTCGGCTGAAGTAATCGGCCTTTCGCAGTGCTCATCGTTGAGCGTCGAGATTCGCGGCAAGCCGTCAAGGTAGGGACTGAATTCCGCTACTCTCTCTGACTCGCCACTCTCCCTGAACAACCGAGCAAAGTGCTGGCGAAAGGCCTCACAAATCCGCTTGGAATCGTTTATCTCGTGTCCGTCTCGGTTCACCAAAGACCGAATTGAGGTTTTATTTCCACGCTTCTACTACGCCACACGGGCGCATCGAACATCTTTGGTTCCCTCGTTTCTCAGCGCACGCGCCTTAGCTCTGACAATGCAACCTTCTTGTTTCGCATTGAAGAAATGGTCTAATGCCATTCTTGCCGCTAGCCCGTCAGTTGCAATGCCACTACAAATAGCCTTGTCTAAATGATCTACCAGCTCCCCCTCCTTTCTATTTTTCTCTAACGCTAGTTCTTTGCTGAACTCTATCGAAGTTACTCTAATCTCTATTTTGAGAGCCCCCACCATCTGTTGTTGATGATTCCCCCCTGTCAACTTTTTCTTAATAAATTGTTGACTCGGTCCCTGTAAGCCTTACGTGTCGGAAATGACATGTTCAGCTTCCAGTAACCCGGTCCTAACCTACGCGTTTTATCTAGGTCGACCGTACAGATCACAAATTTGTGATCTGAATAGGCGACCATTTTAAAAAGTGGGCAGCCCACACTAGTTCTATCTATTTTACTAATGAAGATCCTGTCTATATACGATCTAGATGACCCCATTCGGTTCGTCCATGTCCATACTGGCACATTGGGGAAATCTAGTCGATACCTGTCAGACAGTTGGAACTGGCTGAGTAGGTGCTTGAGGCTTTTGAACCCCCCCTCCCGCTCCTATCGGCTACTCCCACACAATCCCAGCGTGCGTCTAAGATGCCATTCCAGTCCCCCGCTAACAGTAAAGGGCGATAGTACCCAGAAAGGTCTCCAGGCGCCTAAAGAACTCCCGTCGTCCGGCCCCTGTAGGGGCGTAGACGGCCAGCAGTCTAAAGGCACCACCTTCGCTACTACTCACATCCAAGACCACCAATTTACCGTCCGGATCCCGGAAGATGGACCTTACCTCGAGATCCAGTCTTTTCCTAAACAGCACTGCCACCCCACCCCCCATTCCCGGCCTGCTAACAGATGCGAAGATCTGATAGTCGTCGAAAATGAGGGTTAGTGCGCGCGTGTCGGAAATGCTGGTCTCGCTGACGGCAATCACATCCATTTCCAGTGACCTGAGGTCGTTGAGCAGGCGACCCCGCTTCCAGGGTGACACCAGGCCGCGAACATTTAAACTTCCTACTCTTAATATGGCCATGTTAGTAAGCTAGGAGAGAGGGGAAAGGTTTACATACCTCCCGGGGTCTTGTGAAAGTCGGGTGGTTCGACCTCCATGGTTGGTGGGGTTTCTTTTGGGAACCCCTTTAAAAGTCTCGATGTGGTTTCACATTCGGGGTTCCCACGTCTTGAGAAAAGCTCTCTCGAATTTCTTGGAAGGAATTGAGTGACATTCGGACCAGAAGCAAATCTTCTGGCACGCAAAATGTGCTCCTTTCAAAAATCTCCCCCTCTGTTTGAATGTCCTCGCTTCGTGGGCCATCAGTTTATCGTTGGCTCTTCTGACAAGCACGAACTTTTTAACATTTTGTTGGTGTGGTTTTATTTGTTTTCGTTTTGGTGAATGTGGTGGTGATGGTTTTGTGGTGCTGTTTCGGGTATTTCTGTGTTTGTTGTAGGTGTGGTGTCTGCAATTTCAGGTATTTGTGTGTTTATTTGTATTTGTGTTTGTTTAGGATGTTTGCGTTTCAGGGATTGTGGGGGTGGTGTCTATGTTGCTGTTGGTGGTGATGTTATTGGGGAGGAGTTTGCGTTAGTGGTGTCTGTATTTTTTATTGTGTATGATTTTGTGTTTTGTTGGGGCTTTTTTTTTTGGTGAGGTTTCTCTGTTCTTTTTTGAAATTTTGGGATTACCTTCAACTTCGCTACTGGAAGACAACGGGTCTGTGGCTGTGAGTGTATCTGTCTCTGTGTGTGCGTTTATTGTTTTGTCTATGTGTATAATTGGGGGGGGGGGTGAGCTTTCCTCGTTTTCCCCTTCGATTGGTTTTTGTGTTGGTGGTGTACCGGCTGTTTCTGATGTTGGTGTCCGTGTCTTTGTCTGTGATGTTTTTGGTGGTGGTGGAGGTGCAGCTTTCCGTGCTGACACTGGCGTTGGCAACAAAGGAGGTTTGCGACCTCCTGCATTTTTCCGCTGAGGGCAGAAGGCTTGCAGATGCGTTGCTTCCCCGCAGACAAACAGCGGGCCTTCTTCCGTCAATGATTAGTTGGATTGTTGTCCCGTCCTGCAGGCGGGTAAAATCCGGGATGTTGTTCATGCCCTCCGGTTTCATTTGGAGAATAATCTCCTAATCCATTCCGGACCAGTCCTCTCTCTCTGTCCTTTTGATATCCAGGAGGGTAGTGTCTGTCCCCTCCTCGATTACGCATCCCAGCAGCCACCATATGTTCATTCCTGGTGGGATGCTGGGAATGCGGACCTTTACTGTCATTTTACCCATGTAGGACGGATGCATGATAATGCGTTCCGTTCTGCAGGGGGTCACCGAGTGCTTAATAGCGAGGGCCTCGGTTTTGAACAGTACCGAGATGGTACCAAACTGTTTGCCTCTTGCTTTATACTCTATGTTAGTTCCGATGTACTCCAAAGCAGCCTCGACCTCTGCTTGGCTGGCAAGTTCCACTTTTCGTGTCTGCACCGAAATGCATCGAAAGTACACCGTCCTCCTTTGCATGGCCGCTATTGCCTCGTCCGGGATGGTCAGGTTTGCCCAGGACATTTCCCGTTTAATTAGTCTCCACGCTTGGACAAATGTTCGTCTTTATCGCTAATATCAATATCAATATTCAATTAGCGCTTTGTGTTTGCTGCTGCTGCAGCAAATCTGGTGCTTCTGATGCTCTTGTTTTTGGTGTTGTCATTCTTGTTGTTGTTATTGGTGTTGTCGTTGTTGTTTTGTTTGTTGATGCTGTTTCCACCGCCATCCGTGTTTACATTGAAGCTGTCGGTGTTATTGTCGTTATTGCTCTGAGTTGTTGTTGTTGTGGTAGTGGTGGTGGCGGTGGTGGTGATGTCGTTTTCAGATGATACTGCTGCTATCACAGAAGGTTGTGATGGTAGCTTTTGAGTTTTACCTTCACATTCAGTAGAGTGGACGATAGGCATGACTGTAGCCGTCGTAGTCGTGGTGAAATCTACAGTGGCTGCCTTTAAACTTTTAACCTGAACGTTGTTTTTTGGGGGGTGGGGAAGCGATGTTCTTCGAAGTTTTTTTTAAATAAATCTGAATATTTGGGCTTAAAGCCCGAATATTGAGAGGTATCCCTCTCTTTAAATCAAGAAGTGTACCTTAAGTTTCGTTAACGAAAGGAAAATACAAAACATTAAACTTTAAAACAGCTTAAAGTTACGAACCTTTTCCCCCGCAGATTTGTACTGTCTTCACACATGTGCGTCCATAATAATAATAATAATAATAATGCTTTCTTTATTAACCACAAGGGTTTACATAAAGTAGACATTAAGGACAGTACAGGACAATACAGGAGAATACAAAAGGCAATTTCTGCGTGTAAACAAAACAAAAAACAGAGGATGTAACAAACAAAAAAACAACGAAAAATTCCCCAATAGGGGGGAGACATCCGTGGGACATTCGTTGACAAAGCCCATTAAAAAGCCACGGTGACCCTGACCACCAAGGCAAGTTTCCTCTCCCAGTTTTCCACCTTCAAGTTACAGGCACATACTCAGAGTAGGCCCATTCACACGAGCCATTCTTGCCTCTCTCACACATCTTTCAACAAAATGCTGGGAAGAGAGCTGGGAAAATCAGGGTAGAGAAGGAACTTCTCTACCCTGATTTTCCTTTTTAAATGAAATTTGAAAAAGTTAATCAGGGCATCACCGAAGAGGTAAGTGCTCGTCTTCAGCCCTTTCAAACGCGTCCACCATACTATTTCTTTCGCCATGGCCACCAGACAGATAAAAATTGCCTGCCCTTCCCGGCTAAAGGAAGATGGCGGGGCAATCCCCACGATGGACTCAGCTGATAGCTGGATCCGTCCTACACGCGACAGTAGGTGTTCGACATAAACCCCAAAGTTAGCAATGTTCGGACACTGGACGAGTGCGTGCAGGACCGTTTCGTCGCCCTGCACGCATCTCGGACATGCTCGGCTGACGGCATCTCCATGCCTGTAGAGTTTATCCCGAACTGGCAAAGCTCCTCGGTAGCACTGCAAGGCCAGGGATTTCTGGAAGTTGTCCATAGGCCCCGGCCCGAAAGTTCTTCCGAAGAGATTGGCTAGTTGATTTTCGTTGACGCCTAGAGTTTCCCCAAGTACGTCGTCGCTCTTCCCCTCCACTAATCCTCTATAGAACGGCAAGGTAGAGTTTCCACCGATCACATTGCCCGACTGGTCGAGGGCAGTGAGCGCTTGAAGACATTCCAGTCTCCAAGCGGAATGTCATCAGGCGCCGACTGCCCTCGACCAGTCGGGAAATGTGATAGGGGGAAATAAAAATAATAATAATAAAGTGGTGAAAAACGGAATAAACCCAAAGTGCCGATTCTGCGGTGCTGAGTTTGAAACAGTGGATCACTTAGTCTCTGGATGTGAAGTTTTAACACCAGTAGAATACAAATATAGACATGACAGAGTTGGCAATATCTACACTGGGTAATATGTCGGCACTACAAAATCAAAGCTGAAGAAATGTGGTACAATCATCACCCTGAGGCTGTAACTGAAGGAGAAAAAGTAACAATTCTCTGGGACTTTCCTGTACATACTGACATAAAAGCAAATAGACCTGACATCTTTGTAAAATATCAACATAACAAGGTATGTTTATTGATAGATATGAGCATCTCATGTGATCACAATATCGTTGCAAAAGAATTTGACAAGCTACGAAAATATAAATATCTGTTTATTGAAATTGAGAAAATGTGGCGCTTCAAGGCCGTTACAATACCAGTGATTGTGGGGGGACTGGGATTGATCAAGAAAGGAACAGAACAATATTTGCGAACGACTCCTGGTTTACCCTCTCGGCACGAGGTGCAAAGAATTATTTTGACTGGTACTGTACACGTATTGAGAAGAGCACAATCTCTGTAGGATTTGTATTTACATATGCATATGCATATGCATATGCACATGTGTATATATGTATACTGATTTTTTTAAAATTATAATCATTATAATGTGCTGTATTAACTGGTGTACCAATGCACACTGTGAATTTATTTGACCTCGGTGTCAGGAAGACACTCCGCATATATCTCAGAAACAATAATGAAAGAAAATAAAAATGATAATAATAATAATAATAATAATAATAATTAGAATACAATAACCCTGACCTGGTTTTGGACAAAGAGAAAAGATCGTGCCTGATTGTAGATGTAGCCTGCCCATTTGACATGAGAGTGCAAGAAAAGGAGAGGGAGAAAATTAACCTATACCAGGACTTAAAATGGGTGTTAAAAAGGATTTGGAACTGCCATGAAATCAAGGTCGTCCCGATTGTCATAGGCGGACTAGGTACTATCTCAAAGAGTTTCCAAGGATGGTTAAAGAAGATTAGTCCAGCCCCGCTTTTGGAACACTTCAAAAGGCATGCTTGCTGGGAACAGCAAGGATACGTCCTGAATATCTGAGGCTGCAGGTAGCGGCTTGATATTCATTTCAACAAACTTTCCAGTTAAATAACACCAATGACTGAGACTCAAAGAACAATAATAATAATATAATTCGACGAAATATTGTTAGTAAAAGTTACTAATTGATATAGAAATTGATGAGATCAAGCAATTAACGCAAAGTCAGCGAAGGGAAAATGAAACACATGTCAGTGAAAACGAAGTAAATTGTAACACTTCAAATCCCAGGGTTTGGGCGGAATCACTGACAGCAGAACAAATTAAAGAAAGAATCGAAAAAGTGGAGGGAGTGCATGCTCAAGATGAAACTCGAAATGAAAACAATGAGATCGTAAATGATAAAGAAATGACTGAGAATGAACTTGCCAACTTAACGGATGAAATTATGATCGAATGGATGAAAACAAAAGAATCTGACATGGGGGAACGAGACACTCTCCCTAAGATCCAGAACTCCAAACAAAACCAAAGGATAATACACAAGACTAACATAACTCTCACAAACATTATCATCACAAATAAACTAAATATTACTGATCTAAGTCATCTCTATTATGCATCGGATAATGTCCTCACTCTCTTATGTGGAGTGAAAATGAAAAAACAAGGGAATTCTCACAAAAATGATACTTGGGAAGAGATCATCAATCGCCAAATAAACCTTGTCCGATCTGACAGAAATTTTAGCAAACTACAAAGTAGGTGAACATGTTAAACAAACTAAACCTAGAAAATTGAAAAGAAAATACAATATAAAATCAACAAATGTCATATACATGCTGATAGAAACAATCAAGCAAAACGTGTCGGCGAAACCTGCTCGTATAAGGCGCTTTGAAAAACGATCTAGATTCTATAAGGACAATAATACAACCCAAAAAACAACCCCAAAACAACCCCAAAAACGACCCAAAAAAACATCTACAGAAAAATTGGCAAGTCAACAATAACTGCTAAATCAATACCACACAAGGAGTAAGAGCAAGAATTCTGGGCCGAAGAAAAAGTTCATAATATACAAGATCTGGGCCGAAGAAAAAGTTTATAATATACATGCCCCATGGACTGAGAAACAAATTAAAGATACAGCTCACCTTGAGGAACAAACATGGGAAAATATAACAGTTGAACATCTGCGTTTAGCTCTTAGAAAATCCAGCAAATGGAAATCCCTAGGGAAAGACAAAATACCAAATATTTGGATAAATGCCTTCACAGAGTCTCATGAGCTGTAAGCCAAACTTTACAATGAAATGGTTAAGGAGCCAGAAAAGATACTATCATGGCTAGTTAAAGGCATTACATTCCTACTTCCGAAGAATGATAAGACAAACAATTCCAAAAATTACAGACCGTTAACTAGCTTGACCACAATGTATAAAATGTTAACATCAGTCCTAACTGAATATACATATGACCACCTGAAAACAAATGACCTATTTCCCAATGAGCAGAATGGGTGTAAACGAGGCTCAAATGGCTGTAAGGATCAGCTTTTGGTAAACAAAATGATACTAGAAGATTCTCATAATAGACACAAAAATCTGTCAATTGCTTGGATAGATTACAAAAAATGCATTCGATAGTTTGCCAAACAGTTGGATTGCAAAGTGTTTAGAGATTTTCAAAATATCTCCCGTTGTCAGGAGGTTCCTGTCATTCAGTATGAAGACATGGAAAACGACACTCCTTTTGAATATTGAAAAAAAATCACTGGAAGCTGGAGAAATTAATATTAATTGTGGAATTTTTCATGGTGAATCTTTATGACCACTTTTATTCTGCATCGCACTTATACCATTAAGTAAAATGCTCAATGAAACAAAACATGGATATAAAGTCTATAACAAAACCATTAATCACTTGTTCTACATGGATGACCTGAAACTATTTGCAAAAAATGATGAGCAATTGCAAGTGCTATTATCAATGGAGTTTGGACTAGATAAATGCGCCAAAGCCATGTTCAACGGAGGAAAGTTGCTGAGAAATTCAGACATTAACCCACTTCGAATCCCAGGGTTGGGGCGGAATCACTGGCAACAGAACAAATTAAAGAAAGGATCGAAAAAGTGGAGGGAGTGCATGCTCAAGATGAAACTCCAAATGAAAATATTGAGATCGTAAATGATAAAGAAATGAATGAGAATGAACTTGCCAACTTGAAGGATGAAATTATGATCGAATGGATGAAAATGAAAGAATCTGACATGGGGCAACGAAACACCCTCCCTAAGATCCAGAACTCCAAACAGAACCAAAAGATAATACACAAGACTAACATAATTCTCAAAAACATTATCATCACAAACAAACTAAACATTACTGATTTAAATCATCTCTATTATGCATCGGCTAAAGTCACCACTCACTTATGTGGAGTGAAGATGAAAAAACAAAGGAATTCCCACAAGAAATCTACTTGGCAAGAGAACATCAACCGCCAAATAAACCTTCTCCGATCTGACATAGAAATTTTAACAAACTATAAAGTATGTGAACATGTTAAACAAACTAAACTTAGAAAATTGAAAAAATGTACAGTATAAAATCAACAAGTGACATAGACATGCTGATAGAAATAATCAAACAAAAAGTGTCGGCCAAAGCTGCTCGTATAAGGCGCTTTGAAAAACGATCTAGATTCTATAAGGACAATAATATGTTGAAAAACAACCAAAGAAACTTCTACAGAAAAATTGGTAAGTCAACAATAACTGCTAAATCAATACCACCCAAGGAGGAAGTGCAAGAATTCTGGGAAAAGATCTGGGCCGAAGAAAAAGTTCATAACATACATGCCCCGTGGATAGACAGACAAATGAAAGATACAGCTCACCTTGAGGAACAAATATGGGAAAATATAACAGTTGAACAGTTGCGCTTGGCTCTAAGAAAAACCAGCAAATGGAAATCCCCAGGAAAAGACAAAATACAAAACTTTTGGATAAATGCCTTCACAGAGTCTCATGAGCTGTTAGCCCAACTTTACAATGAAATAGTTAAGGAGCCAGAAAAGATACCATCATGGCTAATTAACAGCATTACATTCCTGCTTCCGAAAAATGATGAGACAAACAATCCCAAAAATTACAGACCGATAACCTGCTTGACCACAATGTATAACATTTTAACATCAGTCCTAACTGAATACACATATGACGACCTGATAACAAATTACCTATTTCCCATTGAGCAGAAAGGGTGTAAACGAGGCTCATATGGCTGTAAGGATGAGCTTCTGGTTAACAAAATGATACTGGAAGATTGTCATAATAGACACAAAAATCTATCGATTGCTTGGATAGATTATAAAAAAGCATTCGATAGTTTGCCACACAGTTGGATTGAAAAATGTTTAGGGATTTTCAAAATATCCCCCGTTGTCAGGAGGTTTTTGTCATTCAGTATGAAGACATGGAAAACGACACTCCTTTTGAATAGTGAAACAAAATCACTGGAAGCTGGAGAAGTTAATATTAATTGTGGAATTTTTCAGGGTGACACTTTATCACCGCTTTTATGCTGCATCGCACTTATACCATTAAGTAAAATGCTCAATGAAACAAAACATGGATATAAAGTCTATGACAAAACCATTAATCACTTGTTCTACATGGATGACCTGAAACTATTTGCAAAAAATGATGAACAATTGCAAGGGCTATTATCCACTGTGAAGCAGTTCAGTCATGACATTAAAATGGAGTTTGGACTAGACAAATACACCAAAGCAACGTTCACCAGAGGAAAGCTGCTGAAGAGTTCAGACATTAATCTTGATCGGGGGAACGTGATAAGAGAACTTGATCAAGAACAAACTTACAAATATCTAGGTGTTTGTGAAGGAGACGGAATCAAGCACTCGACAATGAGGGAAAGGATAAGGAAGGAATGTTACCGCAGAGTAAGAGCAATCTTAAGAACGGAATTGAATGCAAGGAATAGGATCGATGCCATAAACACGCTTGCCATACCAGTAGTAACCTACAGTTACAATGTCATCAACTGGTCAAGCACAGTGATCCGTAGGCTCGATACAAAAATTCGAAAACTCTTAACCATGCACAGAATGCATCACCCTAAGGCAGATATAGATAGAATATATCTCCCTAGGAAAGAAGGAGGACGTGGGTTAATCCAGTTAGACATTGCGTTGAAAACTGCAACAATTGGATTATCTACATATCTAAGGGAATCACGTGATTGGATGATCAAACTCGTTTTGAAACACGAAAGCATCAAAAGATCATATTCCATTACAAAAGATGCACAAACATACAGTAATGGACTACAAATTTCAGAAGTCCAATTTACTGCTGAAATGGAAAACACAGAAAAAGCAAAGCAGGTAAAAGTAACTGCAAAGAAAGAACTGCTACAGAAAATGGCTAAGAAATGGCAAGAAAAGCTTCTGTATGGAAAATACCCGGAGCGAGCTAACAATCCTGATGTTGACAAAACTTTAACCCATCAGTGGTTGGCATCCTCTGGACTGAAATCGGAGACTGAAGGACTGATTATATCAGCACAAGATCAGTGTCTGCCAACAAAAAATTACCAAGCCAAAATAATAAAAAATGGATGCAGCCCATTATGCCGTGTATGCAAAAAACAACCAGAGACCATTGACCATATAATTTCAATGTGAAGTCCTATAGCTCCAACCGAATACCTAAACAGGCATGACAGAGCTGCACAATACATACATTGGATAATGTGTAAGCATTTTGACCTGCCCCATCAAAAGAATTGGTGGGAGCATCAACCACCTCCGATACTTGAAAAAGATCACATCTCAATCTTGTGGAACTTTAGCATCCAAACAGACCGAAAAATAGATGCAAATAGACCTGATATAATGTTGAAGGACTTCAAA
>OZ024742.1:333962408-333984908 GCA_964016885.1 Eledone cirrhosa | reverse complement strand
CACCTACATATAGAATGCTATAATTTAACTTTTAATAATGAATAAATAACATTTTCGAAAAATACTTAAGTGGCAACAAAACAGTCCTCTCAAATTTCTGCGGAAAAATATCTTAGCTTCTTCAATAAAAAATATTATATAATTTGCGAAATCCAGAGACTTTCAATAATGACCAGAGGTCGACTCTACATATTACTAATAGCTCTTGGAAGCCAGGAAGGAGAGCACACATTTTTAAATTTTGAAAGTAGATTTATAATTATCAATTTTCAATGGACTTTTGTAGCTGTCTCGGTGGCCTACTTGGAGGAATCGTAGACGTTGATGATCCTGGTTGGGAGTAGGGTTCCCAGTAAACCATTTCAGTTTTTTATGTAAAATAAAAACTGAAAAATGTTACATGTACATCTTGACAGGATTAAACTCAAGGCCCGGATCTCAACCGTCTCTAGTACATACCGATAGGCCACAGGGACAACTATGAAAATTCATATTTATAAACGTACTTTCAAAATTTTCAAAACTAAGTGTTGTGGTGTCATTCATGTCTTTTTAAATATTATTGCTCCTACTTAAGGTCGATTTCTAAGACATTTGGGTCTTCCATAAACTACATCCTCATTTTCTTTCACATCTATCTAAACTATATTTTAACCTGTAATCCATGTTTCATTTCTGTTCCAGCTCATTTCTCTCCCCATCCTCTCTCTCTTTCTTTCTGTGATATTTGAATCTATTACAATTTGAGCTTAATTTATTATATCTATGTTTTTGCATGACAGATTCAAACTTACAATGATTGACATTACACACACACACACACACACATATATATATATATATATATATATATATATATATATATATATATATATATACATATATAATATATATATATAATATACATATATATATATATATATATATATATATATATATATATATATATATATATATATATATATATAATATATTTCGTTTATGAATTTGTTTAGCAATATTCTTTATCTGAAAACGTGTGTTGAAACCGATATTGTTATACTTTGGGAGGGTCATGTTGCCAATAAGTAACACACGCACCAGTTGCTTTCACTTCAATTTATTATAATAAATTTATAAACTTAGGAATTTATAA
Source organism: Eledone cirrhosa (assembly GCA_964016885.1). Classification (NCBI taxonomy): domain Eukaryota; kingdom Metazoa; phylum Mollusca; class Cephalopoda; order Octopoda; family Eledonidae; genus Eledone; species Eledone cirrhosa. Next base: position 333,983,773 of record OZ024742.1, on the reverse strand, counting down.
ATTTCCGGTTGGTTGGTTGGTTCCAAAACCAGATGGTTGTTTATATATTGTCAAAGTTCTTTCGTCATACATTATGTGACCTCTTCAGTGACTGGGGATTCTTTTCTTTGTTTTTGTGCCTCTCCTTTGTTCTGTCCTACGCCATCTTGTTTCTGTGTGTGTGTTGTGTGCTCAGTCTGCGCATGCGCCACATCCGGGTGTCTGTGTGTGTTTATATTTGTTTATTTATTTGTTTATTTACATGTTACTGGTTGGTTGTTTGTTCTATGTGCGCGTGTGTTTTCATTTTGTCCTTAATTGTAAGTTGTGATGTTGCTGTTCCAATCATATTTTCTATTTAATTTTGGTTGTAATTCTTTTATGTTAATTGCCTCTGTGATTTGTCTAAACATTGCGTCTTTTCTGTTTGTAGATTCTATTTTTATTTCTATGTTCTCTAATTTACCCTTATGTTCAATTTTAGCATGTTGGTAGAGTACAGATGATTCTTTACTATCTTGAAGGTCTCGCCAGTGTTCATTTATCCGTTCCCCTACACTACGAGCTGTCTCACCTATGTACACTATATTTTTTTTGTCTCTACATTGTCCTTCAGTACATCTTATGCTATACACTACATTTCTAGTTTTACAGTTTATATGGGGGCTTATTTTACAGGTTATACATTTCTTATCTATACAGGGGGGTCTTTGAAAAGGGTATGTCTTGCTAATAAGTGTTTTTACGGAGGTACCTGGTCTTTCTACTATCTTAATATTGAGTTTATGTTTATATAGGGCCCTTCTAAATGTGTAAGCTAATTCACCTCTAGGGGTTGTATCGATGAACATTACACTCTGGTATTTATTGCTATTATACCATGAGTTTATTATATTAGCCTTATTCCTAGTACTTTCTATTCTATTCCAAAATTTGCTCCTATACAAGGGGCAGGCCCCATTTGTGTCATTATTTACCATTTTTTCCCATTTGGTTCTGGCTCCTCTATACACTCTGACGTGTGTAACTTCGCGGAGAAGTTTCCGTTATTTTATGTAAGAAAAAAACGTGAGTTTTTAGTTAAATTGTATATTACTGTGTAACTTGACCCCCCGTCTGGACCTTCAGGTGGCAGGTCAACTCATTTTCGCCCCTACAGGGGCGAAATATTCGTTTGAAAAATCTTTTCTCCATCGAATTTTGGAAAAAGTATCGTAAGAAGTTTGATTACGTTATGAACGCTGCGTTCAACGATAATGGTGCTGGAGAGTCGGTAAGACTACATAGCTCGCAGTCAAGATCGTCTTCTTCCCTAGATACTACGAAATGAAAATGTAAAAACAAATTCATATCCAAACAACACAAATGACACCAAACAGTTCAACGACAACAAAAATAACAACACCAATAATGATGATAAAAACAACAATGACAACAACAACAAAGAAAAAAATAAAGACAACACCAATAACACCAGCATCAAAGACAACAACAACACCAACACCAACACCAAGGAAAATACGAATACTATCAACATCAGTGACAACAAGAATAACAACAACAATAACAACAATAATGACAACACCACCAACACGGATAATTCCACAAAGAAACCAAAAATCTCCTTTGCCAGACAGTTCAGAAAAAGGAGGAACTGACATATCTCGACATAACAAATGCCGAACAACGCTAGGAGATATGTCACTTTCGAAAAAATGGTGCATTTAGCATCAATTCTCCGGTAGAAATTCGCCCGGAAACTGCTCTCAAAACGATAGTTTTTAGGATAGTTTCCAATTCTACCCGAAAACCACTCCAATTGTCACAGAAAGAAATTGAACTGGTTTTCAAAAATTCAATGAATGATATTGCATTCATTCAAAGAAGCAAACTCTTTGGGAGTATTTCGGTACTCATGAAGGATCAATTGACGGCCCAAAATTACTCTGTGTCGCCAATTGTATCCAACCTGTATACCTTTTTTCCCTACATACATGGGAAAAAGGACACAAAAGATTAAAATCACGAGTGTCACACCAAAGGTGAACATATGGTGGATACTGTGCGGCTTCATCAATTTTGATGAAGACAGAATACTGTCAGTAGGAAAGTCCCCCAGAGATGTATTCAATGGGACTAGCGTTGAAGTTCTGGTGGAAATGAGCCCAGAGCGAATAGCTATGATCCCACAACGTGTACTCCTGGACGGACTCACCTACATAAAATTTTCGGTTGAGGTAAGGCGGTCTTCATGTTACCATTGCTTTAGCATGGGTCACCTGAGGGCTTCCTGTCCTAAATTAATGAGTAAAAAAAAGGCTCATCTGCCGACACCCATCAAAACAACACAACCACCAACACCACCACAACAACAACAACACCAACACACAAAAATAACCACAACAAACACAGTCCCACCCAACCCAACTCCACCTAAAACCACTGCAAAATCACATACAGACACAATAGCTCCCCAAGACATACCCTTCCCCAATGACACAGACGATACAACAGATGAGGCTATCTCACCATCATCCAGTGAAGACGAGGGAGAACCCCATCGCTCGAAAAGAAAGAAAAGACATCACAAAAGCAAAAAACCAGCAAACACTACCACAAACATACAACCACCAACTCAAACAACAAAAAACATCACAAACAAAACCCCACCTCCTGAAAACAAAATACCTACAACAAAACGAAAGCACACACAAGAACTACAGACAAAAACAAACACAACACAAGAAAATTACACTTACACTTACATAAACACTGAAAACAAAACACTAATGGAGATCATCACGAACGACCCTTCGGTGAAAACCGAAGGGAAAACTTTCGCCCACTCTATTAAAAATAACAAAAAACTGAACCTAAAACTGATTAGGGTCCCTATACAAACTTATAGGTCACTAAAAGAAACATTTGAAAAGGATGTGGGGAATTCCTGCGTGAAACCACTTAACCGCGTCCTTCTCAAATGTCTCGCCACCCCAGACACCCCCATCCCACCAGGCCCCACCCCACCAAACATCTCCGTCCCCACCCCGCCGGAAACCACCACCCACCCAGACAACCCCTCCAACAACCCATGGAAATCGTGCAGCCTGGTCCCCAGGACACGAAGGGTGAGTGATCTCTTTTCCTCTTTAACTTTTCAGCACCAACATGGCCAATATAAGAGTTGGATGTGTGAACATACGCGGCCTGGGGAGGCCCTGGAAACAGGGCAAACTCTTAAACGACCTCAGGTTGCACAGTATGGATGTGGTAGCCATTTGCGAGTCCAGGATCCACAGCGAGCGACAGCTGGCCCCCATCTTCGATGACTTTGAGATCTACGCATCTCTCTGTCAACCGGGGGATGGGGCGGAGTTGCCGTGTTGCTGCGGAAACACCTGGGCCTCGTAACACAGACGGTACATCTGGACCCGGAGGGTCGACTGGTGGTCCTAGACGTTGACGGTAGTGAAGGTGGAGCCTTCAGGCTGGTGGCTGCATATACCCCATCCGGGACACCATGGCCAGACTTCTTCAAACGTCTAGAGACTTTTCTGGGAACTTCCCGCTCCTTGCTTTTAGTGGGGGACTGGAATGGAATCCTAGATGTACGTTGGGAGTATGCGGGAGCATGTCCCGAATAAGGGGGGTGTAACAGCCTCGGACAGTTAATCGACCGATTTGACCTGGCCGATAGATATCGACTAGATTTTCCCTTGTGCCACTGTGGACGTGGACTAATCGAAGCGGAACATCTAGATCGTACCTAGATAGGGTTCTAGTTAGAAATAAGGATAGGGACATGTTAAGCTGTCCACAAATGTTCATGGTTGCCTATTCAGATCACAAACTAGTGCCATGCATGGCCAACCTTGATAGAACCCATAGACAAGGACCCGGCTACTGGAATCTGAACTTGTCGTTACCGACAAGCAAAGCCTACAGTAGACGGATTACGAACTTTAGTTACACAGCACTTGACAGGGGCCATTATCAACAACAGATGGTGGTACTCTCGCAAGAGGGCAGTTAGATTAGACTCGTTAGCTTTTAGTAAAGAATTAGCGTTAGATGGAAATAGAACCGAGAAGGAACTGGTAGATAAAGTAGAAGAGGCAATTAGAAGTGGCAACGTAGCCAGCGTGCTAGCAACGAGAACGCCCTTGGACCAGTTCTTCAACGCAAAGCACGAGAGCTGCGTTGTCAGAAGCAAAATACGTGCTCTGGGAAACGAGAGAGCCAAAGCTGTTAGCTGGGCCCGAGTGACGGTGGCAAAAAGTGGCAACAGGTCCACGATTCGGTCTTTGAAGGACCAAAACGGACGCGTGTAACGTGAGCCGAAGCAGATGTGTACGGCCTTTCAGCGGCACTTTGCTCAACTGTTCGGGCGGCGCGGCGCGCCGGAAGGGGCTATGGATATCGGTCCATACCTCGACGGCCTACTGCGACTCTCGGACAGCGAGGCAAAGATCTGCGAAAAGCCGATTTCAGCCGCTGAGATAGGGGACGCGCTTAGCCAATGCGGCAAATGCAAATCTCCAGGTCTCGACGGTCTACCCTACTAATTTTACGTAGTAATACCGGACTTATTCTCCCGTCTCCTGGAAGCGGTCTATTGCAACTGGCAACAGAACGGGAGAATTCCCAGTTCTGTAACCGGGGGCGGGGTCACACTAGTCAGGAAGGACGAGAATAAAGGGGATGACATAGGCAACTTCCGCCCCATAACTCTGCTAAACACAGAGTTACAGATTTTGGCCAAGGTTTTGGCAAAGAGGCTGGCGCTTGTCGTCGAGAACCTGGTGGGAGAAGCGCAGAGATGCGCAATCCCGACCAGGTCCATACACGACAACCTCCACCTATTGCGATACATCTTAGAGAGGGTAGGGTGTAAACCCGGCTTCGGTGGGGCCCTGATCAACTTGGATCAGTCTAAGGCTTTCGATAGGGTTGACCATCGTTACCTGGTTGCGGTGCTCGAGGCGGCAGGCTTCGGAACCGTGTTAAGAGACTGGATTGCTGCAATGCACAACGGCAACATCTGCTCAAGGGTCAAGGTGAACGGCTACCTCTCGGAGCCGTTCCATATTACGCGATCCATTCGACAGGGATGCCCTCTCTCCTCCCTTTTGTACGTACTGACTCTCGAGCCACTACTGCGGAAGTTGGAGCTATTGCAGTGCATCCCTCTGGAACCGGGACTGCGGAAAGCGGCGTCGGCCTACGCCGACGGGACAGTAGATTGTCGAGCGCCTCGCAAATCGAGGAAGTCGGCATCTTATTGAAGGAATACGAAAGTTTCACAGGAGCGAAGCTGAACCGGGACAAGTCCATCGGTTTGCAACTCGGATCGTGGAGAGGCAAACCGATGCCTTCCGATGGCGTCATCGGGCGCTGGACGGAAGGACCGGTAAAGCTGCTCGGGGTTTGGTTTGGTCCGGACCTCCAGGTGGAGAAGAACTGAAACGAAGTGACGGCCAAGGGGTTTGCACTCACCCAGAAGTGGGCCGAGTGCAAACTATACTTGAAAGGTCGAGCGGAGGTGGCGAACACTTTTATAGCGTCCGCCATCTACTACCGCTTGACCGTCCTGCCTTGTCCAGCCAAAACGCTCGCCGAAATGGAGCGCGCGCTCTTCCAATTCCTTTGGAAGAAGCGGGCTCCTTTGGTGAGAAGTTCCATCTGCTGCCAACACCCTTCTAACGGAGGGCTGGGTTTGCCGTGGTTGACGATGCGCAAACACGCACTCAGGCTGCGGCATCTCTACGTATTCCTCACCGGACAACTGGTGTGGGCCCCGTTCGTGAGGCGAGCCTTCCCACGACTCGTCTCGCTGACCGAGCTGCAGTTCTGGGTCAAGCAAAGAGCGAGGAAAATGGCCGACTGGCACATCGAATGTGCTCAGGCGCTCACAGCACTCTGGCAGGCGGACCCGGCGATCAGTGGAGACTCCACTTCGTCATTCTATAGAGGGTTGATCCGCAGCAAGTGCGACGACGCGCTCGGTGAAACTCTAGGCGTAGAGGAAGATGAACTGTCGAGTCTGTTCGGTAGGACCTTCCGCCCGGGACTGATGGACAACTTCCAAAAGTCCCTGGCCTGGCAGTGCTACCGAGGTGCTCTACCAGTTCGAGACAAGCTCTACAGACACGGGCGCCCGGGCAGGGACTCTACAAAAAAGATCTGTCCGAGGTGCGTGCGTAACGAAGAAACCGTCGCGCACGCATTCATACACTGCCCGGGCGTCACTGACCTGTGGGGCTATGTAGAACGACTATTGTCGCGGGTGAGACCAATCCGGTTGACCACCGTTTCCATTTTCATGATCAAACCGCCACCCTCCTTCAAAAACGAAGGAAAGGCGGTTTTCCTTTGTGTGATAGCTATGGCGAAAGAGGTTGTATGGTGGACAAGGTTGAAAGGGCTGAGGTCAGACACCTTTCTCTCCGGCCAACAACTGATTCTTTTTTTCAAATACCACTTTGGAAGAAGAATCAGGATGGAGAGAGATGTGCTGTACCCCAGCAAGTTTTATGAAAAGTGGGTGAAGTGGCGAGAATGGCCCAAGTGAATGGGCCTTCTCTCTATATCAGCCTGTAGGCTGGGGAAAAGGAGGAGGAGAGGAAAGGAGTACAAACTCTTCGTACTCCTGGAGATGAAGGTTTTTTCGGGGGTATGTGTTACCCATAAAAACTGTCTCCCCCTATTGGGGAAAATCGACTAATTTTTTAAATTGCATTTGTGATAATATTTTACACGTTTTTATTGTATGTAAACTTTCCCCTGTGTATTTGTCCCCTTCTTTTGTGCCCCTGTGGCTAATAAAGAAACATATCTATCTATCTATTTATCTATCTATTTTCCTCTCTCTCTCTCTCTCTCTATATATATATATCTCTCTCTCTCTCTCTATATATATATATATATATATATATATATATATATATATATATATATATATTTATATGTATATAAAAACATCCGGAAACTAACCATGCATCCCAGACCCGGCATGAATCGACCCAGGCGAGCAGGCGCAGCTAACAAACGTCTTGAAACAAACGTTGCATACCTGGCCCTGTGCGTATCGGCAATGGAAGGTAGTAACCCCATGCTTGTATCGGATAACAAATTTGCCCTGAAAGGACTGCCCTAACACCGGCCAGAGTTATCTCTCTTGACCTACTGCAAAATCAAAACGTGTTTTTTTACGAAGAATGAACTCTGACTTGAACTTATTTCTAAAAATCTATTCCGTGTCATGTAAGGAACACTTTTTAGTTGTCATGCACTTGAGAAGCCCATTCGGGCGAGAGGTAGGTAGGTGCTATTTTAAATAAACATGTTTTAGCGGTCTGTTCTGTATTTTACTTCTCCACGTATATATATGTATATATGCATATATATATATATATATATATATATATATATATATATATATATATATATGTGTATATATATATATATGCATATATATATGCATATATATATATATATATATGTATATATATAACACCGTTTATAAATCAATACATCCAATCATAAAATAAAGACAGATGCATTTAATGCTAAATAAAATGGTGTACCAGCGTACACAACAAAACAATTTTCAACTGAGAAAGCGATATCGGTGATGGTGAAGAGGTGGGGCCTAAATTAGAAGAGAAAGAAAAACGTTATTATGTGTACATGTGTGGAAATGATAGCTCGTGTTTTTACATCAAAATCTATACACCAATGGTGGTACGTTAATTAGGAACACTAATTACTGACTGGACTAAAACGTACACTTCATTCCATAAACTTGTCAGTTTAATTGGTATTATGCTTCACCAATTCATATACGCCCGTCAGAACCTTAGTGTCTGAATACACAAACACACATACACACAGACACACACATGCATACACACATAAATATATGCATATGTATGATGGACTTTCGCCGTATCAGTGTCCAACAAAAATTAAATGTTACAAAGTAAACTGATGTTGAACTACCCACACAAAGTCTTGTTTTATGTGGTGAAGACTTGTGTAGGACGATCCAAACTTTTGGAACTGAAGACACATATCGTCGGTTGAAATGTTTGCCACGGAAAATACAACGACAGCCCTCAGCCAATTGGAAGGCCGTTGAATCTGCTGAGTTTCTCCGCCCTTTGCCAGGTCTTGTATTTCATCTCGCAGGGTGTCCAAATATCACCCTCCCCCTCATCAAACAAGTTTGGTGGGGTTGCTGGTTTAGTCACCGATGATCTGAACATGAGACATGTTGTACTGGGTTACATGTTACGAACGTTTCACAGATCCGTGACTCAGGATACATATTTGTGTAATAGACACGTTTCCTTCTCCGATCTTCACAATCTGCTCAGCAGATTGTGGATAAAGTCCGGTCTATAACATTAATACGGATCCTAATCCTCCTACGTATGAGAAGTCCGTTGATCCTAATCAATTAAAATATCAATGAGAAACCATGTTCTTTTCTTCTCAATGTATATACTCTGGTGTAACATAAAGTGCTAATATTGGTACTTCGCCCAATAAACTACATATCTACTGAATCACCTAATTATACATGTATATATGTATATATATATATATATCCCGAACGAAACAGTTCTAGTCCTGTAGAAGCCATTTCTATTATATATATATATATGTGTGTGTTTGTGTGTGTGTGTGTGTGTGTGTGTGTGTGTGTGTGTGTGTGTGTGTGTGTGTGTGTGTGTGTGTGTGTGTGTGTGTGTGTGTGTGTGTATAGCGTTAATATCCCCAAACAATGTCATGACCGGCCTTAATATTACGGCCTGCCTCGACAAAAAGGTAATCTTGAGAATGCGATATGCAATGAGTTCATGAATCGAAGTATATAAAATCCGACGAAATAAATGATGTGTGAAAATCAATTATGGCAGTTTCAATTGGTTCGTGTGAGCTTAAATATCGTGCATTTGGGACTAGACAAACCATATTCTACCTCGCTCTGGTGGTACTTCACATTGACAGTAGGAAGATTAATGACGGATTGAAGCGCGATGCGCAAAACGCTTCATTATAGATGTGGCTAATGTTTTAAGGTAAAAAAACAACAACACCGAAAGAAGAAAGCGACCAGTCAACAAGAGGTAAACATTCTAATGGAAGAATGATTGCAATGTTTAAAAGAGCATCATGATTTTGATGATCCTAGCATCGATAACGAAACAAATTGTGTTACAGTGTAAACCATAAAACCCGGAAATACTCGGCTAGCATCAACGCTGCTTGGCACCAGAACACGCAACTATCACATACACACTCACATGCATGCAAATATATATATATATATATATCGTACATGTATTTGATATGTTCTATAGATAACGAACTCAATACCTGTCGTAAGTCTAAACCAATTTCTATATTTTGTTTGATGTGTAAAATTATGTTCTAGATATATAGAAAGCATTTATTGTGCCGATTTTTATCTTAAATTATTATCTTAAATGAACGGAGTTGTCGACAAAGAGAAAATCTAGCAGATATTTTCTACAGATTAATGCTTAACCATCAATTAATGCTATCACCATCAACACGTCCACCACCACCATCATCATCAACATCATCAATCATCAATGGCTTCATCACCACCGTCATCATCTTCATCATTATCGTCAACATCATCTACCTCATCCTAACCGAGGAACAACAATTTACTAGAAATATCTGCTACTTGTCTTTCAAATTACATCATGCTAACTCAAGAAAATGAAAACCCAAGAGCCAAAGATTTTATTTAGAGTTGTAATTAATACAGTATATCTGAGTAATAAAGAGGGGATGGTCTTTATCGGAACGACATCGACTGTAAGTCTCTTCCAATTAGATAAACATTCAGCAACGGCATAAACATCAGCAGTGGCGTTATTATCATAGTTATTAACACTATCGATAATGTTAGATCGATAAAAATGATCAATATATATTGCAATATTTATTAATGTATTTACATTGCTTTTATTACTGAACAATAGCTTCATTTGATATGTGTGTCTGCTGACATAGGTCTCCAAGTCTATAATTGGTTCACAACTACTATATGCGTCTCTTAACGTTACGAGTTTGAATTTCATCATGGTAAGCTTTACGTTTCAAATATACATAGGTTTGCTTGTTGGGTTCATACATCTTAGGGGCTGCCACTGGTCATATTGCAGGTTTAAAGTGCTTGGTATCTAGAATGGTATATGTCTGCAGGCTAAACGTAACTACGACGAACTTATATTATAATGTGTCTATCTCACACACAAAAGGGAAAAGGGCTGAGAGGAAAATTTATAATATATTATCTGATCATTGCACCATTCCTGAGTTCATCTGACCAGATTCTTGTATCTTATTTCACTTCATTGGAAATAAATATGTTCAAATATTTCTCTGCTGGAAGGCTATCACAACATAGTGTTATGAGAAACTTTGAGAGGAATAAAAACAATCCTTATCCAGCCCACTTTTAGTCAATTATTTCATGAATATTTACAAAGTAAATACTGCTTTACAAATAGGCGGAGGAGAAGCCGTGTATGTCCTAATTGGGTCTATCCAGAATTGGGTCTATCCAGAATATGTAATTCAGAAACTAGAACAGGGTGAAGGGTCATGCACTTGGTTATCAGGTTAAAAGCTTTTATTAGGGGGTTCCTGACGGAAATCTGGTGGGTATCCCCTTTTGGAATTACTATAAAATACGTATTTCATACATTCTTTGGGCTTTTGTATTTCTTTGGATTTTTACTAAGATAATTACCTTTTAAACCCTCACCTTTCCTCAATGTTATTTCGCAATGTCATTTATCCATCACCCCAAGTATAACAATATTTGCTTCGACACACGATTTCATATGAAAAACCTCGCAAAACATATATATATATATATATATATATATATATATATATATGAATGTAAGTACAGTATATTTGGTGATATACTGTATGTTTAATTAAACAGATTGTGAAGACCTTGCGCTATTATTTTAAAGTGGTGACTATGTCACTTAGTTCTTTTTTCAGCAAAGGAATTGAGATAAACTGACATATCTGTTTCACACTGTTGGTGTTCATCAGAGCCTAGTACTCGCCGAACTCTGCCGAAAATTATAGAGGCTGGATTCTTATAGAATTCCAGTAATAATCAGGAACTGATTATACAGAGCGATTGCCGGTGTATATTTGGTGATATACTGTATATTTAATTAAAAACATTTTGAAAACTTGCGTTATAATTTTAAAGTAGTGAATATGTCACTTACTTCTTTTTTCACCAAATGAAGGGAGATAAGCTGGACCGGCAATTGCTCTGTATAATCAGTTCCTGATTATTACTGGAATTCTATAAGAATCCAGTCTCTATAATTTTCGGCAGAGGTCGGCGAGTGCGTTGCTCTGATGAACACCAAGAGTGTGAAACAGATATGTCAGTTTATCTCCCTAAGTGACATAGTCACCACTTTAAAAAAATAGCACAAGGTCTTCGAAATGTTTTTAATTAAACACACATTATATCACCAAATATACTATAAATACATGCATGTATACATCGCTATTTCAGAGCACCAATCCTAATATATATATATATATATATATATAACGAAGGAAGTGTGGTAAGGAACCAGATAGAGCATAACGCACCAGAGTACTCAATACTTAGGGTAGTAGAGTGGGTAATAGGAAAATGTTTGACCTCGACAGCAGTGTCGAAACGGCTTGAGCTCTGCCGTCGAGGTCAAACATTTTCCTATATATATATATAAGAACAACAGAAGGCCGGACTTGAAGATATGATTTAACATTTTTATTTCGAGAAATCACTATATATAATTCAAGGGGTCAGCTTTATCATCTAATTATGATGCAAGACAGGACGATCTTCGACAGAATTACATAACAGGGTTATGCTAAAACGAAACCTATCATGGGAGATAGGGAAAACAGAATAGGAAATTGAAAATTATTAAATTTGACTCAAAATTCTATGATGGGGCTGAGCCACTGAAATATCTCTAGTGATTTCATAGAAATAAATTTTAAAGCATATCTTCCCGCCCGGCCTTCTGTTGTCGTTTTATAAATACTTTACTCCGTTCCTGCACCAACAACTTGATACTACATCTACAATCGATGAATTGCATAACGTTGAGTGCTTTGAAGATTTGTTTTATCATGATATGCTTACCAGAGCGACCAGTTCTATCCTTTAGTAATCAAAATAATATATTATAATGATAATATATTATAATGATAATAATGATTTCTACTATAGGCACAAGGCCAGCAATTTTGAGGGGAAGGGGCAAAATCGATTAAACCGACCCTAGTGCGTGGCTGTTACTTTATTTTATCGACCCCCGTAAGGATACAAGGCAAAGTTAAGCTCGTCGGCGGGATTTGAACTCAGAACATAAAGGGCCCTAACTCTATGCTGCATAGCATGGTTTCTGGCGCCCTACCGTTACTGCTAATCCACCGCTCCAAAGAGAAAAATATATATCCCAGCAGATATCTGTTGGAATAGAGAGAAAAAAGAGAAGAGTATATATTCTTCAAACAAATGTTTAATGTTCGTTAAAAACCAAACAGCTGGTAGACATTCGAAATTAGGTTTACAAAACTCGCGAAAAGTGATACACGTCGACATGAACATTGATACAGTGTATATGCTCTGTGAGCTGGATAATGAACAAGTGATAACACTTTTAAGAGCATATAATGATTTTGCAAGTAAACACTACAGGGACAACCTTTTTCTTACCCAATCAAACGGTATTTGAGGAGTTTTGAAAATGAATATTATGAAGAACCAATGTATAAACAGGTGAAGTGTTTTCATAGTCATGCGATATGGGGCTTTGGTATTACTGCAGAGCGTCAGACACCAAGTTTTGCGTATAGAATTATGGCCCTTTGCGTTCTGAGTTGCGCCGAGGTTATCTTTGCTTTTCATCCTTACGGTTTCGATAAAATAAAGTATCTGGGTCGATTTAATCGACTTTCCCCGCCTCCAAAATTTGTGGCTTTTTGCCTAAATCAGAAACCCTTATTATTTGGCGGTATGGGTAGAGCTTCGGACAAAATGATTCGTATATTTAGTTACAATTGTCTATGTTCGGAATTCAAATCCCGCAGTGGGGTCTATTCAATAGATTGTCCCCAAGCAAAAAAAAAAAAGAAATTATTGTTCGCCATTGGATTGGCAGTATCGGTAGAGGGTCGTACGCCATGCTTTGCAGCAAAGAGTTACAGCCCTTTATGGTCTGAGTTCAAATCCCGCGGAGGTTAACTTGGCCTTTTATCCTTACGGGATCGACAAAATAAAGTACCAGTAATACACTGGTACAATTGCTGGCCTTGTGCCAAATGGAGAAACAATTATTATCGTGTGAATTGGCAGTATCGGTAGAGGATCGGACGCCATGCTTTCCAGCATAGTTACGTCCCATAGTTTACGTTCTGAGTTCAAATCCTGCCAAGGTTAACTTTACCTTTCATCCTTACGGGGTCGATAAATTTAAGTACCAGTAACGTACTGGGATAACTACTGGCCTTGTGCCAAAAGTAGAAACAATTATTATCGTTGTTACTATGGGTGTTCTTTATGAAGCAGCTATATATTAGTTTAGAGTGGCGATGAAGAGAATGTTGGTGTATCGTTGGTTTGTGTTGGAATTCCAATGGTTGCGTTCAGCTTTCATATATTATTCAATACGTCATATTCACCACCTGCACAAGCAGCACCTCAACTACCACCTTCATCAACATCACACAGCTGTCATATTCATAACGACGACGATGGCCCTACTCCCACTTTAACAGCCGCCACCACGGCCAACTCCATCATACCTCCCCAATCAACCCGCCACCACCACTGCCACCAACACCAACATCACCCCCACCGCCACCAACACCACCACCACCAACACCACCACCACAAACACTACCAACACCACCAGCACTAACACCACCACCATCACCACCACCTGCTCGACCACGACTACGACCACGACCACCGCCAAAACTACCGCCGCCACCAGCACCACCACCACCACCACCAACAACATTACCACCGCCACCACTACCAGCACCACCACCAGGTTAGGACGTAGCAAAGTGATGATCATCTTAATTCTTCCCTGTCTTAACCATATGTTACCGACGTTCTTCTGTTGTTCACCAGTTACATATGTATAGGTATGCGTGTATATATATATACATATATATATATATATATATATATATATATATATATGTATATAAATATATATATATATATTCACACACTTACAATCACATATATACACACACATACATACATGTATGTACGCAGGTATATATGCATGAATGTATATGTGTGTAAGCATATGTCTGTGTGTACATCTACAGATATATGCGTGTGCAGGTGAAAGAGTATATATGTATGAAATATCTGCTTTTTCAGGTGTTCTTCCAGGTATGTATGTATGAACATGTATATATGTGCAGATGATTTTGTACGTGTATGGCGGTGTATATATATCTATATACATATATATATATATAATATATTTGTATATACATACATATATATATGTATATATATATATACATATATATATAATATATTTGTATATACATACATATATATATATATACATATAATATATTTGTATATACATATATATATATATATATATATATATACATATATGTATATATATATATATACATATATGTATATATATATATATACATATATGTATATATATATATATATATATATATATATATATATATATATATATATATATATAAATATATGTATTTATATATAAATATGTGTGTGTATATATATATATATATATATATATATATATATATATATATATATATGTGTGTGTGTGTGTGTGTGTGTGTGTATTGACAAATATAATATATATATATAATATATTTGTATATACATACATATATATATATATATACATATATGTTTATATATATATATATATATATATATATATATATATATATATATATATATATACATATATGTATATATATATACATATATATATATACATGTATGTATTTATACATATGTGTGAGTGTATATATATAAATATACACATATATATATATATATGCGTGTGTGTGTGTGTGTGTGTGTGTGTGTGTGTGTGTGTGTGTGTGTGTGTGTGTGTGTGTGTGTGTGTGTGTGTGTGTGTGTGTGTGTGTGTGTGTGTGTGTTTGTGTATTGACAACAATTATTTAGGATTATTTATTTTCTCTCAGCCCTGCAGCTAAGATATGTCAGGATTACTCAACTTAACATTTCTGTTGGTGGTAGTGGTGGTCGGGGTGGCACTAGTGGTAGCGGTGGTAGTGATGATTGTAGGGATGGTGAGTTAGGAGGGGCGATGGTGGTGTTAGGGCCAGTGATAGTTGTGTTGGGTATAGTGGTGATGATGCTGGCAATGATACTGATAATGTTAGAAATTGGTAGTACATGTTAAAATAGTGTTGGTGATGCCATTGTAAAGATTGTGTGCCTTTTTGTTTTCAATGATTGTGGCTTTGGGGTTCGTGGTGGGTTTGGTGCTGGTGATGGGTGTGTTAAGGGTGATGGTGGTCATGGTCGGGGTTATTGTGGTGTTGTTGGTAGTGGTGGCAAGTGTATAATACTGAAGCTTCTGATTGTACTGGTATAGGTGTTAGTCGCTATTGTGCTGCTGGGGGGATAATGACCGCTATCGTGTTGATAGTCATATGCTTCTCACTTTCATTTACATGTGCATATATATATATATATATATATATATATATATATATATATAGGAACGAGTAGGACCCCAACGGCTGAGCTCAAGCCGTTTCGACGGCTAATTCTGTTCAGTTCAGAATTAGCCGTCGAAACGGCTTGAGCTCAGCCGTCGGGGACCTACTCGTTCCTTTTACCCACTCTACTACCCTAAGTATTGTGTACTTTGGTGTGTTATGGTCCACCTGGTTCCTTACCACATTTCCTTCGTTATATATATATATATATTATATATATATATATATATATATATATATATATATATATATATATATATATATTTATATGTGTATGTAAGTGCCGTACTAAATACGTGCCGTACTAAGAGTGAGAAATGCAATTTCGTTTCATTCTATTCCATTTATATATATATATATATATATATATATATATATATATATATATGAATATGCATATATATATATATACACCATATATGTATATATATATATATATATATATATGCTATATATACATATATGCATATTCATATATAACGAAGGAGGTGTGGTAAGGAACCAGGTGGACCACAACGCACCAGAGTACTCAAACTTAGGGTAGTAGAGTGGGTAATTGGAAAATGTTTGACCCTGACGGCAGAGCTCAAGCCGTTTCGACGGTTATTTTTAGTC
Organism: Eledone cirrhosa; assembly: GCA_964016885.1. Classification (NCBI taxonomy): domain Eukaryota; kingdom Metazoa; phylum Mollusca; class Cephalopoda; order Octopoda; family Eledonidae; genus Eledone; species Eledone cirrhosa. The sequence goes on along the minus strand of OZ024742.1, from coordinate 333,967,327 downwards.
CAGAGATAGCCATCGAAACGGCTTGAGCTCTGCCGTCGGGTCCAAAGTGAAAATTAAGAGAGACAAAGATGAAAACAAAACAAAGGTAGAAGGGTTACCGTAGTGGAGATTTAATCCCAATATTTCGGGCTCACGCCCATCAACGGGGGAAAAGTTCCAAAAGGGGGGGAACAGGCCAAGCGGAGAAAGTTGTGATGTCTTAACGACATCACAACTTTCTCCGCTTGGCCTGTTCCCCCCCTTTTGGAACTTTTCCCCCGTTGATGGGCGTGAGCCCGAAATATTGGGATTAAATCTCCACTACGGTAACCCTTCTACCTTTGTTTTGTTTTCATCTTTGTCTCTCTCAATTTTCACTTTCACCTGTTTCTCCTATCTATCATTCACTTCCTACCTCGAGATTTCCCTCTGCATTGTTGTGGCTTTCTTAACTACGTATTTTACACATTTCACAATGCTTCAAGCAAACTTTAACACCCTCATATATATATATATATATATTAGAAAGTGAGGTTTTTTTTACAAAATGAAAAATAACCGAGGTCTCCTACACGAGTGGAAGTATAAAGAAAAAGTGATGAAATCGAAAATGCAACTGAAGTCTTATTTTTTTAAAAATATATATATATTTATTTGGTTCCTTTACCGGTTTCGCAGTTCTTCTGCTTTTCAAAAGGTGAGTTGAGATGGAGGGTCTGTGGTTTTTCTCACATCTGTGAGAAAAACCACAGACCCTCCATCTCAACTCACCTTTTGAAAAGCAGAAGAACTGCGAAACCGGTAAAGGAACCAAATAAATATATATATTTAAAAAAAAAATAAGACTTCAGTTGCATTTTCGATTTCATCTCTTTTTCTTTATATATATATATATATATATATATATATATGTATATGTAAATCTATATATATTTAATTAATGTGTGTATGCATGTGCATATTTTTGTGTGTAGCCTTAGGTGCTTGTGGTGTGAATTGAAAATTAGTGAAAAAATACTCAAGACCATACTAGAGTAGTCTAGTATTTATTTAAAGGTTGGATTCGTGATTCACTACTCGTAGTTTCTGTTTACCGATCCTCGGGTGACACTAACACTCACAGACGCCTACACCCATGCCTGTGCACATGTAAAGTGGAAGGGAATATTATTCATAACACGTTTTGTATTTCTATTAAAACCTGATATCGGATTTTATTATTACTTTTCTTGTTTAATTCTAGTCCATTCCTCATCGAGAAGACTTATGTCGAAAGGTATTCAAGCCGAGACCATCTCATCTTTGTAGAGGGATATATTGATGATGCTTAAAACGGCAGCGTGTGATTTGAGGGAGATTTTACTGCTATTACTAGCTGGTTAAATAACCATGTATATATGATAAGTAATAACAAAGGATAGTATGAGTGTTATTTGGAAAGCTGTGATAAACCTGATAGTTGTATTAATGGAGTGATGGTGAAGTGTTATTTATTTAGAGTTTGTAGTTGAGTGGTAGATGCAGTGGTGTTTGTTGTTGTGGCTTGGCAATGTATTCTGATCGTTGAAAGTTATGGAGCTGTATGTGTAGTTGCGTTAAAGCGTCATATATGGCCGTAGTAGTGAGGGTATTGGTACAGGTGGAATACCTTGTGTGGTGGTTGAAGTGGTTTAGTCGCAGGTTATCCTTGATTGAGCAGACCTGTAATCAATGGCGTTTGAACAGGAGCTATCCAGCCTTTTGCCAATATACAGGGAAGCAGAATCATATAATTGTTTTAACGAAGATTATATTGGATTTGAAGTATAATAATGTAAATCATGTATTAGTGTCTGTAGTTGTAATAACGTTTTTAATAGAAGCAATGATAGTTGATAGTTTAAATGATATGTTAATGGCGGTCATGGTGTTTTTATAGGTAATGATATGTTTATGCTTTACGATATGTGTAAATAGTCCATATAGTGATAATTGTGAGTGGATGTAAGAATTGAAAAATGTAATATTCGATATTTGTTGATTTGAAATTTATTTTAGACGGATTAATCCATCAAAACATAATTCCGTGCAGAATTATGTAGACAAGTCTGTTAGAAAGACCAGGTTTATACAAGTTTATAGGTTGGATATATTCGTGGCTTACATATAACATTTATCTGGAATGGTTCCTAATGAACTGGGAACTGCAGTAACCATTACACTATATACGGATAAACAACTAAAGATGCATTGTGGGCCTATATATAAAAGTCAAAGAAATCCGTTGAGCAAACGCATTTCATTTAGCGGCCGCAAATAGCCCTCATCTATAATTATCTCCCCTGTATGATATTTAAATGAAATTCAAAACCGGTAAGTTAGCTCCATATTTTGCCCAAAGAGGGATAGAGTTAAATCACATATTTATCTATAATTGTCAGAATACCACAGAGGCCACAGTCAAAGTTAGAGAGAGAGAGAGAGAGAGAGAAAGAGAGAGAGAGAGAGAGAGAGAGAGGGAGAGAGAGAGGGGGGCGGGAGAAAGGTAGAGAATGACAGAAGGGGGAATTTACTGTTTTTAACTACGTTCTTCCATGCTTTTATGGTTTAAACGTAGATCGGGATTCGAATCCAGGACATTATGGTCGTGAGCACACAACCCTATTCAGTTTGCTACGTGCCTTCACTCATGACTTCTAGGCTTGTCGTCTTCACTTCTAACCAATGAAACTTTGACTCCTAGCCCCCCACCTACATGTCAGTGAGGACTAGCTTCTTCATCGCTAAGCACTGAGCTACCATCCTTCATTTATAACCAGATTGATACCCACCTTCATCTCTGTTCAATAAACCAGGCACCTTCATGTTTAACTAGTGATACCACCCACCTCCATCTATAAGAAATGAGGCCTCCAATCATCTCTTCTAACTAAGGATATCCCGCTCCTTAATCTCTAACTAGTGAGGTTACTGATATTCACTCCTAACCACTGCGGCATTAACCTTCTCTTCTAAATAGTGAGGTCATGCCCTTCCCTCCTAACCAATGAGGCCTAGCACGTTCATCCCAAAACTGTGGGCTATCGACCTTCAACTAATGGGTTAGTAAGCTCCTCCTCTAACCATTGGGTGACTCACAGACTTTTCTAACCGGTGGACCATGCACCTTCATGCCTTAGTAGTTACACTTGTGGATTCATTCCAAACCAATATGCCACTCACATTAAATTATAAACCTAGAGGCATGCGCCATCATCAAATTCCAGTGAGCCACTAACCTTCTCTCTCAACAAAGAGACATCCAACATTATTCCTAACAAATGGGCCTCATGTCTTCATCACTAAGCAATGAACCGTATTTCCTGGCGTTGAAGATGCTACTTTTTTCCTAAAATAAGTCTCAAAAATCTACCATGCGTCCAGGAGGCCGAAGGTTGTTTATTATTTCTTTTCAAAGGGCGGTGGATTGGCAGTATCGGTAGAGGGTCGGACGCCATGCTTTCCAGCATAGTTACGTCCTTTTACGATCTGAGTTCAAATCCCGCCGAGGTTGACTTTGCCTTTCATCCTTACGGGGTCGATAAAATAAAGTACCAGTAATGCACGGAGAAATTTCTGGCCTTGTGCCTAAAGTAGAAACAATTATTTCTTTTCAAATTTTTGGTTGTCAAAATTAGGGTGCGTCCTTGAGGAAGAAAGTGTCTTCGGTGCCGAGAAATACGGTACCTCGCATTTTTAATTTTAAGCTGTAGGACTCCCAACTTCTTTTCTCACCAGTTAAATCCGTGACTTCCTCTTTAACCACTGGGCTATTAACTTTCACGCCTAACCATGGGAGAAGTGGCTTGATATATTGCAAAATTAAAAAGAAAGAATGAAAATAATCAGGTTTACTGGTTTATCCTGCGTCATGATACAGATATAGAAAAGAATAAACCCTCTTTTGGGAATAATGAATTAATCAAAATACTGTATGTAGTTTAGCTTTTATTATTTTGTTCTTTTAACCATTTCAATGTCAAAGACCGCTGTAGAATACAATTCCATTTATTCTTTTCTCTTGAAACTGAAGAATCTCAGAGATAATGACAATTGGATTAAGAGGGGAAACAGTCATCACCACGACCAACTACAACAAGAATATCCACAGCCATCACCACCACCACCAGCAGCACTACAAACAACTACTATAACAACAATTAATCTCACCATTAACAACAAAAACAACATCAACTACTATAAAAAACACACTAGCAATTACAATAACAACATCATCAGCAAAAACAACAACAAAATTAGCAACAAAAACAACAGGAATACCGCTTACCACAACGACAACGGCCTCACAACCTCCAATTACAACAACATCACCATCACGACAACAAGCAACTACAATAAAGACTATAAAAACAATTTACAACAACTAGAAATAGAAATATGGATGAAGGAGTTATTTAAGTAGAATGACTAGAGTTGAGAAGCAGAATGAAAAATGTTAAGTGGCCTACTACTACTACTACTACTACTACTACTACTACTATTACTACTACAACTACTACAACTACTACTGCTGCTTCTGCTATTACTGCTGCTGTTGCTGCTGCTGCTGCTACTATTACTACTACTACTACTACTACTATTAATACTACTAATACAACTACTGCTGCTGCTGCTGCTGTGGCTACTACTACTACTACTACTACTACTACTACTACTACTACTACAACTGCTGCTGCTACAGCTGCTGCTGCTGCTGTTGCTACTACTACTACTACTAATACTACTACTACTACTACTACTGCTGCTGCTGATGCTGCTGATGCTGCTACTACTACTACTACTGCCGCAGCTGCTACTACTACTAACTAAACAATAATAATGTTTCTACATTTGGCACAAGGCCAGCGATTACCTCAGTTCATTACTGGTACTATATTTTATCGATCCCGTAAGGTTGAAAG
>OZ024742.1:333939908-333957408 GCA_964016885.1 Eledone cirrhosa | reverse complement strand
ACTCTTCAGGCATGGTTTTTTCTTCTAACTTCTAAATGGAAAATGCTACTGAAAGTTTCGGAGTCGAGAATTCATTATAGGAGATGCGTCGGCGGAGCTGAGTGCCATTCCAGAGGAGGCATTCAAAGCATTCATCGAACAGCGAAAACATTGCTGGGCGATGTGTGTGAAGATGATTAGGAAATTAATTCCACAGGCCTGTCAACTCTCCCCGTCCGACGGGGAGATCTTCTACCTAATTTGGGGTGAGTGAGATATGTAGTCTCTTCTGGAAATGGGTATAGCTTTCATTGTGTAAAATCTTCCAATTTTGAGTCATTTCTTCCAGTTTGGGAGCATTTCTTTCATGGTCTTCCCTGTTTAGAATTTTAGAGGTGGTCAGGTCTGATTGCATGAAGTACATAAGCTTTTTCTCAGCTGTTTTAAGCATATATATATATATATATATATATATATATATATATATATATATATAACGAAGGAAATGTGGTAAGGAACCAGGTGGACCATAACGCACCAAAGTACTCAATACTTAGGGTAGTAGAGTGGGTAATAGGAACGAGTAGGACCCCGACGGCTGAGCTCAAGCCGTTTCGACGGCTAATTCTGGACTAAAAAAAAAAAGTTTTTTTTTTTTTTAATCCAGAATTAGCCGTCGAAACCGCTTGAGCTCAGCCGTCGGGGTCCTACTCGTTCCTATATATATATATATCTCCACACACACACACACACAAACACACACACATACACACACATATATATTTATATATAATATATATATATACACGCTGATACATCTCAAACAAACATAAATGTCGTATATAAAACACAATCAAGTGTAACGATATGATAGTCTAAAGTGCCTTAAAGCGGTGCCGTAGCATGACCGTAGTCGAATGACTGAAACTATTTATATAATAATATAGTGTATATAAAATCGGGAACGTTTTCGTTGTCTGGTCGTGGACATTGTTTCTTTTATTTATCAATTTGGTTTTGTTGCTGACCTTCGTTTTCCACAACTATAGGATGTGATTTAAGGGAGGTTCGACTGTTATTTTAATCATGTCGAGCGAACACTTGGTGGTCTATAATATGTGTATATTTAACCTCTGTCATTTACAACAACGTGTATTACCGCTGGTACGAGAACTGCTCCTGAAATTTACATACAAGTGGCTGAGACTTCCACAAACGTGAATTTCATTTAGTTAATTCTATAATTGTTTCTACTTTTGGCACAAGGCCAGCAATTATCCAAGTGCATTACTGACACTTTATTTCATCGACCCCGTAAGGATGAAAGGAAAAATTAACCTCGGTGGGATTTGAACTCAAACCGTAAAGGGCCGTAATACTATGCTGCAAATCATGGCATCCGACCCTCAACTGACACTGCCAATCTACCGCCTATTAATTCTATAATAATTGTTTCTACTTTTAGCAAAAGGCCAGCAATTACCCAGTACATGACTGGTACTTTATTTTATCGACCCCGTAAGGATGAAAGGCAAAGTTAACCTCGGCGGGATTTGAACTCAATATGGAAAGGGCCGTGACTCTATGCGTCAAAGCATGGCGTCCGACACTCTACCGATACTGCCAAATAATAATTGTTTCTACTTGTTGGCACAAGGCCAGCAATTATCTCAGTACATTACTGGTACTTTATTTTATCGACCCCGTAAGGATGAAAGGCAAAGTTAACCTCGGCGGGAATTGAACTCAGATTGTAAAGGGACGTAACTATGCTGGAAAGCATAATCCAACCCTCTACCGATACTGCCAATTCACCGATGCTGGCCAATTAAAATACGGTTGCAATTCATTTATTTTCTAGCTGAGTGTCTGGAAGGCGTAACATAAAGTGACTTGGTTAAGGAAAGAAATCACAGGGAATCGAACCCGCAAAATTACGATCGTGAGCTGAATAGTCTTACCACTAACTTTCTCATTACAAAAAGGCGTGAATGGCGAAACATTGTTTTCAATCCTTACGTTAACTTATAATTTTAATATCTTGTATCATTTGTTTGAGATACATATGTATATCTCAACTGTTTGCAAAGTAATATCATCTGACATATTTTGTGGAGGAGAAAACAATTTCGTCATGGTAGAATGAATAGCAATGTAACCATATATACATATGCACAAAGGAAGGAAGAAACAACGCTAGATATTGGTGTTTAGCCTCACTTTCTCTCGATAATTGTGCATCCGTTTCGAATATTATGAATCATCAATCTATCTCCATCCCCCCCCTCTTCCCTCCCCCCCACCCTCTCTCTCTGCACACACGCACACACACAGGTATATATATATATATATGTATGAAATATATATATATATATATGTGTGTGTGTGTGTGTGTAAATGTGTTTATGTGTGCGTATGTGTCGGTGTATCTATGTATGTGTGTATATATATAGAACGAATGTCACAGAAAGGGATCGAGCCGTGTGAATGAAGTAAATCGATTACTGAGGGATTTGAAAATGTGTTAAATGTAGCAGGACAAAATGTAAGGATTTTCTAAGTAGCCGACAGCACATTTACTACTTAGGACATTAAAAAAGCCAAAGTCAAACCAGACGTTGTGTAACATAAAAAAAAAAATAACATTAGTTGATGATTCACAGTCTTCGTCAGTAGAAACGCGAGATACTTCCTGAATCCCACTGTAACTCTGCAGTAAATTGCACACTTAGACATATTTTCTTAGTAGTTCCAATCACATACTAAATTTATTGAACATTTAACATTTTTTTTTAATAGGGCAGGGATGGAGAAGACCACTTCCGCGTCAACTACTCGCTGATGAAGTATATAAAATATATAAAAATGGACTGAAGGAAAACGATTTAAGCTTGAACACTTAAAGAATATTTAATAGAAGTTACATGCAGAGAAATTTGTAAATTTAAAGAATTATTGTTTGATAATTCACATACTAGATATATTTAACAATATGTTTTGTATTATATATTTTTACATAGAGCCGGATTGAAGGCTATAATAGAAAACATTTAAAACTGAACATTACAACAATATTTAATTAAAGTTGTATTTCTATGAATTTCTAAATCAAAGATTGATTATTTTTGTATTTTCTTTTGACAGAGCTGCGGTCTCCATAGGAACTTATACACTTTCATTTCACAGAGGAGCTAGAAGATCCCCAGCACCGACGAAAAGTAAAAGAATGCATGAAACATTAAATTACTCTGAAACATTGATAATCCCGGAGTAAATGCTATTTTTTGTTACATCATTGAACTACCAAATTTAGATCAGACGTCGCTATTTCTTGGTGTATTAATAGCGTTTCTTTCCGCAATGTGTTCAAATGCCTTTCGGATTACCTCAGACTTCCATCCTCTAAGGAGTCTATAAACCAAATACAATTAGGTAAAGCAGGAACATTCTGGATTAATTTTGATAAAGTGAACTTCATTGTATCTCGCAAAAATGTTTTGATTTTTAACATGTTATGAATTTGTTTAGGTCGTGATGCTGCAGAGTCAGAGTTTGTTGATTAAATCTTTCGCTATTTGATCTGGTTCTTTGTTCTCTCTGTTCAAATCTCACTGATGTCAACTTCGCCTTACATCTTTCTTTTCCGTTGCATAACTTTTCCGGAGGTGAGTATATGAGTAGAATTGTTAAAGAGGCGGGCGGGCTACGTTGAAGTACCTGGCACGTGTCAGTGAGTTCTAAGTTCAAATCTCACCTCTTTCTCTTGGAGCTGCGACCGGCAGATATTGAAAATAAAATGAAAATTGGATAGTTTCTTTGGTCCCATATAAATAAAAACATTTTTCTTGTCCATAAATTAAAACTTTGAACATATAAAGTAGCGTGTTTAAACATTATCAGATGCATTAAATGAGAAGAGGTTATTTAATAAGTTCTTCTGACAGGCGGGTAAAACACACTAGGATGAAGACGTTCATGTAGTTTTGATGACTGGAAATACATGCTGATATGTTATTTTTCGGTTTAGATCTACGTTAGTGTTGATTCTGCAAATCAATTAGAAAATGCATGGGAGGACTTTGGTATTAAGCTGTAATTCGACTTTATATCAGCAAATAAATATATTCTGGCAGATCGTCCACCGACTTCCTAATGAGGTGTCCTCCTCCCGCCGTAGCAGAGCTGACCAATTTTTGATTCTGGACACGTCTTCGAGGAATTAGGAGAGTATTTATAAGAGATGTCATATTGTTTAGTGGACCTCGAAAAGGCATACGAAAGTGTTCCACGGGACATGTGGAGGATTCTGAAAGTGTATCGGATGGATTTACAGCTGCGTGTTATCTTGAAGTTCCTATACGAGTGACTCAATATATGCGTCAGGATAAATGGTGCGAAACCATTCAATGTGGATGTTAGACTCCATCAATGAGGCGCATTGTCATCTTCCCTCTTCGTAATTGTTATGAACAGGATTGTCATGGACATAGAGGATGTAGACTCAAACGTCTGGCATTTCTAGACGGTAATGCAATACATAACTGGTCAAAAGGCGATCAGTATGTAATTGTCCGCAGCAGTGGGCAGGGAATGTTAAATCAGTGATGCGAAGATTGAGTCTCATTTTCTCAGGAAAACGTAAGCAGCGCACTCAACATGTATGTGGACTTATACTGATGTAGGCGGAATTCAGAAGGCTAAAAATTTGGAGGATCCGGTCAGTAATGTGCCAGATTCCGTATTTGGAAATCAGAAGAAGTGAGGTGTGTGTAAAAGCTAAACACATTATCTTCAATCAGTTTTTCGCGCCTACTCTTAATCTTGGTCAGGAATATTGAGTAATTACCGAAAGAATACGATTGCAAATAGAAGTAGTCGAAATGGGGCTCATCCGAAGTCTCCTTGAAGTAAACACGACGAAAAGGGCTGCGGACACATACCTTTTCCTTCGGCTAAGCCCTGGTACACTTTTTAAGATCCACTAGGAAAGAAAGGGTGGAGAGGGAAGTGCTGCCCCTCCCCCTAAAAGGTTGGTGAATGTGGCGAGGATGGATTGATAGGCTGGGTGTACTCTGAGCATATACCTATTGGCTGAAGATTTTGGAGAGATGTGAGGCAGCTTCTTGTGGTGCTCTTGGTGATCAGCTTGTTTTCGGATCTCTTGGGGATCCTAATAACCCTGCGTGGTATCCACCCCTATTGGGGAATTTTATTGTTATTAATTATTACCTATTATAAATTTCCTAACGTAAAGCCATCTGTCTCTATCTTTGAATTATCCATTATCTTTCGGGCTTAGTGGCCAATAAAGAAATGACTAATAAAATTTAAAGATAATGCTTTCCAGAAAAAAAGAATTAATGAACTCAGCTCTGCTTACGAAGTCATTTCACTTTGACAAAAACTACTGATCACATATGCAATCAAGTATGACATAGTAGTTTGTACCAGCATTCGTTAATTCTTATGGTTACCTATGCTATGGCCTACAAATAGAAACATTTTGAATCTTCATTATTTTATTCGGGAAAATAACTAGGATTTGAGGCTGGAAGCGGAGTGGGCTCATAGAAAACCGCGCTGGTAGTATGTTACTAACCTTGAAAGAATGAAAAGCGATGGGGTCTCCAGCGAGGTATACATACTAATTGCATGGAACAAGTATCTGACGATCTAACAATACTGCACATCTCTTAACATAATTTCAATTTGCCAGATTTTACGAAACTTCGTGATTACCGAATTTTCGAATGTAAATAGGAAACAGCGTGTGGCTCAGTTGTTAGAGAATTAGAATCGCAATCGTGACGTTGTGCGTTCCATTCCCAGACCGGGTGATGCGTTATATCCTTGGGCAAGACACTTTATTCGCGCTGCTCCATCTACCTCGAGTTGCGACCGATAGATAGTATTAGCGATTGGATAGACCAACGGAAACGTTATTTCCCCGGTCTGATTTGATGAAAGCCGTTCGACTGTCGATATCACGTATTTAGTTCATTATGGAATTCATATTTATTTTCATACATAAAGAAAACACACACACATTCACATACGCGCGCATGTGTGGGTGCAGGTGCCCATACTCGCGTGTATCTCTAGTAAAAATAAATATTTTTCTATCCAATTAGATTCAAGCGCGTATCTTTTGTATGTGAATATGTATTTATTTCGGACACGGGTGACGGTTATAAAAGTAATGTATGTATGTATGTATATATATTTATATATATATATATGTATATGTATATATATATTTATATATATATATATATGTATATATATATATATATATGTATATATATATATATATTTATATATATATATATATTTATATATATATATATGTATATGTATATATATATTTATATATATATATATATGTATATATATATATATATATATATGTATATATATATATATATTTATATATATATATATGTATATGTATATATATGTATATATATATATATGTATATATGTATAATGTATATATGTATATATGTATAATGTATATATGTATATATATATATATGTATATGTATATATATATATATATATATGTATATATATATATGTATATATATATATATATATATATATATATATATATATATATATATATGTGTGTATATATATATATATGTATATATATATATATATATATATATATATATATATGTATATATATATATGTATATATATATACATATATATATGTACATATATATATATATATGTATATGTACATATATATATATATGTATATGTATATACATATATATATGTATATATATATATATATATATATATATATATATATATATATATATATATATATATATATATATATATACCCTCCTTTCAATCTAAACGTCTCTACCAACCTACCTAGTGCTTTCTTCTCACTACTAGATAAAAACTTCCCATCCGGCCATAAGTACCATAGCCTTTTAAACAAAAACACCATTAAAATCTCCTACTCTACTACGCCTAACATAGCATACCACATAGCTAGTAGCAATAAAAGAAAAATTAATTCTTACTTCCAGCAAACTAAATCACAACAGACGATAAACCTTCAAAATAACATTATAGCAACTAACCCTAATATCAATAGAAATAATAGTAATAACACTAGTGGAAACAATAACGCTGGGAACGTCAACCCACATAAAGATAACCCTATAGCTACCATCCAGACTTCTACACAACATAATAACCGGCAGACTAACACCTAGAATAATTGTAACTGTAGATCAAATAGAACCTGCCCTTTAGATAAAAAATGTTTAACCAAGGATATCATATACTCATGCACAGTCACAACTAGCAACTCTTCTGAAACCTATATAGGCTCTACTTCAAACTGCTTCAAAACCAGATACAATTCGCACCTCCACTCTTTCAAAAAACACAGTCTCCACTTCACTACCTAGCTACATACACTATCTAAAAACTAAAAATAAACCATATACACTTAAATGGGAAGTGATAGGTAACGCGACATCGTACAAACCACCTAATACATTTTGTAACCTCTGTCTACTAGAGACCCATACTATCATCTTCTCAAACTATAACCTCCTTAATAAAAAATCAGAAGTGTTCGCGTCTTGCCAACACCGCTTCCGACACTCCTTCGAAAACTTTATATATAACCCAATATATAACAATGTCAGACTTGAACCCGTCACCACCTCTAGCAGCAATCATCAGGGGCACACCTTATACCTCATCTCCACACCCATTAATCCACTTTAACGCAAATAGTGACATCCTCCTAGTACCTTTTACCTTGGAGATATCCCCATGTACTTCTACTTTTGGTATATTGGCCTTCAATTGCTTGGACTACATTACACCAATGTAAACTTTAAGCACGGAATTGGTTGTGCTAACATTGTCCTGTGTATTTAGTGCCATGATTGGATAAATGGAAGATTAAGTAATTAATTTATTAACATAAAAGAGCTATATAATCTATATGCTGAGTGCAATGAATTATGTACAGGTGATGTATGAGTTATAAATACATGTATGACGTGATGGTCAGATTAGTGTCTTTGTAAGTGACAATTGATCTCTGGACTACCCTAGTGATATTTAACTTTGCCATGCAAACAGACATGCAATGACCCGGAACTTACCAGGAGTCATATATAGAACTGATTCTAATAAGACCCTGCCAGGTCCTGCGGTTGGACTACACTTACAAAGATCATTGATTTGGAGATCTGACTCTTCATGTGGAATGTTCGGTGGGGGCACACTATGATACAAGGTAATCATCCTAATATGAACACCTTTAGTACTTCTTGATAGACTACACTGATATTTATAGATAAGATACTTAAATTTAGAAATTGTTTATAACCTTATATGATGGGAACTCATTTGAGACACCATTAATGTACTTTAGGATAATACATTTAGCTATAGAAATCAGCTAGTTACCTCCCTTACGCATTATCTCCCCTTAATCACACACACACTTCCGGAATATAATACGATGTCATCTCTCACAACAAAAACAACCTGGTCTATGGAATCGAATTAAAGAACGACATGCAGTGATGTTCTAGCATGGTTCGCCAGGCACCCAATGTTGAATCATCGTGGATTGTGAGATGGACATGTAGTCTATAAATTGCGTTTCCTGGACTGTGAGAGTGGTGGTGTGTACGAGGACAGTGGTGCTGTTTTGCTTCTCATCTGTAATATTTTTGATATGTTTGGTGTTTCTCCACACATGGGCTTCTATATCGTACAGGTGTGTGTGAATAATGCTTTACCAGTTCAGCCCCCATGATGCTCTTGATTGCCTGCTTTGACTGCTTGTTTTACTTGTAACAATCTGCCGCACTATAATCTTGTATAAATAGGATACGCGTGCATGCCACACGTGTGACTGTTGCATACACTGGTTACTCCAAACTTTCCTTTTGCTTTATCTTAGTAGACTGCCAATGTTTTATTTTAATTTTAATTTTAATTTTAACTTTAATTTTATCCTTTAATATGACTGTAATCTTTGTATGTAAATTACCATGCTATATTATTATAATGGATGTCAACCCACTGTGGGTCAATATATATATATGTTTCTATATGTCTCTTGTGTTGAAAAGGAGGTCAAGTATGTTAAAAATCACTGAATAATTGCTCCGAAGACATCAAACCTCGGTTTGGAAGAAACAATTGTAAGCAAATGAATGATTTAAACAGAACTTTGTTTCATGTAATCTCTATATAACTACTCTGTAAAACAACTGATGTTGTTACATTGAGCTATTTATCTTACTGGTAAAAAGATAGTAATAAATTACTGTCTTTCACTATTTAGGGTATAATATATATATAACTATAAAAAGTGTTAGTATATACATAATCATAAATAGTATCCTTAATACTATATATATAAATATATATACATATATATATATATGTATACATATATGTATATATATATATATGTATATATATATATATGTATATATATATATATATGTATATGTATAAATATATATATATGTATATGTATAAATATATATATATGTATATATATATATATATATATGTATATGTATAAATATATATATATATATATATATATATGTATACATATATATATATATATATATATGTATATGTATAGATATATATATATGTGTGTATATATATATATATATATATATATATATATATATATATATATATATATATATATATATATATGTATATGTGTATATGTATAAATATATATATATATATATATATGTGTATATATGTATCTCTTTCTCTTAAATTCGAGTACATTTTTTGGACCGGCCACCCTTCTGGTGGCAAGGTTGTAAAAGTAAATAAATTGTCATCCCCTGAATCGCAAGAATGTTTTGCAAATTTTGAAGGTGCCAACTATCGCACCCATCTGTAGACTATGAATTAGGGAGCTGCGCTTTTTGTCCGCAAATCCAAGTTCAGTCATAATTTGCTCCAAACGGGTTGGTATATAACCCGCAGCTCCAATAATGATGGGTATGAAGCTAAAGGTGTATCTTGGATACTGGATTTGTAAACTCCTCATCAATGGTCCGTAGATGCCCTCCTTCTCGTGTATTTTTCTGACAACTTTTACATAAAGTGGGCAGCTGATCTCCACAACAGAACACGTTTTCAATGTGTGGTCCCAAACAACAATATCAGGCCGGTTGTGCTTTAATTTGGTGGCAGTTTTTATTTTCAGGTTCCACCAGTATTCCTTAGTACCATCTCTCTCAATATATTCTTCCTCGTTTGTTGTTAATTTTGTTTTCCGAAGTGCGTTCCAGATGGTTCTAGCTATCCCATCGTGTCTCATGGGGAGGTAGTAGCGAGATGACATTCTTTTGCAGCTGGCAACAATGTGGCTTACATCCTCGATCTTTGATTTACATAGCCTACATTTATTGTCAGCTGCTGGCCCTCCCCTTTTGTGCAGCAGATATTTCGCATGGATTTCTTGTTCCTGTATTGCATAGAGATATCCCTCAAGGTGTGATGTTGTAAACTTGTCGGAACTCCATGCCAGGCTTTTTGAGTGGTTTATCCCCTCTATGGTCTGTGTTTTACGTCTCAATATGTATGTATGTATATATGTATGTATGTATGTATGTGTATATTTGTGTATGTATGTATGTATATGTATGTATGTGTATGTATGTATGTATATGACCCCTTAGCCTTTGTCAAGGCAGAATTCTAGGAAAAGGAAAACTCTGAGATAACACCTGCAACCCTGATGGTATCCAATGATGTTGACTTGTTCTTCTTTTTTGGTAAATATCATCTTGGTTAAGAGAGTGGGACTGGCTTTGTGCGGTGCCTTTGCTCACTATAAAAGTTTCACGGCACAGGCATTGCTTTATATCTGGAGATCTCTCCTCACTTGTCGTCACATGGTACCATGGGCCCAGCACTATGTGTCAATAATTGTCACAAGTGTAGTGTTTGTACCAGAGTTTTCAAGTCGCTGGCTGGACTAAAAGGTCACACTCGTTCAGCGCATCGGTAGGGGTTCTCCTACATGGATATAGGGTAGTGGCCGTACTCGAAAACGAGTTCGCAGCCACCATGTATATATATATACATATGGAAACATTCGCTAAGGAGCATAAATCACTAAATGTAATTCCATGTCCGTGTGTGCTTAACTGCATTACTTTCCCTCTCTTTCTGTTTATATGTAGATGTATACAGAGTTGAACATACATACATATATGAATACGTGTATGTGCGCGCGTGTGTGTGTGTGTGTGCGTATGCGTGTGTGTATATATATATAGGGAGAGACTAATTGCATACTGTGACGGCGCCAGTAGAATGGCAATTACGTCAAAATGATTCGGTCCATTGAACATTTCATCATTAGTGAAAATAAAAGCTTTTACTAAATTGATCACTTCAAACAACACCATTCACTCATGTGGCTCTCTCAAGGTTTTCTGCTCATACATACATAATATAAATTTATAGGTACGATCAAGTATATATATATATATATAAATACATACATATATATATATATATAAATACATATATATATATATATATATATAAATACATATATATATATATATATATATAAATACATATATATATATATATATATATAAATACATATATATATATATATATATATATATATATATATATATATATATATATATATATATATATATATATTGGCAACATGACCCTCCCAAAGTATAACAATATCGATTTCAACACACGTTTTCAGATAAAGAATCTTGCTAAACAAATTCAGAAACGAAATATATATATATATATATAGATATATTACATACATAGATGTACCTACACACACGCATGCAAACACATACTCACACATGCATACACAGACACACACATATATATATATATATATTTGATGTGGATGGAGGCTAGAAGTTGTATTCAATACCGAATTAGCGTTTAAGTTTAAAACCATTCTCGATTATGACTAAGCCATGAATGTTTATACTATGTAGTTTTACCTGTGTACTTATAGTATCATAAGACTTGATTGAATTTCATGTTACAGACTGACAGTATAAATATGGAACGACCAAGATGTGGAGGAATGGTGTGTTTGACGTTTCTTGAGTGTGAATGTAAGGAAAGAAAAGAGTACGATAAGAAATGATTTCTCCTATAGGCACAAGGTCAGTAATTTTTTGTTGGGGTGGTGGGGGCGATCAAATCGACCCCAGTACGTTACTGGTGCTTTATTTTATCGACCCCGTAGGATGAAACGCAAAGTTAATCTTGGCGGGATTTGAACTCAGACCGTAAAGTATCGTAACTCTATGATGCAGCGCATGGTGTCTGACGCTCTAGCGATACTGCCAATCCACCGCCCTGTACGATAAAATAATGTCAAGTGGGCGGAAAACAAAGAAAAGGAGAGTATATTGAGGATGTCAGAATGGGCGTGGATCAAGAAGAAAGAGAAAATATTTGGAAAAGACGAGAAGGGAAGAGGAACGAAGATTAAGAATATAGAAAGGCTGTTAGCTCATTTTGGCTTTTCCTATTTAGGCTCTCTGAAAGATAAACTATTTGCTGTTGATATTTGGCTATACAGAGATGATGGACTTGGTATAGCCCGAAACTGCAGTGGACAAAATATTAACGGATGGACGAAAATTCTGATTGGAACACTGAAATTGATAGGCCTCATGATCTCTGCTATAATCGACCTTACATTTCTGAACTTCTAAGAGATAACCCTTAACCTGAATCGACCAATCTAAAAACAACGAGTATAACATCAATATGAAGAAGGGCTCAAATCATCGACATAATAACACTCGCCAAATATTAAAAAAAGGTGAGCAGGTGAATATCCTTTCTATCATGTCCTGTATAAATCCAGGAAGAAGAATTGGCAAAACGCGCCTTAGAGTCTTAATGTCTCTACGAACATAGCTGGCTAGTTTCTTGCACTTGTTAGTAAGCCCGTCCCTATTACAGACAAATACAATACAATTTTCAGGTAAACACAGGTACGGTAAGCTATACTGCCTCTACAATATTGTTTGACAGATTCTGAGTCACAACGTTATAACAGTATCTCCTAATAACATATCCAGCGAATCTTGCCATTGTAATTATCGAAAGCGAACTATTTGCTCTCTGGGTGATAACCGCCTGTCTGCGGACCTTTAATGTGAAGTCGAAGTACAGTGGACAGCATGCACCTTCAAGTCCTGGTTTTCTCAACACCTACACAAATCCAAAAATAGCCGATTGCAACACTCAATAACTTTGTCAAAATAGGAGGACATTCTTACAATATTTTCTTTAACTACACATCATATAGATATTGGCTTTCCGGGGCTTGGTGATGGACATAGTATTTTATATATTATATGTTCATTAATATTGCTACTACCATATTCATCATAAATATTATTGTTACCAGGTTTTGACACTAATGCAGGATACATGTCTCCAGAGCACCGTATTATATAATAGCTTTATCATTACTATTTAACAAACCATCTAGAGTGTCTTGTCATCCGCATATTTTCTAGATGTACCTTTAGCAACTCGACATTATTGATTAATCTTACTGTGAAATTTATTAACAATACTTTTATTCATCACCTTAAACATAATCACTCCTGCTTTCCTATCATCATTATCATAACCATTACCATTATCAGACGTATGTTCGCTGGAATTTCTATAGCTAGCCACAAATCTGCATATTTTTGTTTTTATATTTATTTTTGTATTTATTTTCTATTAATGGATATACAGTCACATACGCAATTAATTTCATACTATTTTACTTCATCTCTTAAATAAATTACTCACAGCACCTACATTTTAGCACTTTAGTTAATACAAATAATCATTACTGCACTTCCTATTTCTTGCAAGACCGTCATCCGATTTGCGAAGTATTCCCCTCAGCAATGCACAGTCCGTGACGTGAAAACTCTCATATAAACAAGAAGCTAATAATCCTGATTCGCTGAAAAAAGAAATTCTCGCAACTTCGCAGAATGTTCAACATTTAAACCATACTTTTTGTGTAGTCAAGGACGCCACTGTAGAGTGCTCTTGAATTTTAAAAGAATATTAACTATGCTACCCCTAACAGCTATTGTCCTACCACCCTCACATCCAACATTTTTAAGGCACAGGAGAGGAACATCAATAATATTCGCAAACATTATGATCAGTTATTACTACTTAATATCCACATGTGCAACTTTCGTAAACCCAGCTCGCTTGATGACATAATTCTCTTTTTCACTCACTACTACTCTCTTCTATCGATACATCAATTATCTGTGTATCGTCAGCTCCATCACACTGATGACACAATGCTTCATTGATCATAATCTCCAGATCCAATTCTCCACCTTAAGCAACATATACATTTCACTCTTAATCTGCAAAGGAATGGAATCCTCAAATATATACTCCTACTGGAGAATGCAAATTTTATTTCATTCAAAATTTAAAACAAAATCATAGCTCATATTAATAAAACATTACAACGCTTTACTCTCACCACCCAAACATCCGGCAGATAGAAATCTTACAATCTCTTCAAACGTTACATACATCTCACAATCGCAAATACTCAGGCCTGGCAAAACACCTTTAATATAGCACAATTATATTAGAAAGATTAGCCTTCCTCTTTAGAGCGAAACATGCTGCAAATTTCAACATTCGTTATGGAGCTGTTGAAACCCATTTCGGAATGGTGTTTTCTCGTACAAACAAAGATATATTAGAACAAGTGATTATGAAGGAAAATCATAATATATTTCTTATAAATTTGTTGGTGGGTGTCATTGCTTCAAAATATTATTCAGGATACTTAAGATTGGTAGACACTTAATAGAATTCCCGATTGCGCACTTGAATAAATTTTCATTTGATCGATTGCAAGCTTCCGTGGTTTTGAAGCTGCATTATTTTAAGAATTAATGACAGGACAATTAGATTAATGGTTAATATTTCAGATTAGCAAATTGACTGATTACTAATTGTTAGTATGATTAATTATTTGCGGAAATTTGGTGGACTGAAGAGAAGTAAGATTTAAGAGAATTGTCTACACTAACACTAGTTATTCGACTCTTGCATGGTTGGTTATATTAATAGTTATAAATTTGGATGTGTGAGAAAGGAGAGATTAACAAATGGGGTAATTATTACCACTAATGAACTGTAATTTATTAGATTGTCAAGCATTTGTTTCGTACGTTTGTCAAACTGTGCATAATACCGGATTAGATGTAATTTCTACATCTTTGCTATCTAAACTCGTGATTGCTTGATTTTAGCGCCTCTCGTTCGATGTCAACGCATGATAAAAAGTCAATAAAAACAGCATAGTGAAACATAGTTCCACGGGGAGGCTTAGGAGGAATATTAAATGCAGATTCTTAAATTTAAAAAGATGATGTTATGAGTAGAAGAGTAGCCAGGTTGCATCCGTATAGTGCACATGGAGCGTATATGTGTGGAGGGGAGGGGCGACTGTGTTAAATATACAAGAGATATAGAGAAGATTGAGTTGATTCGTGCAGCCTCTGTCGTCGCATGCTGGCGAGTGAGTATTTGCCAATCAACCAGAAGACTGTTACATTGAAGTGGTCGAAAATGCATGTGTCCCAGTTGATCGATTGTCAAATTGCAATAAGATTAATGAATTCTTTCGATGTTTGGAAATATACCGAGTGACCACATTGCAATTGTTGCTTACAGTTGTGGATCGATATAAATGAACGTCGTTTTGGTTGTGATCTTGAAAAGATCAACAGGTTCACTTTTTAGCTGTTGATAGTGGGCGGTCGTGATTGAGATTGATTACTAACACGCTCGTTTGAAAGGATTAAATATCGAAAGAGGGCTGATCTAGGAACGTATAAATCTCATATTAAAGCATAATACTAATTGAGAAAGGCCTTTTAAAGCTCCATTTCTACCATACATCAAACACTATAATAGAAAGGATATCATGAAACGTATTGACTTAAAGAGATTATAGAGACTAGGAATTAAGTGACAGTTACAGTTTTAATGGTATGATCACACCTTCGGTAGTTCTTCTCGCATTATTATTACCATTATTTTTATTATTGTTGTTGTTGTTGCTGATATTGACATTATTGCTGCTGTTGCTATCTTTGCTGTGGTTAAGGTTAAGAAAATGCTGGAAAATAGGTAAAAAACCATTTAGTTGTACCCCTTTAATTTTTGAGTTCAAATCACAACGAGGTTAGCTTTGCCCTTCGTCCGTACTTGGTCGATGAAATAAAGTACAAGTAAGCACTGGGATCGATTTAATCGACTTTCCTCTTAACTTCAAATTGCTGGCCCCATGCCACAAACAATTATTATTATTATCTTTGTTATTGTTGTTATTGTTGTTGTTGTCGTTGTTGTTGCTGTTGTTGTTGCTGCTGCTGATGTTGGTATGGTTGGTGTAGTTGTTTTGCAAATATATGGCGTTTCGTCTTCATTAACAATACCTGACTTTATTTCCGGCAGGTTTGTAAGATTTTAGACCATATTCCTCAACCACCCGGCGTTATACAATGATATGGTTTCACTACTTATTTCGTAAAGCGGTGCAGCTGTTTCGTATTTTTTTTCGTTTTTTGTTTTTGCATGAACTCGTAGAAAAATGTGAAGTCATGCTTTTCATTATCCGATCAATTCAATGGTTAGTTTCTCTGTGGCGATCAGTCAGTCCCCTTCTAGTCAAAACACGAGCCCCTAATTCGGTATTTTGTTAATAGCAATATTTAACCTATAAATAACCTTTGTCATAGGGAGCTAATATGTGGACTCTTTGAATGGAAGAATGTGTCGATTTGTGTTGCCCAAATTTGAAGAATATAAACTATATAAAATCCACCACTGATACAAAATCAAAGGAAATATGTTACTAATATTCAGAGAATGACTTTTGAAAGTATTTTGCAAAGATCAAAATAGACAATGCACCGTTCGCAATAATTGAGAAATAAAACATTTTGCCGTATGGTCCCAAAATTGCCAGACGTCATACATACATACACGCACACATCCAGGTGAGTGAGTATGTATATATATACATATATAAATAAATATATATATATATATATATATATATATATATATATATATATATATATATATATATATATATATATATATATATATATATATATATGTAAGTTTATTCCGTGTTCAATCGGGGGAAACCAAAGTAAGGGAGGTACTCAATACATAGCAGAGTATAAATATTTAATATAGAAATGGCTTCTATAGGACTAGAATTGTTTCATTCGGGAGAATTCATCGCGGCTTCCTCGTGATTTATCCCGATTGAAACAGTTCTAGTCCTGTAGAAGCTATTTCTATATTGAATATATATATATATATATATATGATATATGTGTGTGTGCGTGTATGTGTTTTTATGTATACATGTATATGTTTAATTATATATATATATATATAT
>OZ024742.1:333919908-333937408 GCA_964016885.1 Eledone cirrhosa | reverse complement strand
AGAAGAATAGTTGAAGGAGTGGTTTTTCGATAGCAGTGAGAATTCTTGGTGGCAGTGAGTAATTAGATTCCCATCTGTTGTTTTGACATTTTTTATAGAATATATTATTGGTTATTTTTCTAAATCTATAGAAGGATTAGAGATAGTAAAGATATGCGTGGTTGGTTTTGTGTTTGCACTTAATTAACATTCAGACTTAAATTTTTCTTTCAAGTGTACGTATCCTTTCACCCACGCATTCACACACAAATATATTTGCACACCTCTACAAAATACATATACTCACAATTCACATATTCATACTTACATATATATACACATGCATACACATATATATACACACATGTATTCATATACATACATACGCGCTCATGTGTATACATTTTCATACTCAACTTATCTTTATATACACACGTATAGACACACTCATATATACATACATACTCTAGTCCATGTGTACACACATACACATACTTACACATCCATATACACATATATACATACATATATATATATATATATACATATACATATATATATATATATATACATATATATATATATATATATATATATATATATATATATATATATATATATACATACATATATACATACACATACATATACACATATATACATACATATATATATATAAGCACTTTAATACATGAATACACTTACATCTAACTATACACATCAAACATATATATATATTTACTTATTTATATACATTTTCACATATATATACATACTTATGGACGTTTTTAGACACATTCATTATCGCATATTTGTACCTATTCTCATCAGCATATCTTTTCATTATTAGTATGGTAATTTAAGGTTATTAATATATGTTGAGAAGAGATTGTTTTTATATTTTTCTAACTAGATTAAGGTTTATATAGTTGGGGGATGTCCCTCTTTTATGTAATATTCGGCTTGTAGTGGGAAAAAAGGGTTTTAGTTCTGTGACGGCAGAATAATGTTCGTTCAATTCAAATCTTTCTATTTTTCTCCGGATTACTTTTGGAACTACAACTGGAACCGTCGAGCAAACTCTACGTGAGCTGATAATCTACTGTGTGTAATATTTATATTACAACACAACGGAAAATACTGTATATATATATATATATATATATATATATATATGCATACATAATATATATGTATATATATATATATATAAATATTAACTGATGTGTACTCATATACAAATACACATTATCTAACACATACACCACCACAGCAAAAGACGTTACACAAAACTGACGTAGATACATCCGCATATACATATATACATACATAGACATGTACATACACGGACACACGCCAACATACACGCACATACACAACATACACACACACAGATATATGTATATATATACATATATGTATATACACATGCATATATATATATATATATATATATATATATATATATGTATATATATATATATATATATATATATATATATATATATATATATATATATATATATATATATACAAGTATATATATATATAACACCGGCCAGAATTACCTCCCTTGACTTGCTGCAAAATTAAAACAATATATTTTTACGAGCAAAGAACCTTGATGTGGATTTAACCCCCAAAACTCTTTCCGAGCAATATAAGGAACACTTGTGATTATTTATGCCCTTGAGAAGCCCAACTGGGCGAAACGTACGTAGGTGCTGTTTTAAATAAACATGTTTTAACGGTGTATTCTCCGATTGTTTACTTTCCCACGTGCTTACGCTCTGCTAACTCTCTAGCCCACTAAATATTAACACTTCGAATATTTAATACTGCCGGCACTAGTATCGAGCACCTTTGGCATACGCTAATTGGCAAATAACTATATGTATCACCTATCCTCCCCTTTTTTTCTCTTTCTCGATACGTAAATACCGTATTACCGTGCTCCTTTTGTAGAGCATCTCACCTTATTTGCCATTATGTTGGAGAACCAGCCGTTACCCATGTCTCTCAAGTGTATCCCCTTACCCAGCAGAAAAACCTACCTTAAACTGCTTATAGACGCTACTAATACGTTTATACGGAGAGTCAGATGGAAGGCCTACCACCTGGATGAGAACACCCGTAACCTTCCTGAACCCAAAGAGAGGTATGGCTTCAAAACATACCGAAACCCACCTCACAACACCTTACTAGACTCCTTTGAAGAGGACCTGCTGAAAATAATCAAAAACGTTAAGTTCAGAAAGAAACACCAATGCAGCAATCCATTCTTAACGTCCCTTGATACACTAATAACTAAGATCAAGAATGACCCGCACCTCTTCGTCACCTCCGACAAAACCAAAAAGCTGTACAAGATGGACGCGAGTGGGTATAAAAAATTCATCTATAAGGAACTACACAAGACTACAAAAAGACACCCTCTAGTACCCTAAATGACACAAATAGAATAGGGAAGGATATAGTCACCAGCTTAGAAATAGAAAAGTACACTAACCCGTACGTCCCTCTGACGCCTAAATTATCTCTTAAGGATGACAAATATGACTTTAATGAAAGCCCCTTTATTAGACTAATATGCCCCTCTACATCAGATATAGGTAAGATTAGTAAAGTGATCCTTGACAGAGTACTACTCGAGCTTAATAGAAAGGCTAAGGTCTGCCTCTGAGGCAACACCGACCAGGTCATAAATTGGTTCACCGAGTTGCAGGATAAAGCCACCCTGAAATTCATCCAGTTTGATATAGATAGTTACTACGCGTCTATCTCCCCCATACTCTTAAATAAGGCACTTATCTTAGCTAGATCTAACACTAGTCTCACTAAAAAAGAAATAGGCATAATTCTAGCGGCGCGTAGAACCATTATCCAGTTCGAAGGCTCCCACTGGACCAGAACCAACCGTCCTGATAACTTCGATGTCACGATGGGGTCCAGTGACTCAGCGCAAGCAACTGACCTGGTCGGGATATACCTCCTACATAAGCTTAGGGAAGAGATACCGGCCCTACAAGGAGGTGTATATAGGGACAACGCCCAGTTTACCGTTAGGAACCATAGCCCCCGTAGGATAGAGAACCTTAACAAACATATACACAGGTTCAAGTCATACGGCCTATCCGTAAATATGGACCTCAACCACAGGGTTGTCAACTTCCTAGACGTGACCCTGGAGTTGAGTACGGGCTTATACAAGCCATACGATAAGCCTGGAGAGTGCCTCTCTTATATTAATTATTCCTCCAACCACCCTAAGCAGACTCTCAACTCCATAGTCTATAGTATCTCACATAGAATCTCGAGGCTATCCGCCAATGAGGATATCTTCAACCAAGCGGCAGATTACTACAATAGGGCCTTGATAAGCGCCGGCTTTAACCGAGGAATTTCCTACATCCCTAACGCTAGCTCTAGAAACCACCCCCCTCATAAAACAAACGTTATAGTAAGCCATACCTATAACCGATTACGCGGCGACCTCGTTGAAGTCGGATATAATAAAATAGATAACCGCACCAAAGATCACGACCCCGGCGATGGTGAACACTGTAGATTACTCGAACTATTCCCCTATTACAAAACCAACAAAGGCGACGGCTTACTACCAACGCCTTCCAACCAACATCTTCGTGTACATAAACATGGAAGAGGTAGGAAGAGTACACCCGAGCATAAAGTGAAAGGGGAAGCGAACGGGCGTCTGCGCATTAACACACATAAGAGCGGTCACCTAGATGGAACCACCCGTAGCAAAAGTACAAGGACACATAATCGCCACCGTAACGTCCTATGGTTCCCCTCCCCCACCCTACTCTCGGAGTGTGGCCTCCAACATACCCCGGATGTTCTTCGAAGCCTTAGAGAAGAACTTCCCGCCCAACCATAGGTATAGAAAAATTCTTAATAGGAACAATATAAAAATATCCTTCTCTACTACTCTTAACCTAGCAGACATCATAGGAACAACGAACCACAGAAAGATCACCAACACACAGCACCTCGACACAGACGCACCTACACCTGACAATAACTATATCGGCCTTAACAACTCCCTGGCAGCATCCAATAGTGTTGGCAACGGCATCCGCAGACACAACCAGCATAACTGCGAAATGACTGGGGAACATGCAGGACATGACGTGCGGAATAACAATCGCACCACCCCGCGTGCTGTGGGTTGTAATGGTGCTATCGACAGCTGCGTAGGCAGCAACAATGATAGCCTTACCGTGGGAAATAGACGGAACCGCGACAGAAATTGCAACTGCCACGACAGAGGACGCTGCCCCCTTAGAGGATACTGCTTAACTGATAGGGTTATATATAGATGAACTATTACTAGCCACAATAGCGTTAAACATTATATAGGGGCTACCTCCGGCCCGTTCAAAATTAGGTTTCGAACACATCTCCACTCTTTCACAAAAAGAAAACTAAGGCACTCCACTTCGCTCGCGGACTACATCACATCACTAAAGGACTTAAACATCAGCTTCTACACGCACTGGGAGATTTTCGACAGGGCTGCACCGTACAACTTCAAGAGGAAATGCGATCTTTGCCTCATTGAGCTCTACCACATCATAACTGCACCCCACGAGCTCATCAACAAGCAGAGCTGAAACAGCGATAAGTTGTACACATCGCTTAAAAATATCCTTCTTCAGATGGGTTAAGAATGAGGAGTGAAACCGTACACCGGATCTCCCTGCAACAAGTCTTAACACCCCGGCGGGCAGGCGCTGCAAAATAACACCCAGGAAACTATCCTTGCATACCAGACCCAGCCTCAGACAAACAGATGCGGCGAAAAAAAAAAAAAAAAAATTGTCCGGGAAAGACTGCCCCAACACCGGCCAGAGTTACCTCCCTTGACCTGCTGCAAAATCAAAACAAGATATTTTTGCTAGCAATGAACCTTGATGTGGATTTAACCCCCAAAACTCTTTCCGAGCAATATAAGGAACACTTGTGATTATTTATGCCCTTGAGAAGCCCAACTGGGCGAAACGTACGTAGGTGGTGTTTTAAATAAACATGTTTTAACGGTCTATTCTCCGATTTCTTACTTTCCCACGTGCTTACGCTCTGCTAACTCTCTAGCCCACTAAATATTAACACTTCGAATATTTAATACTGCCGGCACTAGTATCGAGCACCTATGGCATACGCTACTTGGCAAATAACTATATGTATCACCTATCCTCCCCTTTTTTTCTCTTTCTCGATACGTAAATACTGTATTACAAGTATATATATATATATATATATAAATAAAAGTATATATATATATATATATATATATATATATATATATACAAATATACGTATATATATATACATATATATATATATATATATATATATATATATATATATATATATATATACACACTCGCACACAAACATGCCAATAAATATGTTAAGCGTTCATGCAAACGGGAAGGTAAATAGCAGACACAGAGTTCTCATAGAAAAGTTACCTATACAACAATATACACACATATATGGATTTCTTTAATCTGTTTCACACAGATATAATAAAGCTATCGAAATTAGCCATGTTGATAAAAGTGCTATAAATCCTTAACTTCACCCAATCAAGATTTAGTGACGTGCGTTTTAAAGTTAGCAATTCCACTATGATATATTGCTGATATTGTCACATTTGACCAACTTGGCAATCACGATATGTTTTAAATGCACTGATTGCCAACGTTTACCGACTGTTCGATTAATCCCATCAATCAGTTTTTCTTACGTATATATATATATATATATATATATATATATATATATATATATATAAATATATATATATGTAAATCACCTACCTCTAGTGTCTGCCCCATTCTCTCATTCTCTCATTCACTAACGCTCTCGCCTTCACATTATTAAATATGTATATATGTATGTATACCATGTGTATGGCTGTGTATATATATATATATATATATTTATAAGTATAAAGATGTGTGTGTGAGTGTAAATATGTGAGCAATTGTGTGTGATCCGATGGAACTGCACCGTATTTGACGAAGATTGTTCCAGTTGTGCGATCAAGTTAATAGCTTTCTCATGAGCTTAACGTGGAGTATTTCACAAACAAGTATACTGAGAACAATTTACGTCAATTCAATTTTGCTCACAAAGCCTGGTATCTAATGATATGTATGTATGATTGTATGTATGTATGTATGTATGTATGTATGTATGTATGTATGTATGTATGTATACATGTATGTATGATGGTATCCAATGATGTTGACTTGTTCTTCTTTTTGGTAAATATCATCTTGGTTAAGAGAGTGGGACTGGCTTTGTGCAGTGCCTATACTCACTATAAAAGCTTCACGGCACAGGCATTGCTTTATATCTGGAGATATCTCTGCACTTGTCGTCACATGGTACCATGGGCCCAGCACTATGTGTCAATAATTGTCACAAGTGTAGTGTTTGTACCAGAGTTTTCAAGTCGCTGGCTGGACTAAAAAGTCACACTCGTTCAGCGCATCAGTAGGGATTCTCCTACATGGATATAAAGTAGTGGCCGTACTCGAAAACGAGTTGGCAGCCACCATGTATGTATGTATGTATGTATGTATGTATGTATGTATGTATGTATGTATGTATGTATAGGCGTTCTTCTAGGAGAAGGCAACTCAGAAACTGGGATAACACCTGCGGCTCAGTAGTTACCGATGATGTTGATCTTTTCTTCTTTTCGGGTTATAGCTACTGTCGATCACAGAGTGGGATTGACTGAGTGCACAGTCTTTCCTCATTTTAAAAAATATCTTTACGCGCAGGCATTGCACGATAGTATTAATTAATAATTATTAGTAATGGTATATCATGCAATGGCCATACTCGATAACGAGGGGCAGCCACAATGTATGTATGTTATCTCTTTCTCTTAATTTCGAGTATATTTTTTTTGACCGGCCACCTTCCTGGTGGCAAGGTTTTAAAAGAAAAGAAATTGTCATCTCTTGAATCGCAAGAATGTTTTGCAAATTTTGAAGGTGCCAGCTATCGCAGCCATTTGTAGACTATGAATTAGGGAGCTGCGCTTTTTGTCCGCAAATCCAAGTTCAGTCATACTTTGGTGCAAGCGGGTTGGTATATAACCCATAGCTCCAATAATGATGGGTATGATGCTAAAGGTGTATCTTGGATACTGGATTTGTAAACTCCTCATCAATGGACCGTAGATGTCCTCCTTCTCCTGTATTTTTCTGACAACATTTACATGAAGTGGGCAGCTGATCTCTACAACAGAACACGTTTTCAATGTGTGGTCCCAAACAACAATATCAGGCCGGTTGCGCTTTAATTTGGTGGCAGTTTTTATTTTCAGGTTCCACCAGTATTCCTTAGTGCCATCTGTCTCAATATATTCTTCCTCGTTTGTTGTTAATTATGTATGTATGTATGTATGTATGTATGTATGTATGTACGTACGTACGTACGTATGTGTGTATGCATGCATGAATGTATGTATGTATGTGTATGTATTCATATAAGAATGTATGTAGGTAGATATTTGTATATGCATATATTTGAGAAGGCGAGTGGCTTAGTGGTTATAGAGTTGGATTTGCAATCGTGAATTTGCGAGTTCAATTCTCTGACCGCGCTATTTACTTGAGCAAGACACTTATTTCACGTTGCTCCTTTTTCCAGGAGTTGCGACTGGTAGATATTATTAACAATGGAAAGACCAATGGAAACATTGTTTCCTTGTTCCGACTCGTCGAGGTCAACCCTACTCAGCAAGCGAATGAGGTCTGGGTTCTTGCCGATCGCTCAGAGCGATATGTTGTGTGTTGCTTTTAATTTTATTATTAGTCAGGTAAAATAAACCTTGTTATAGCAATCACGTTGTTGTGACATTACCAACGCTCCTTCGTCACACAATCTGTGACCTTTTCTCTGACTGTTTTAGTCCTCTGTGTTTCCTCCTTGTTTCGATGTCGTCCATATAATCCATTGTGACTTTTTCTTCTTTTCTATGTGTGTGTGAGTCTGCGTGCCATGCACATGCATGTTCGTGTATGTGTGTGTGTTCATGTGTGTGCCTTTATATATTGCTACTACTGTAAGTTTGTGTGTGTGATTACTTTTATCTACATACCCGGTTTATTTGTGTGTACCCTGGTGATTTTGATCCAACTATAGTATGTCCTTCTTATCTATACATTTGCATGGCTATACATCCATTCCCACCTATATGCTCGCCGGTATGTCTATCTATGTTATCCTATGTATTAATTGCGTTTTGTTCTAATCGTTTTGTCACTTTTCAATAATTCTATGATAACTATTATTTTATATTTGTTTGCTATTAAAGGCAAGCTTATGCCTGTCGTTCTCTTTTGTCCTTTTGTCCACCTGTTTCTCTGTGTGGAAATATTTCCGCTGTCAGCCTCTAGATGAGGCATGAGCCCGCATGAGATATGGCTCATCATCAGGCGGGCTGCAAATGCTAATTTACATTCGTGCCCACAGTAAAAAAAGGGTGGTAACTCAGGTTGTTTTGATTTGTTTCTTCTGAATTCCTACACGTTGTTTTCCTCCATCGTAAAAGTAATAGAAAGATAAATTACGAGTGAAAAATTGGGGTAAAAAATCAGAAAGATTGAATTAGGTGACTTAGGTGAGCCATTCAGAAAGCTTCGCGGGCCGAAGGTTGCCCATAACTGCTCTAGATCCTTGGCTTGTTTCTAATACTATATATTACTGATTTCTATTGAGCGTGACTTTCTTTCTGCCATATTGGTAAACTTTGCGTCAGCTCTATATGTGGTTATCATTTCCAGCTCACTGTTTTCCAGTAAGCCAATACGTCTAGGTCAGCTAATATTTAGAGTACCGACGAAATGTTCAGGTCTTTTAATTCCCACCAGTGCCCATCTAGCCTTTATACACCACGGACCGTTTCTTTTGCCTACATTCTGGTAGTGAAGAGACATTTTCCTCCCTTCAACCTAAGTTGGATGAAATACTAACGACATAGAAATGGAATAGTAACAACAAAGAATATTTGAAAAAATGCGTAAATTTTACCACACACACATAAACATAAATTATTGAAGTCTTTGTGAACTGACGGTCTGATGCATATTAGCGAACACCCAAGTTGAGGATTATATTTCACGTTATCTTTAAAGATATATTTTCTATATCTAGGCAAAAATTATACATACATTCGCGCACACGCACGCCCTCACACACAAGTACATATACACACATACGTGGACACATATATATACATACACCCACACACACATATATATATAAATGTGTCTATGCATATATGTATATATTCATTCATATATATAGGCGATGAATTATATATAACAATATTCACACACACACATACACACATATATATATATACATATATATATACATAGAGAGAGAGAGAAGTACACATAGAGATATGTGTTCAATCATAGGGGATTCTTTTAATTAATTTGTATTCATCTTTCCTTTCGTAGACAATATGATCACCACTCTGGTGGTTTTCTGATTTCATTAAATTAAATGGATTAATGTGATCCTTTAAAGCCGTTTTTATTTGTTTCCAATTCATTTCTATATGTAAGTAGAGATTCTTAAGTTAAATGGTTGTGAGCTGCTGTTTTTAGCGGTCTTTTAGTCTGTTCACACCACTGTGGGCTATATAACTCACATGTCTTTTCTCGTGTTTTCTTAGTTATCTGATATATTTTTAGAAGTGCGGATCATAGTGTATGTCCACCTTCCGAGCAGCCCTCTACAATATGTATTCTTCACTAATTTGAGAATGTCCGTGTGTTATAGTTATTATTGGACCGTTAATACACTTTAATTTATTATTTTAATTAATTTGTAAGCACATTTCGTTTTGTACACAATATGTTCATCACTGTGGTGGTTTTTATCTCCTATGGTTGAATACATAACTCTATGTGTACTTCTCTCTAAATGCTGATTTATAAAGAGCTCGGAATCAAATCCTTGAACTCATTAAATTATAGGAGATTAATGTGAGTTTTTAGCTCCGTTTTTTAAATTGATATATATATATATATATATATACATATATATATACATATATATATATATATATATATATATATATATATATATATATATATATATATATATATATATATATATATATATATATATAAAATATTAAAAAAATAATGAATAAAACAATGAAACAGTTCCTTATATTAAACAAAAAAAGTTCATCATTTAACGATCGTTTCTAGGATATATATGTGTTAGAATTGGCATGCATATTCAACAGATCTATGTACAAAATTATACAAAATTATACAAACTATCAAGATTAAATATACATACCAAACACACATATATGCCGTCTTCACCGTAAACTCTTGGTAGATTTATCTATATATATATATATATATATATATATATATATATAATAAAATACATCCCTCATCAGTGATTTGCCGAAGATCATAGATATTTCATTGCATTAAAAATCATATATCTCACTTCGGTGCAATAATAACCAAAATAAGTTATTAGGACAATTAAAACGCGTAAAGCGAGTGAGACAGGAGAACAACAGAAAAGATAGCATACCGTGGGAGAGAAACAAGCTTCAAAAATTATTCTGTTAGCGTAAGCTAGGTGAATATATGAGCGCTAGGGAAAGAATAGTCCAGCACGAACGAAGGGCATTGAGCAGAGAGAGAAAAAATAGCGTCCGTGAGTGCAGGATGAAATGAAGAGAAGAGGGAGAAAAACAGTGAGTGAGTGAAAGTGTGAGGAAGAGTTAACGGACAAGACAGAGGGGGAGAAACAGAGAGAATGGGGGAACAGTAAGAGAGAGAGAAAAAACACAGAATCGCAGTGGTAAATATATGTATTAAAATATAGAGAAAAATACTGCAGGTAGCGCTAGGGAAAGAATAGTCCAGCACGAACGAAGGCCATTGAGCAGATATATATATATATACTTATATATATATATACTTATAAATATATATATATATATATATATATATATATATATATATATATATATATATATATATATATACTTATATATATATATATACTTATATATATATATATATATATACTTATATATATATATATATTTATATATATATATACCTTTTTATCATCGTAGTGGACTATTGTATGCGCCTTGCACTGGAGAAACACCACGACTCTGGCTTTACTGTAGCACCGGCTCAGAGCAGGAGAGTTGGGGCGAAAAAGATATCGGATGCTGAATTTGCCGACGACATAGTTTTGGTGACAAATACAGTGAAAGAGGCAGGGGATTTGATGCGGGAGGTTGAGACTGCGTCGATGAGTGTGGGGCTGAGAATGAATGAGACTAAAACAAAATATCTGGTAGAGAATGTTGAGAAGCCAGAGGGGATCACTAATGTAGGCGGGAAGCCGCTGGAATTGGTTGAGGACTTCCTGTATTTGGGAGCAAAGATTGGGAATACGGAGGATGATGTGGTTGAGAGGAAGAGCAAGGCCCGGGCGGCGTGCCACAGCTTGTGATCGGTGTGGAAGTCGGACCTTCGTAGAGACCTGAAAATCCGCCTCTTCATTGCTGTAGTGGAGTCTGTGCTGCTGTATGGGTCTGAGACTTGGACACTGACCAAGAAACTCACTCAGATGGTGGATGGGTGCTACACGAGAATGCTGAGGATGGCTCTGAACATTAATCAGTATACACTGAGGATGAAAAACTCAGAGCTGTATGGGAGCATCCCAAAAGTCAGCTCAAAAGTGACACAGAGGAGACTGAGGTTGGCTGGACATGCTCACTGACATCCAGAGTTGACATTGCACTCAGTGCTCCTTTGGGAGCCCCTACATGGACACACTAGAAGAGGAAGACCAAGGTTAACATATGTTGATGCCCTAAGGACAGACACTGGTCTGTTGGAGATGCAGGATATGGCAGCGATAATGAGGGACAGAGACCGCTGGAGAGAACTCGTCCATGGATCTCGGGAATGTTACCCGCCTTAGATAGATAGATAGATATATACTTGTATATATATATATATATATATATATATAGATATATATATATATATAGATATTTATATATATATAACGAAGGAAATGTGGTAAGGAACCAGGTGGACCATAACGCACCAAAGTACTCAATACTTAGGGTAGTAGAGTGGGTAATAGGAACGAGTAGGACCCCGGCGGCTGAGCTCAAGCCGTTTCGACGGATAATTTTGGACTAAATGAACATTTTTATCCTGGTATATGAACCGAGCTTCTCAGGGGGTAATTCCATATATGGTAAAAGTGATTGTCGACGGACCAACTCCTAAACAAGAAAGATGAACTGGTAACTGCATGTAAACACAGATTGCGTAGGACTTACCTCGCCCTCAAACCCCATAATGACCCGGGGGGGGGGGTAGACTAGGGCTATAACACTCCACTTGCCGACTTTGTAATGGGTAACCCCTGCTTGCAAAGGTAGACGTAAGATCTTCTTTTACATCTTTTTATCGCTTCCTCTATATTTCCCCCCCCCCCCCATCCCTCCCTAGTCCCTCCACCCAGTCCTCTTTCTTTGTCGTCATCCTTTTCACTTTCTCGCCCACCCGAGGCAGCCCCTCGGTCCTTTGTAGCCTCAGTACCCCTACCCCCTTCCCCTATTCTATGATAGATTTGGCCGACTCCGCTTTTTATAGCATATGTGTTAGACCCCGGATACTTGCCTTCTTATCCGATGGCTGCCCTTTTTCCGTGCTTTCTATATTTCTTAGTGGTATCTTAGCTTTATGTTCTCGTATATCAGTATTTTCTTTTGGGGGGAGGGGGAGGGGGTTCTGAATTAATTTTCCGTATCAAATTTTTCATATACTTCGTACGAGCATTTATGTAGTTTGCACTAGAATTTTTGAATCGTGGCGGCACCCTTAGAGATAGTACTAGTATTCTTTTTCGGGATTCTGAATTATTATTTCGTATTAGTTTATTTTTTTTTTGCACTGCATGGTTGCTGGCCTTGTGCCTGGGGTAGAAACCTTTATTTCGTATTGGTCTCGGGACTCTGAATTATTATTTCGTGGTAGTTTCTTTAGTATTTTGGCCGCCAATTTGTTGACCCGTCACCGTAAGATATACTCGGTTGATTACTTATACCACTTAAAAGGGTTTCATTATAATTCTGTCCCACCTAGTAAACCTTTCTTTAGTCTAGCAGTACCAGTGAGAGACTTGATAGCTGTCCTTAGGTTATAGTAACCAGAAATTGTTTTTTTTTACATTTAATTTTTTTAAAATATTCTCGGTATTTTTCTATATATTTACCCCATATTGTTTTACTTATTGTTTCGACTTCCTCTTCCTCCCCCTCCCTAGTATACTTCTTTGACCTCCTGCCCAGCTGTAGCTGGCACTATCATCGCACGACTGGGTTACCTCCACCCCCTCTCCCTCATTCTTCTACTGGCAGGTTCAGCTACCGTTTCCCTCCACAAATTGCCATGATAGAATTATGTGTCTCAACAACAAACTTTTGACCAATCCTTGTGACAATCACTTTTACCATACATGGAATTACCCCCTTACCCCCTGAGAAGCTCGGCTATTCATATACCAGGATAAAAAATTTCATTTAGTCCAGAATTAGCCGTCCAAACGGCTTGAGCTCAGCCGTCGGGGTCCTACGAGTTCCTATATATATATATATATATATATATATATATATATATATATATATATATATATGTGTAGATAAATCTACCAAGAGTTTACAGTAGTGTCCAATCCGTATGAAGAACTCAATGTAATCCGGATATCATTGAAAGAAGAGATGCAATGAAAAATCACTTTCGGTGAAAGATAAACGGAACACAGAGTCAAGATAAAATATAAAAAAAATAATGAATAAAACAATGAAACAGTTCCTTATATTAAACAAAAAAAGTTCATTATTTAACGATCGTTTCTAGGATATATATGTGTTAGAATTGGCATGCATATTCAACAGATCTATGTACAAAATTATACAAAATTATACAAACTATCAAAATTAAATATACATACCAACACATATATATGCCGTCGACGGCATATATATGTGTTGGTATGCATATTTAATTTTGATAGTTTGTATAATTTTGTATAATTTTGTACATAGATCTGTTGAATATGCATGCCAATTCTAACACATATATATCCTAGAAACGATCGTTAAATAATGAACTTTTTTTGTTTAATATAAGGAACTGTTTCATTGTTTTATTCATTATTTTTTTTATATTTTATATATATATATATATAATGAGAAAATATTCGATGAACATGCGCCTTACTACAACCAGGCCCTTAAGCGGAGTGGTTTCCGGGAGGAAATATCCTACTGTCCAGCTCCCATTAGCGGAAGCAGCAGGCGACACCGGCGCTCACGCAATGTAACATGGTTCAATCCTCCCCACAACGCCGAGGTGACAACTCCCATCGGGAAAATTTTCTTTAGGCTCATTGAAAAACACTTCCCACCACAACACCGCTACCACAACATAATTAACAAAAATACCATCAAACTCTCTTACAGCACTACACCTAACTTCGCACAAAACATAGTCTCCTCCAACAACAAAAAACTCAACCCCGATGGAAGAAACAACCTAAATAGCAGTGGAGAGCCGATCAGGAGGTGCAACTGTCCTGATAGATCCAGTTTCCCACTCGACAACAGATGTAGAGACCGTAATGTGATCTACCAGTGCAACGTGAGCACGGACACATCCAACAAAGCCTATATAGGATTAACAGCATGCGACTTCAAGACCCGGCTATACCAACACAGACATACCTTCCGAAACCCGGCCCGGCGTCACGCCACTACACTTTCGGGCCACATATGGGACCTCAAGGACAACAACATCAACTATGATCTCACTTGGAAATTACTGTCCAGAGCCAACTCTTACACGGGAGGACGCCGTCCGTGCAATTTATGCTCGGAGGAAACATTACAAATGTTGTTTTCGACGGACCAACTCCTAAACAAGAAAGATGAACTGGTTACTGCATGTAAACACCGATTACGTAGGACTTACCTAGCCCTCAAACCCCATAATGACCCGGGGGGTAGACTAGGGCTATAACACCCCACTTGCCTATTTTGTAATGGGTAACCCCTGCTTGCCAATGGAGACGTAAGATCTTATTTTACATTCTTTTATCGCTTCCTCTATATTTCCTCCTTCCCCCCATCCCTCCCTAGTCCTTCTACCCCAGTTCCCTTTCTTTGTCGTCGTCTTTTTCTCGCCCACCCGAGGTAGCCCATCGGTCCCTGGTAGCTTCAGCACCCCCACCCCTCCCCTATTCTATGATAGATTTGGCTGACTCCGCTTTTTATAGCAGAGGTGTTAGACTTCGGATACTCGCCCCCTTCTCCGACCGCTGTCCCTTTTTTCCGTGCCTTCTATATTTCTTAGTGGCATCTTTGCTTTAATTTCTCGTTTATCCAGTATTTCTTTCTTCTTTTTCCCTTTCTTTTGGGGGGGGGGGGGGGGGGGGGGGGGGTTCCTGTATTAATTTTCCGTTCTTTACTTTTACTTCGTACGATCGTTCATGTAGCTTGTATAAGACTTTTTGTTTCGTGGCGGTACCCTTAGAGTTAGCACTAGTATTTTTTTGCGGGACCCTGAATTATATTCTCGTACTAGTTTACTTTCTGGCACTGGGTGGTTGCTGGCCCCGTGATTGGGGTAGAAACCCTTATTATTTTCGTGGCTGTCTCTTTAGTATTCTGCCCCCCCCCCCCCACTTGTTGACCCGTCACCGTACGACACACGCACTTATACCTCGTATAAGGGTCCCTTTATTTCCGTCCCACCTATTTTTTTTCTATTATTATTATTTATTATTTTTTTATTCTACATTATATATATATATTTTTTTTTTAAATTTATTTATCTATTCTTTTATTCACTTATTTGTTTATTTATTTATTTATGTATTTCTTTAGCCTAGCAATAGCGAGAGACTCATGTCTTAGTAACCAGATTTTGCTTATTTTTTTTCTCTCTCAGTACCTTTTATAGTTTTACCTTTCATTGTTCTACTTACCGTTTCGACCTCCTCCCCCTCCCCCTCCCCAGTATCCTCTTTGACCTCACACCCACCTGTAGCTGGCACTACCAACGCATGAATGGGTCTACACCACGCCCTCCCCCTTTTACTCCTACCGGCAAAGGTGAGTTGAGATGTAGGGTCTGTGGTTTTTCTCACATCTGGTTGGTCTCTGAATGTTACTTGTTTTATATGGAAAAAGTGGCTCGAAATTCCAGGTTTTTCGAGAAGTAATTTGATTGGTTTGTCAATAATTATAATAAATTTCGCGCCAGTTCGCGCTACAATAGTTCTTCAAATAAGAGAGGGGGGGGGGTTGTCACAGGTTGTCTTTTCATATATGAGTGTTTGAATTTCTTTTTACTTGAAATAGGCATTGATGAATTACAGAAACAGAAACAAATTCAAGGTACGTCCAATATTCTACCATATATCTCAACACACAACCCAATAAATGCGGAAGCTTACGACACTATTCACAATAACATCCCACTACTAAAACAAAACCCAAGAATGAAAAAAGCCCTTGAAACACACAAAATAATCAAAAGCAAAAGACAACCAAAATCACTGAAAACATTACTCACCAATGCCAAATTACCTACCACAAACCCACAACCAAGTATCAAAAAATGTGGTCGCTCTAATTGTGGAACCTGCACTCACCTCATTGAAGGCAACACGTATACATTTAAATCAGGACAAAATTTTACTGTAAAAAATCACTTCACTTGCTCATCAAAAAATCTACTTTATGCCATTAAATGTAAAGGATGCAATGAAGATTATATAGAACAATCTAAACTCACACTCAGAAACAGATGACAGTTCATCGCCAACAATTACGAGATCCAACCACGAGACAGATACCACTAAGTGCACATCTAGACATTTGTGCAAGTAATAAGACACCCAAATTCCAAGTCTTTCCATTTTACCTTTGCGCTAACAATACAACAGAACAAATGCGAATAAATAAGGAAAATATGTTTATTCAAAAATATAGACCAACATTAAATAAGGTTTAATATACATTATGTCAACACCACAATATGACATACACACACACACATAACACCTTCTACTTTAGAAAATAAAAACCCGAACTAAATAAACCTTAACATACGTTTGCACTGGCAATACAACAGCAAACACGAAAAAGTAAGGAAAATATGTCCATTCAAAAATATTCCTACTAAAGGAATCACTATCCTACACACACACATACACACACACACAATTATATATATATATATACTAGCAGTAAAGCCCGGCGTTGCTCGGGGTCGCTCAGTAGCTGTGTTAAAGTTACAATGTTAAGTTTCTTTCTTGGCTTAAAAACTGTAGTGTCTACTGTGCAGACTTGCATGTGGTGTTTTTGATTAATATTCCCTCA
>OZ024742.1:333909908-333912408 GCA_964016885.1 Eledone cirrhosa | reverse complement strand
ATCTCTGCGAAACACCGATGACAACAACCAGTCGAAAACTTCACTTCATTCTTCATTCTTCTTCAAGACCGATCGCCGACCGATCGTATCGGTTGCTCTTCATATACCAGGTATTCAACAGATAGTTTGCACTTCTAGTATTATAACAGTCGTTCGACTTTTTGTACCGATAGGTGCGAATAGTGCGATAGGTGCGAATAGTGTACAATATTTTCTGAGATTTGCATCCACTAATTTCGCTTAATTAAAAATGATGTTTCGCGGCTTTTTGATCGGCTTATTCATTTCTTCCATGGCACGGAAATGGAGTATTTCCATTTCGAATCAAAACTGTTCACTAAAATCGGGCAATTGGACTGATCAAATTCACATTCATGCCAGATTTTACAAATCCATAATTAGAAATGTGGCGAAATCGAATGACCAGAAGGTATAAAAATATTAATTCAAATGTATTTACTTATCATACCAACAAAAATACTTAGATATTTTGTATACCTGGAGCCCGTCAGGGCCAGGTAATGTTAATCGCCAACATTGTTATCTGTTGTCCTTTTGTGAAAGTATTGGTGGTTCATGTCGGCTCTAATGATCTGAATCCTCGTCGCACCGTTGGCACTACGAAGCTGTGCAAAGTAATACAATAATTTTTGCCCAAGTATTTTTTATTAATCATTTATTTGTAAATTAAGGACAAAGTGCCCATTCGAGGCCCCAAACCGGAAAAACAAGGGAAGAGTCTCTTTGCAAGGCTACAGAAAATAGCGGAAAAGCACCACTGTACACCTATTTTCTACAGTGGTGTCATTCCACGTCCACAAAGTGTAATTGAAAATAAAAATGACTTGGGCAAGAGAAATTCTCGTTTGGAAAAGTTTAATTACTGCATGAAAGAAATGATTCAAAAATTGAACTTGCCCAATCTTCACAACATTGAAAATTGGTCAAAATTTGACAAATCTGACTTCAAACCAGATATGATTCATTTGAACAATGTTGGAAATCTTAAATTGACACACATTTTTGCCAATGTTTTTGCCACCTGATCTTGTTCTATGGCTGACTGACTAATTTTGGGACTTAATAAAATGTCATCATACTAGTAATGCACAATGGTCATTTTTAAATTTAAAATAGTAACAAGAATGTACACATACTTTTTAAAAATACATCATTATCAGTCAAATCAGTCAAATGTCACTAAAAGCCAGGTGGTCGATAACAACTTCTATAAGATTAGTTACATGCTCACACATTGGATCACCTCTCATCAATGGCATTGGGTGTCTGAGATAATCGTGGAGATAATTGATGAAGTAACAAATGAAGTGATGGTCTTCTAGTGTGAACAACTCCTTGTATCCATTGATATATGTGATGGCTTCCGATTCATAGGTGCATTTTATGAGGAATTCCATGCATCCGATTTTCAGTGATTCAATGGGCATTTTATCAGAGATGATAAGGTATTTGACCACGTTTTGCTTTGTAAGTAAATTGGAGAGAATCACTGCAGTCAAAGTCATTTCTTTGCATGGGTTTTTGTCCATTCTAAAAAGTTAAAATGATAAAGTATTACTACTATATAACTTACATCTATTGTTGTAACACCATTGAAATGCACAAGTTTCACCAATTCACTATTATGTACTAATCATCTCAAATGCATTCATGATTTACTAGCTTTGTCATTAAGCCAGTTGCCTCAACTAGATTGCAATTATACTCAAAAGAACTTTAAAATGTCAATCACTTGTCAGTAATTCACTATGATCATTTAATTATTAGATAGTTGTTGCTTGCATTGCTTAAAAAATAGTAGACCAGATAGAAAAATGCGTACAGCAAAAAAATAAAGTAATATTGTTGGAATATAAAGCTTTAGAAATACAGGACACGAAACTAAAATAAACTTTAAAAGAATAGGACAAGAAACTAAGATAAAACTTTAAAAGAATAGGACAAGAAACTAAGATAAAACTTTAAAGAATTGGACAAGAAATAAACAATTTTACAATAATATTAGTGGCAAATCTTTTTTATTCGTTTCCTGTGCTATGCCCCAGTATCTTCTTGATTAGTGCATAATAATTGTCATGCTCTCATTGTGCGTTGCCCCTGAGCGGTTGGTTCTGGTTGGGGTTGGTTGGCTGAGCAGTTCTGCTCCGTCAGAATGACCATTGCAAGAAGAATTGGCCGATGCAGCTGCAGGTCTCCTCCAAGAATGCACTTCTGGTCCCGCAACACCAGACGAAGATGGAGA
Organism: Eledone cirrhosa; assembly: GCA_964016885.1. Lineage (NCBI taxonomy): Eukaryota > Metazoa > Mollusca > Cephalopoda > Octopoda > Eledonidae > Eledone > Eledone cirrhosa. The sequence goes on along the minus strand of OZ024742.1, from coordinate 333,910,145 downwards.
AGACGACCGGGACAAGATGTCGACTCTGACCACCGACTACGGCACCTCCCTCAACCACCGGTCCTCCCTCCCTCTGTCCCGTCATCCCTCCAGTCCTCCTGCTCCCCCTTCCTGTACCAGAAAGCTGTGGCACGCATTCATCTGGACTGCCGGACTTGAACTCAAGGACAAGATGCAAGGAGAAGATGGACGGGTTTTTACCGGTTGCGCATTTTTAATGCTTTTCAAAAATAATTT
>OZ024742.1:333897408-333904908 GCA_964016885.1 Eledone cirrhosa | reverse complement strand
CCAGACCCCTTCTTCTTCCCCCCGTTAGACCTGTGCGAAATTCCTTCCTTGCTCACATTTCAACCAGGTTTGATGGTCTTTTGTCTCTTGTTCACGATTTCCCCGAGTTTATATTCATAGAAATCTGGGACTTGTCTCTTTCTTCTCACTTATTGTTGCTTAAACCATTTTGTTTGTTCACCCTAACGTCCCCTTTAGTTACGTGTCCCAACGACTTTTTTTAGCCGTTGTTCGCACCAACCTGAGGTATATGGCCCTTAAAGCGATAAAATGCCTGGGACGGTTGCAGGGTCACTGATGAAGGACTTACTTTTTCATATGTATCCCATTTGCAACGCGCAGCTCCATTATTATCATATATATATATATATATATATATATTACCCATTTATTATTCTACCTGTTCCAGCAAAATATCCGAAGTCATATTGGGACACAACACTATATATATAATGATACATATCCTTCAGACAACATAGCTATTATACACAAAATAAGTACGCCATATTCTTCAGGAGATACGAACACACAAGGAAAAGCTTAACTAAACCTTATCAAAAAGTGTATAACACTAAACCATCTAATAATATATACACAATCTAAAAATTAAAAAAATCTCCTCATTATACAAACCACAAGAAATAAAATTGACGAAACCGATTCAGAAATTATACTCCATATATGTCAGATATAAACTTCATGAAACCAACAGTTAAAATAGTCATTTAACTAGAACCCACTCAGCAAGGCTTACCATGCAATATTTTATACCTCACCCCATAAAACAAAGTTATATACAAAAGTATTTGTTTCTACTTTTGGCACAAGGCCAGCAATTATCCAGTACATTACTGGTACTTTATTTTATCGACCCCGTAAGGATGAAAGGCAAAGTTAACCTCGGGGGGGATTTGAATCCAGATCGTAAAGGGACGTAACTATGCTGCAAAACATGTCCGACTCTCTACCGAAACTGCCATACAAAAATATTAACAGTAGAGTTGTGTTATACAGAAACCTGAACAATATGAAATATATATGATGCATCTACATTATAAATATATATATTACATACATTCATACCTACTTATCTACCCACATACTTACATACATACATTCATGCATATATATATATATATCTCTATATATATATACATCAATTTATACACACATCAATACATATATATCACTTCATTTGCAAGGTTTCCATTTGTTTTCAAAATATTCATTGAGTAGAAGAGTAATGCTTTGAATAAAAATTACATATAGTTTATCTAATGAACGTTTATTGCTTCAAAATATATCTACATTACTCTGTATATCTATACGTCTATAGTTTCTATACACACATACACACACACACACACACGCAAACAATATATATATATGCATATGTGTGTGTGTGTGTGTGTGTGTGTGTGTGTGTGTGTGTGTGTGTATATGCGTATGCTTGTTTGTGTGTGTGTTTGCTGACTGAGGGAGATAGAGAGAGAGATAGGTAGATAGATAGATAGATAGATAGATAGATAGATAAATAGATAGATAGATAGGTAGATAGATGAAGTGATTAAATAAAAGTCTTATACAAACACATTCAAATGAAAAAAAACCAAAGTATCCACATATCTACAGAAGCGAACAATCATTCACTTTCGTATGTAGACATCAATCAACGTTCATCGGTACATACAGTTATACATACAGGTATATATCAATAATTACATACATATGCGCACATACGGACTTACATACATATAGACAGACAGACATACATGCATACATAAAAACATACATACATATATACATACATACATATATATATAGACAGACATATATGCATACATAAAAACATACATACATATATACATACATACATATATACATACATACATACATATAAACAGACAGACATACATGCATACATAAAACATACATACATACATATATATATATACATACAAACATACACATACATTTTTGAGTACACGAGTGTTTGTATTTGTGTGTTTAAATTGTAGTTATAAATGCCTATTCTAACTTATATTCCACCTCAAAATAGTTTTGTGGATATAGAATACATCATCAAGGTGATGTGTAATTTTGATCGTCAATATATCTATTTATATGTTATTTTTTTCTTCTATATGATTGATGCTGTTTTCTTAGTTAAATTTTTTGCGTCTACTCATGCTTAATTGACCGAAAATTCTTGGCCTGCAGTAAACTACGGGAGACCAAGCAGTTATAAATGATGAGGTGAAAAAAAAATCTATATTATAGAAACATTCTGCCCACTGGGGTCTGAAAATAAGAATAAGAAAACGATAATAACCCAGCAATGGCAATCAGAATGTGTTTATATAGAATTAATGCAAACCTAGATTTTAAATAAATAGGATATCGTAGCTAAAAGAGGAAGAATTAAAAAAAAAACTACACCACATAATAGACGAAATAACATGACCCACGTTTGTTTCATGCCTGATTTCCTTTATATATCCACACGCATATACATCAATATCAATATACATATGTATATATATATATATATATGTATATATATATATATATATATATAAATTCAGGCTGTTCAGTTTGTTTACAAACGAACAAAGCGACGTTATAATAAGCGCCGCTAAACTGATACGTGCATATATGTATGTGTACCTGTATGCATATGTATGTATATATGTATATATATATATATATGTGCATGCTACTGTTCGTCTGTATACATATATGTATGTACGTATACATGCATACTTACATTTAAGTAAGTGCCATACTAAGAGTGAGAAATGAAATTTCGTTTTCATTTTGTTTCAATTTATCGTTTTCGGTATGCCTGACCGATTTAACTCACTCAATATGCAAATTAGGCTGCTCAGCCGTTAATTTTCATAAGGAAAGTATATACTTTCGAACGTTCAACTATCTGGCAGATGGGTAAACGGTGCTGATGATAGCTAACAAGCTTGAAACTAGTACATCGTTCCTGTGTCAGTGTTGAACAGAAGGGTGACGTGGTTGCCTTAACACCGTATGGCATAAATTCAGTCTGTTCAGTTTGTTTACAAACGAACAAAGCGACGTTATAATAAGCGCCGCTAAACTGATACGTGCATATATGTATGTGTACCTGTATGCATATGTATGTATATATGTATATATATATATATATGTGCATGCTACTGTACGTCTGTATACATATATGTATGTACGTATACATGCATACTTACATTTAAGTAAGTGCCATACTAAGAGTGAGAAATGAAATTTCGTTTTCATTTTGTTTCAATTTATATATATATATATATATATATATATATATATATATATATATATATATATATATATATATATATATCAAGCGTTAACCTAATATAATATATCCCTTCCATATACTATACCGGTAGTGTTGTTATTTCTGTTTGCCTTTTACATACTTATATAAATATATATGTATATATAACTATTTTTTTATTTATGTAATTGTTTTATCCTTCATTTTTGTGCTTCCAATCCAAAGTCACTTTTACAGAAAATCTTTCTATTTATTCATCAGATTGTAAGCATGGCGGGGCATCCTCTAGTTCAATCTATAGAATCCATTCCATATTTTTTTTTTTTTGAAGTCTAGCACTGATTTTATTGATCCCTTTTTGTCGAGGTTCTAGGTAATGGGTAATATGAACAGACACACGCGCACACACATACACACACACACACACGCACACACTCACGCACATACACACACATACACAGACACACTCACACACACACATATATATATGAAATGATTAAATACGCACATGAAACAGTGTTAATCATATAGAAGTCATTTTTACGTATATAATAAAGATGCCAATATTCTACCAAGGTATTGCGTACCCATTTTATTTACTATAACCCTCGACACAACTAAGAAATCTACACACACACACAGACATACACACACACACACACGCGCGTACACACACACACACACATATATATATATATATATATATATATATATATATATATATATATATATATATATATATGTATATATATATATTAATTGCAAACTTGACTGCCACCACAGAATTTAAACCTGAAGATTGCGAAAGCATGAAAGTACTTGTTCAATTAACACTTAACATTCTACCACACTATTTCATTATAATATCACTATAATTTTAAAGGATTGTAAATAAAACGAGTAAATCAGACAAAGTTGGAATTCCTTTTATTAATATAATCTTCTATACACAATCATACACACCCATGTATATATAATATATATATATATATATATATATATATATATATATATATATATATATAGAGAGAGAGAGAGAGAGAGAGAGAGAGAGTGAGAGAGGGGGGGTGGAGAGATGGTGTATATGTCTGACGTAGGAATTATTAATGATGACTTGAATTTAGTATATACATTTAATTTATATTTAGCTTTGTTTTACTGAGTGTATAAGATAAAAGTTTGGTATTCGATGGTTTTATCATTTGGATATTTAGTTTATCGTTTGTACTGCTTTTTGAGTATATTATGAGATTTGGTGATTATTTTGTGTTTGTTCTTGAAGTATCTAGGTTCCGATCTAGGTGTTTCATAGTTTTAGACATACTGACACACAGACACACACACACACACACACACACACACACACACATACACACACACACACACACACACACACACACACACACACACATATATATATATATATATATATATATATATATATATATATAGCATTTGTGGTATTATACATATATATATATATATATAATTGGTGTTGGATGCTTAAAGCGTCCGTATGCACTTGATGCTCTCATAGAGGAGAGTATGATATCACAGAAAAAAAGAGAATCAGTGTTGCGACGAATGGAATTTATTGGACACATTACAATCGTTTCCTAATTAGGAAAATCTGCTTCGTAGAATCAATACGTAACTGAGGACCTTGCGATTTTCAGAGTCAGGTTCGGTCATCACATCGATCGTGCCTCAATCTGGTCGTTAGAGAAACGATTGTAATACGTCGAACGTCCAAAATAAATTTCATTACTCGCAACACTGATTCTCTTTTTTTCTGTGATATATATATATATACAGTTTTTTCTATTATATATATATATATATATATATATATACATATATATATATATACATATATATATATATACATATATATATATATACATATATATATACATATATATATATGTGTGTGTGTGTGTGTGTGTGTGTGTGTGTGTGTATGTGTGTATATGTGTATGTGTGTATTATTTATATTTATTATATACGTAAGTGTGTGTGTGCAGAATGTGAGAGTGTGAGAGAAATGTGGAGATACCCAATTTTCTTCTACCAACCCAAGACTCCTTCTGAAGATGCCGTGCAGTGGGACAGAACGCAAGAACTTGTGTTTGTAAAATGACTTTCATAACCTCACAACCAACCCAGTAATAACTTGCGCTGTTATTAGGATGCCTGGTTAACAAATTAAACGTTTCCACTTTGTATCATTTCATTGGTAGTATTAACCAGATATCATTTGGCAGATCACTGAACACTTAACAGTCCCGTACATCATAATACACTGAGTTATTTAAGTCCATCATTCCATATTTCATTCAATCATAATATAACCAGAACTAAAGTATGGTTCAAGTAATATACAACAGCAAGCGTTTCATGGGTATCTTCGTTGCAAAAGCAGGAGTGGTTACTGCGTGCAGCACGAAAAGCTTCATTACCTATATGGATTCCATTTTGAAGCTATGTTTTACGGCTGTATGATCTTTGCGACATGCACTTTAGTCACCTTTTAGGACGGTGTACCTTTTTTTTTAAAACTGGATACCGATAGCATTTGTAATCAATGTTGAATTAATAGTGAAATATCAATGGGCATTCAGCATCAACTTTCATTTTTGTTGTTCGGCTTACGATCATTTATTTGTAAGTTCAAATCCTGGTAGCTTGTGGTCACTTTTACTCCGCTCCAATCCACTTACAAAGAACAAATTAGTTTTATCTGTATTTCAACGGAACAGCCCAATCACAGACTCTGTCACGTTGAATCTCTATGAAAATTAAGTTACAGGAACATATTCCTGTCGAATGTTCGTTCCATCCTACGTTAATTCAATGAGAAGCCTAATCCATTGTTGCGCTTCTTTCCGATTCCAGTTCTTTTTTTAATTAATTATTATTTACAGTGATTAACTGTTACTGAATTACTATAATTTGCTTCATGGCGACTTCAGCACAAATATACATATATGTATATATATATTGTTGTAGGGTCCAGTTAAATTTTAGATATCCACAAGTTTAGGCAAATTATTCAACACATCGAGTACAGTATAATTGTATTCATACATTAAGTTAACTATCAGAAAAACCACACGAAGGGTGGTTTTCTACTAGCATGTGTAGTGTGTATATTGATATTATACGCAGGTATATATACATGTAGATATGATACATCAAATAAAATTGTAATTGACAATATACACAGAAATTGAACGAAGACTGTGTTGCACTCTCTTATGTAATCAGTAATATAATCCATGATACATTAAAAAAAACGATATTATATATAAACTGCGTTAGGAGAAAAATAGTATGTTTATTTAAGCGATCGCCACCGGAAGTGTTGACATCACACACTCTCTATATATATGGTAGTTGAAGTGGCGACGATATACCGGAAATGCAACTTTGAAAAGAAGTCAATTTTAAATTATTTATTTTTACGAAATTAATTTTTGTTTACGAAATTGAGTAGATAAATTATGTATTATTCATTCATTATTTATTCAAAGTAATCCAAATTATTTTGCAAACGGGATAAACAAAATAAACCGTACGCAATCCCGCAGACCATCCTTTATTATATTAAGTTGATGACTATATATATATATATATATATTAAGAAAAACGATGATTCGTGTGCATGTATTTCGCAGAGTATTGGCTCAAGGTCACACATAGTAGTTTTAGACCCCGCTCCATTATCGATCTGCCCTTCACTGAATCATATATATATACTATCATATATATAAAACTCTGTGATTGCTTGCTTCGTTGTCTGTAATGTAATGCAGCAAGAACGGTGCATAATGGGAAAATACATTGAAAGGAATTTGACCCTTAAATGGAAATACAAATGGAATAAAATAGGCTTTGGGTAAATCGGACCACGTGTTCCTGAGATATGGCGTTTTTCCAGGTAACTTCATAAACAGAGAGAGAGAGAGATAGAGAGAGAGAGAGGGAGAGAGAGAGAGAGAGAGAGAGAGAGAGAGAGAGAGAGAGAGAGAGAGAGAGAGAGAGAGAGAGAGTTGTTGTGAGAGAGTAGATTGGAAGAGAGACATAGTGAGAGGGAGAGGAGACAGACGAGGAGAATAAAACAGAAAGAAAGAGGAGGCAGAGAAGGGGAATGGAAGAGAGCGAGAGAGAGGTGATGGTGTTGTGTATATATATAT
>OZ024742.1:333874908-333877408 GCA_964016885.1 Eledone cirrhosa | reverse complement strand
CGCAGTAGTGGCTCGAGAGTCAACAGATACAGAAGGGAGGAGAGAGGGCACCCTTGTCGGATGGACCGCGCGATTTTGAACGGCTCCGAGAGGTAGCCGTTCACCTTGACCCTAGAGCAGATGCGGCTGCTGTGCATAGCAGTGATCCAGCCCCTGAAAACGGGTCCGAAGCCTGCCGCCGCTAGCACCGCATCCAGGTAACCATGGTCGACCCTATCGAACGCCTTAGATTGATCCAAGTTGATCAGAGCCCCACCAAAGCCGGGTTCGTTCCCAACCCTCTCTATGATGTATCGCATGAGGTGGAGGTTGTCATGGATGGACCTGGACGGGATAGCGCATGTCTGCGCATCTCCCACCAGGTTGCCCACGACAAGAGCCAACCTCTTTGCTAGCACCTTGGCCAAAATCTGTAACTCTGTATTTAGCAGAGTTATGGGCCTGAAGTTACTTATTTCGTCCCCCTTGTTCTCGTCCTTCCTCACTAGCGTGACTACGCCCTTGGTCACAGTACAGGGAATTCTCCCGTTCTGTTGCCAGTTGCAGTAGACCGCCTCGAGGAGATCGGGGAACAAGTCCGGCATAGCTAGATATAATTCGTAAGGAAGACCATCGAGACCCGGGGATTTGCGTTTGCCGCATTGGCTCAGCACGTCCTCTATCTCAGCGGCCGAAATCGGCTCCTCGCAGGACTTCGCCTCCCTGTCCGAGAGGCGCGGCAGGCCGTCGAGGTATGGACCGAAGTCCACGTTCCCAACCGGCTCCCCGCCCCTCCCGAACAGTCGGGCAAAGTGCCTTTGGAAGGCCTCACACATCTGCTTAGGCTCAAGAATCGCCCGTCCATCCAGGTCTCGCAAAGACCGGATGGTGGATTTAGTTCCACTGTTGGCCTCTGTCACGCGGGCCCAGCCAACAGCTTTGGCCCCCTCGTTCCCTAGAGCACGTATTTTATTTCGGACAACGCAGCCTTCGTGCTTCGCGTCGAAAAACTGGCTCAAAGCCGTTCTCGACGCTAGCACTCTGGCCACGTCGCCGCTTCTAATTGCCTCTTCTACTCTATCTATTAGCTCCCTTTCCTTCCTATTCCTATCCGCAGCTAGAACCTTACTAAATTCAATCGAGACTACTCTAATCTCTCTCTTTAGAGATACCCACCACCTGCTGTTGACGATCGCTCCAGTCAACCGTTCCTTAACTAACGTACTAATCCGATTCCTGTAGGCTCTACTTGCCGGCAAGGACAAGTTGAGCTTCCAGTAACCGGGGCCCTGTCTATGCGTTCTATCAAGGTTGACCATGCAGGTCACCAACTTGTGGTCTGAATAGCCAACCATGAGCATTTCTGGACAACTTAAAAAGTCAGGGCCTTACATAGATACATAGTTAGACGCTCTTCGTCTGACAGATACCTTGTATATACGTATACGTACACACATATATGTATATATGTGCACATATATTGTTGTATAAACACACACAACATAAGACACATACGCACATTCTTGCCCACACATATCGGTATACGCTCACACACAGCCATATGTATATGTAGACACATGTATGTGCATGCGCGCATGCGGTCACGAATATGGAGAGTGGGGGAGTATCGGTGGGGGTGGCGAACGACAGAGATTGGGGGAAGGTGAGAGGCGATGTAGAAGGTGGTTTACATATATACATACACATACATACACATGGGTATGGGCACATGGACTCACACTCATGTATGCAAGATATACACATACACACTCGCACACACGTATACTCACACATATATATATATATACACACATATATATATATATACACACACATGTACCGACAACACACACATACACGCACATATACACATACATGCACATATATGAGCTCACCTACACATAGTCAGATTTACCCATATACATATATGTAACATACACACACATACATACACATACATATATACACACACATACACATATACATACACATACACATATATATATATATATATATACATATATATATATATATATACACACATATACATATGTATATACATGTGTTCACATACACACACACACACACACACACACATACAGATAAATTTGCGTACACGCCAAGCACACTTAAAACGCCCGTATGAGTAAAATACGATATAGATCGAACCTTGAGCTGATCAGTGGCGAAACGCGCGTAACCGATCAAGAAATGCAATGAAGGAATAATCAATCGTCCTTTTTATCCTTTCTATATTTTACACTCTTTATAGCTCTACACATCATCACAGAAGTGAACCTAAACATCGAGTGCTCACCCGGGTGAACATGCAGTAACTCCTAGTTACACCCACTGGATATTTAGCTCCTTTATTTGTCGAGCGCTTACACGGAACACCATGGAATTGTTCTACAACACTTCCTCCCTAAAGGACATTCCTTTTCCTTCGGAAGATGTCTACATGGACCTATTACTAAAGCAGACAAACAATTTCATCAGAAGGATCCGTTGGAGGGCCTAC
>OZ024742.1:333862408-333867408 GCA_964016885.1 Eledone cirrhosa | reverse complement strand
AAGCGTATCACTATTGGCAAATGGAGTTTATCACATACCGTATATACTCGCGTATAGGTCGCACTTTTTTAACGATAAATAAGTATACATTTTTGGGGTGCGACCTATCCGGTCGACATCAGACTGACCAATGATTTTTCATAGACTTAATCAACGATGGGTATTTATAAAAATAACTTCGTAATATTTTTTATTATTTAACATAATAATTTCATATCTACCTTCTTGATTTTAAATTTTTTAATAATACTTCGTAGTGGTTACGTTTTTTTCTATCTGACCGAACCATCCGTCATTAAAATCCATAGAAATGCATACCCGGTATTTAAAATGTGATTTCATTGTCTTAGCGTTACTATGAACACGTATCGTGACGTTACTGTAGTATTTTCAATGGTGTCCGTCAGATTTTCGCTTTCACTTTCAAAGTAACTATCATCGTCAGAATTAAATACGTCTGATTCATTTGAAGATAAATCACTAATATACCTAATATACTTATTAGAAGATCACTAATATACCTATTAGAAAATTATATACCAGGCATTGACTGAATGTTTCCTTTGAGACCTTCGGTGTCCTCTGTCGATGGGCTCCTGTTTTTCCGCTCCAAATCGGAAACACAACATCACAGCTGTGGAAGGAACCCCATTGGCTAGAATAACTAATGTAGCGGCTATCACAACGTGTTCTGCACATGAATATTTTCGTCAACTAGGTGTAGCTTGGATGTGGAATACTTTCCTTATCCATTTCTCCACTCATTTTTATTTTACCACGTTTTGATTTAAAAAACATATTTTTGTAGGAATTAGAGAAAACTATAATACTCAATACACTACTACCTTCACTGATATCAGTATCCATTACTGATTTATCAGTAATGGATACTGATGTCAGTGAAATTATTGAAAACTATATACATTTTATAGGAAACAAGGAATGAAATAAACATGTGATTTGACGGCAGTAAAATGTGTTTGCGTGTTAAAATAGACTCCCGTAAGTTTACAATATATTACCTACTTCACTATAAATGTACATCTATTGTATGATGGGAATCCCTACCAGTAGTCGTAATAAACCTACATAAGCTGAAGCTTATGAAGTTGGAAAGATAGCTACCGTTCAAAAGGAAAAACAGCTAATTAAATTTGGAAATGATTTAACCGCTGGGAATATTAGGAAAAGCCTAGCTAACACAAGGACAATAGCAAAACATGGACAATTTTATGAAGGAAACTGATGATAACGGCAAAGTGCTATGGTAAATGAAAGGAATGGTTAACCCACACGTTTAAAATATTTCAAATTAAAATTTACTTCAATGTTAACCAGTTAATAACCACGAAGAATATTTGCTCTCAAGAAATGTAAGATATGCAAAGCCAGTAAAGGCATTGTTTAATTGCTAAATAATGTCCTTGATATTCTATATCCTTGCGTGGAATGGAATTTCGAACAAACAGTAACAAGAACTAATAAAGTTAGTGAGGCAGAACGATTAAAAGAATATTACAAGAACGTAACAGAAATAAGCAACTAAATTAAATCGCAAACAATCTGATATTGCTCTGTGAGACGAAACTGAATGTTGTGCCTTCTTGTGAATGTCAGTTGTTGATTTACACCTATGTCTATAATAATTATTGTATTGGAACTTTTGTCCGACTCTCGCACAATCACTACGCTCTCACGAAATAATCTAAAATTTCATTTCGAAATCGTACAACACAAATATGCATCTGTTTCTCTACATCTATCTATCACTGAAAGAAACCGTATCTCTCCCCCCCCCCATCTCTCTCTCTCTCTCTCTCTCTCTCTCTCTCTCTCTCTCTATATATATATATATATATATATATATATATATATTTATAAATGTGTGTGTTTGTGTATTCTGTTTACCGTCATTGGCTTCGATGTTTTGAGGTTCAAAGCGCAGGAAATGCCAATATATTTTTCACACGGTTGTTTGTTCCTTGTTTAAATGACACGTTATCTGAACATCTACAGCATTGTGGGAATCTCAATACTCTTACATTGTACATCCAGTGAATGCAATCGATTGCATTAACCACACTTTCTAATATTTTAAATTGACCACATTTTCTTTTTAACACTCGTGCATTGTATTGTAATCGGTGTTTCTTTTTTTTTGTCATTGTTGTTGTTGCTACTGATATTGTTTATAGCCATACATACTGTTTCGTTGTCGTTGATGTGTTTCTTTAGGATTGCTCTTCTTTGTTAGAACAACACAGACATACTACGGACTCACCCATTTATCCTTTTTATTACGTACCGAAAGTGGATTAGCAAAATCATATCACCTTTACCATGTTTGATGTAATATCACCACATTAGGACTATTAGAATATTACACACAGAATGTACACACATATACACAGATACACACATATATATGTCTGCGTGCGTGCTTGAGTATGTGTGTGTGCGTGAGAGAGTGTGTGTGTGGGTGTGTGGTGTGTGTGTGTGTGTGTGTGTGTGTGTGTGTGTGTGTGTGTGTGTGTGTGTGTGGGGGTGTGTGTGTGTTTAACACAATTATGTTCCAAATTTACCCATTTTATATGTTTTTATATAAGCCGCAAGAACTCTGCATCCTGGTGATGAAAATGGGAAAGTTTAGAAATATTAGTTGGGGATATAGGAACCTTCTGGTGCAAATGACTCATAAGTAAAATTAAACATATAAAAGACTTTACACTTGAACATAGCTCTACCATTAATAATTGTTTCTAATATAGGTACAAGGCCAGCAATTTTGGGGGAGGGGAAAGTCAATTAAATCAACGCCAGCAGCATGAATGGTACTTTATTTTATCGACGCCGTAAGGATGAAAGGCAAAGTTAACCACGACGGGATTTGTACTCAGCTTGAAAGCACTAACTTTAATAATACAAATTCAAAAGTAAATATTTTATGCTGGAGAATTTGGTTTTGAGTTACTAACCAACTCATATAAGATGTTAGTACAGATCAATGATATGATATTGAAATTTCCTGTAAACATAAGCAAGACTTTCCAGTTTATTGCATATATCTTGCTATCTTCTTTTATTTGCTAGTTCAGAAAACACAATGTAGCAGTTACGACAGATACTGCAAATGTGTTGTGAGTGATATGCATCTTGTAGACAGAATATTGTGATTACCATCTATTCTTTCTTGTATTTTGGTATTTATTTCTTACCCACTTGTTAATGTCAACTCTATAGATAACATTCTTGTTTAGTTACACATATTTGTCATTCTCCTGTTTATATCAGTTATTTCATCAGGCCTGCCTTGAATGAACAACAGAATATTTCCTTTTTTATTTTCTCTTATATATATATTTTATTTTTGTAAAATCCAAGTTTCTCGTAACTTACTTCTCTAAATTTGCACTTGTGTTATCAAATTCGATTTCATTTGATTATTTCCAATATATTAGCTAATGAAATCCAAGTGCATTTTGATGCGGTTAAATATCGGGCACTCCAGATCACCTACAAAGGAAAGGAGGCTTGTGATTTTGCTGTGTATCTATTTATAAAACCACTATGTTATGTGAGTTGGAACACATAGGGGATAAAGAGAGGTACTGATAACAGATAGAGCTGTTGGGTGACATTTGTTTATGTGTTTAGCTTCCATCAAAAGCGTAGGGTGGCTTAACTTATCTTTGTCGGCTGTTGAATAGCTGGTATTAGGGATTGTGGGAATTCATCTAATTGCAAAGCTTTGATAATCCAGCAACGTAGTATAAGATTAAACGATGTTTGATATTATAACCATAATACAATTTCTTAAAGTAGTTAAGAGCTTATTCTCATGCCACATTGTTAGATCTGAGCTGATCTCTACAATCACGTGTGTTTTCTTTCCCAAGCGTTTCTCAGGTGCTAGAAAATTGTTGATAGCATAACGGCCCTTTTAATCAACTCTAATATATATCACCTCCGTGTGCTGCCTGACCCAATGTCACGCTCAAAAACATATAGAAAGAGGGGAAGAGTGAATAAAGAGAGATAGGGAAAGAATTAACATATGCATTTGAAAGTGAAATACACATACTGACCGAAATATCAGGTAAAAAGTAAGAGGAATAGAGAAACAAATGAACGATAGGGAAATCTGCACGCGTACACATAAACAGACAAATAATATGCACACACATGAATACAAATCATTGTCATCAGCTGAGCCGACAGCGTATGTGTTAAACGTTGGTACGAAGATTAAGTTTACTTTTCACACTTTCATCGATACTTTGATAATAGAATAGAAATGTATATGGAAATATTTCCTTTCTCAATTCATTTTATTTCGTTTTTCCCTAATAGCAGCTTTCTTTAATACTGCATTTTTGTGTTTGCGCCTGAGCAAAGTTATGAATAATTTTATCTAAATGAAACGGTAGAATATTTGGTAATTTAATTTCCATATATTATATATATATATATATATATATATATATATATATATATATATATATATATACACAGACAGACAGAGACACACACACACATATATGTGTGTGTGTGTTAGTCTGTGTGTCTGTGTATTTGTGTCTGAGTGTCTAATTTTATTAAAATTTAATTTGCGATATGGTTCTTGTCTTTGTTACTAACATTGTCGAAGTCCTATGTATTATGTTAAAAGCTTCCCCGCTGGGCATAGCAAATAACAAATGCACCAGAATAAACTCTTATATCCTATATATACATACACACTTTTATAATATAGCAGAGCACAGTTTCGATCTACGGACCTCTGGTTTTGTGGGCCCAGCACGCTTCCACTGCGCCAACTTATATATAAATGGTGTTCCTTAATAGACAGAATAAAGCAGCGAAACACACACACACACATACACACGCACACACACGCATACATACAACATACAGACACGCACACACATACAGACCAAATACACACACACACACTCACACACATGCAGACCACATACACACCCACACACAAACACACACAC
>OZ024742.1:333802408-333859908 GCA_964016885.1 Eledone cirrhosa | reverse complement strand
CTGGTAAGTTTGCAATACCAACAATAACAATAACAAAGGCAGCAGCATAGAAATTATTAACCGATCAGTTGGAAATACGTTTTTAAATAAAGAGGATCAGATTATTGAAGTTAAGAAAATATATCTAAAAATGAAGCAGATTAAAGATAGCTTTACATGGAAATAATGTGGAGTGAGCAGGAAATACTAGAACACTTTACTTAATGAATGAAAAAAAATTAAAATTTAAAGCGGATTGAGAAATTGTAGAATAATATAAAGTAGAGAATATGGCTTGAATTTCTGTAGAAATAAGGGGCTTTAATAATGTAGAAATTCCGAAAGAAAATATTAATATAAAACATGAAAAAATTAAGAGATATAGAACAGAAAAATAATGTATATTATTTGAGTAAACGCACGTAGCCTTATGATTAACGACTGGGCTCACGATCTGAGAATCGTACCGTCAATCTTATGATTGACGGTACGATTCTCAGATCTCTTAGTGTGTTGAGTCCTTGAGCATGTCACAGTATTTCACGTTACTGCAGTTTAGTTAGCAGAAAATGAACGGTAGTTGTAATCTCAACCTTTCAAAGCCGTATAACTGCATAATATGTGCTGAAAAATGCAATTGCTCTGACATATAAATTGAATATTTCATTATATAAACTGCATATATTTATTTCTCTTACATATTCAGATCGGTAAGTGTTGTATTTGGTTCATTCAACCAATGAGTTGTTGAAATTTAGGAATTAATTCAGAAATTCAAGTGCCTTAAACACTCGCAGGGGTGTTTGCACAACATTTGTACATTACATACAACTCCACCACTGAGTAAATGATATAGCGAGGAAGACAGGGTGCTAGATGATATGAATCAATTCCTAGAACATTTGGAGAAATAAAAGAAGTTTGATTTGTAATATATCGATATATAATATGTTAGTAAATATAACTCTCGTTAAAATAAAATATCGAAATTTAGGGTAGGATGGGATGAAGCATTAACAAATTGTAATAATTCATAATATAGGAAGGACAGAATGTAATAGAGGTGATCTTTCGTGATTTTACCGGATAAGCATGGTTGTTCTCTTATGCTCTATAGCTAATTTTCATCCTGGACAATACAAAAAAAATCTTTTAGCAGTAAAATGTGATCTGTTTTGGATGCTTGATAAAATGTAAACCTCCTTAAAGATATATAATTGTTTCTACTTTTGGCACAAGGCCAGCAATTATTCCAGTGTATTACTGGTACTTTATTTTATCGCCACCGTAAGGATGAAAGGCAAAGTTAACCTCGGCGGGATTTGAACGCACTCCGTAAAGGGACGTAACTGTGCTGCAAAGCATGGCGTCCGACAATGGTCATAATGGTAGTGCTAAGCTCAATTGTTTATTTAGTGAATAAAGGAATAGTGTGTTTGACAACGAATAATATAATTCTGTCATCAGAGTTGAATAGCAAAAATAACTACAGAAAATGGATCACCATCAAAAACATTACGCGAAAATTATAAAGAATTATCATTTAATAATAATAATATATATTGTACGTACACGGCAAACAACGAAGTTGTTGTCTTTTCTCCGACGCAACACTTTCCCCTCGGAACCCCCTCCCCCCTGTTGATGGATGTGAAAACCGAAATATAGGGACTAATAAATCGCTTCCAAGGTAACTCTATCTCTTGTCTTTTTACACCTTTCTTACGTTCTTTTCGCTCTCTAGGTCTCTTTCTAAACTTTCCTCTACTTCTCTATCTCAGCTTAATACCACCTGATTTTCTTACTCGGAGATTTACTAAACTGCATTGTTGGGGTTTCCAAAACGACTAGTTTTCATATTCCAAAATGCTTCAAGCAAACTTTAACACTCTCTTATAATATATATTACATAGAAAATCAAACTCAAATAATTCCCTTAATGCCACAGAACCTAAAGAGAACAGAATATCTGTTCGGCTATAATGGAACGGAGTATGCATCATACGTTATAATTCAAATCACTGAGACTAATTTATTTTGAGAATACAGAGATCTGGCTCTTTAATGACCTGTGATCCTTATTCTAAACTGAAAGATTAATATTATAATCGATATTTTTATTCTCAACTGTCAGTAAGTAACTTTCAGGTAAAAGATAATTCTTTTTTTCACAAACAAGGGACACATAATTCTGATATTGACGTAGAATTTGATTCATAGAGACATCAAATCACATTAGTTTATAGCAAGGTCACCCAAGCAAGTAAATCGTTTGGATAGAACTAAAATAAAAAAATAACTTTAAAAAAAGAGTCTTCCTGATAGAAACAACATCCAATACGCTCACAAATAATTTACTTCAACCTTAACAAATCGAAGCACATATGTTATACTCTAATCAAAGATACATTGTATCTGAATAATATATGTGAAGCTCACATCAAGAACTATTTTTTTTTAAAGAGGAAGTTGCAAGGCTAAATCTCCACCAAATGTTACTCCTATTACATGTTCATCATCATCAATCCGTTGAGGAGCACACTCCAGACGTTCTGGTATTCAGCAATCCGTACTGGTCACTGTCACACTATGAGACTTTTTCCGTTTCTTATGTTTTCGAAAGAAGATTGTTTTTCCCTCTGACTTGTGCTTTATGAAATATATGCTAGAGAACTGTTTTGGACGGGGAGTCAAGCCGGGTTATATCTGCGTAATAGGTGAGCTTTCCTCATTTTGCAAGTCTTGCCTGTTAACAAATTTGATGTTACAAAATTCACAAAGCAATTTGTATTGTGTTCTGTAATCAAGATACAGTGCAACCTTCTAAAACATTCACTATCAAACACCTTGCTTCTTCGTTCCATGTCGGTTCGGCACAGAACGAAAAAAACATGCGTATAACATCTTAGCATTTAATAAAAAATGAATAACGTATTTTGTTAAAATATTTAGGCTGTCCCAGATTTCCTGTTTGAAAAGAAGTCAAGAGGGTCAGAACTAGATGATTTATCGTCGTAGGTCAAAAAAAAAAGAATAAAACGAAAATCTAGTAATACACATGACATGAACGTAAACAGATTACAAAGTGAAAATAGTTAATCTAAATTACATTCCACATATCTGAATATTGTAAAGTACTAGCAGATAAAATATATATTAAAAGAATGGTATTAGTCATTTAACATTCCTTAGACTAACTTATTATTATTGTCGACTGGCTTGTGAAGAGGTTTTATTATAGCTGCCTATTGAGGACTTGTGGTGGGCAAGTGCAACAAAGTTCGCATGTTGTCAGAATCGTTAGAACGTCAGATAGAATACCTTGCGATATTCGTTTTGGCTTTCCGCACTCTAAATTCAAATCTCGCCGAGTTCAACTTTGGCTTTCTTCCAATCGAGGTCTATTAAACAGTATCAGTCTAGTATTGCGGTCTATTCTTCCTTCATATCTCTTTCTCACTTCCATTCTCAAACTCTCTGTTCTCTTGAAGGAATCTGCTGTATTCAGACTTGGAGAGGAGTTGCGCACCACCAGGTTAAACAGATAATACTCTAGATATGCCATATACGGTGACGCAGCAATTCCCTCAGGACCTACGGGACCAATATATATATATATATATATATATATATATTAGTATCAGTGCTCTGAAATAGCAATGTATGTATGAATGTATAGTATATTTGATAATATACTGTATGTTTATTTTAAAACATTTTGAAGACCATTCGCTATGAGTTTTAAAGTAGTGACTATGTCACTTACTTTCTCTCGGTAAAAATAAAGTGAAGTAGCCGACATCTGTTTCTCGTTTGTTAACGGTTATCCCCTCGCTTCTGCTGAGATTTATCGAAGCTGGATTCTTATAGAATCCCAGTGATGTTTAAGGGCTAATAAAGCAGAGCAGTTGCAGGTCCAGAAAAAAATATTAGAAATTCAGAGCACTGATACTAATTTCTAATTTTTTCTGGACCTGCAACTGCTCAGCTTAATCAGCTCTTAAACATCACTGGGATTCTATAAGAATCCAGCTTCGATAAGTCTCGGCAGATGTGAGGGGATAAGCAATCGTGATAACCGTTAACAAACGAGAAACAGCTGTCGGTTCTTCCCTTTATTTTTGTCGAGGCAAACTATGTGACATTTTAAAACTCATTGCGAAAGGTCTTCAAAATGTTTTTAAATAAACATACAGTATATTATCAAATATACTGTATATATATATCTATATCTATATATATATATATATATATATACAAATATATATATACAATTTATTTATACAATATATATGATAAAAAATGTATTCCGATAAAGAATCCGCAAAAGTGATCAATATGCAAATGAGTATATATTTATGTTTCTATGGACAGCCTGAATCAGTGTCTAGGGATGCATTTGCTAAAGTAAGGATATGTTTTCTAATGCATTATCAATAGGATAGTTTTGTCTATTTCCTGCTGGTGCACATGGGTACAACCTTGATGTCCTCAGAGACGGGGTGCTGAACCAAGCCACCAGAGAGGAGACTGACAGCAGTCTGTACAAAACGGTTACTGATACTAATGAGAATATGTTTGTCGAAGTAAGCCATACATATATTTTACAGTTGCACGTCAACACATACAACACTTTCTTACATAAACACTAGCCAATAAAATATACCAACGTATGATCTTACACAATATTTAAGGGGTAGGTGACTAACTTATCTTTCATAAACGAGTCCTGATACTATATATACAAGGTTCAACAATAGTACCTAGCCGGGAAACATTGGAAACATAGTATGCATAAAAACAATAAATGTTTTCATATCAACGCCCACGGCTAGCAGATGTTAGAGTGAAACCAGTACTTGTCTAGTATTTTATTTTATCAACCATGGGAAGCTGCAAAGTAAAGTTGACTTCGGTGGAACTTATGCTAAGAGACGTAGAGCTGTAACTAAATGCTGCAAACCATATTGGCCAACCACTAACACTAATTCACAATTTTTCAACCGCCTTATTAATAATTGTGATAAATATATAACGTTTTATCTCGAAACTATCCATATATTAGTTAAGGCTATAAAGAGAATAACGATTAAGACTTTGCTTTTCTCAGTAGTTTTCAGTGATACCAAATCAATGGTCTATATTTGTGAAAATAACTACGTGTGCTTAATTGCTGATATACTAAACACGTGTGAAACATGTGATATTGGCAGATAATCCATACTGATTAACGGTTTTAAATATACATTTTAAAGAATATAAATAGAAGCAGCAAAGAACACATAAAACTATGTAAAACAAACAACCAAACGAAAAAGTAGACTTTATCTCAGACTGATTCCCCAAACGCCATTCATTTAAAAATAAATTGAGGTTTATTTTGATAGTAATGGGTCTTTGAATGCTAAATAGATAAGCGCATAACTACCAGTTTAGAATCACAGATTTTGCTGCATATTTGTTAGATAAACGGCTTTCCCCCATTTAGGGATGTGAATGTGTGATATTAAAATAGATTAAGATTGAGTATTTAGCACTGTCACGTAGCCCTTAGATTTCCTTGTGCAACATAAGAAATTATTTCAACTTCATTCCTCAATCACATTGAAGTACGGCTAAAGAATTACCTCCATCGTTTCCCCCAAGAATTCTAAGGCTTCATGCAGGCGTGAGCAGACGTGAAATATATGTCTATTGTTCCTCTCCCCTACTCGATCGATCAGCAGATCCAGGATATAATAGCTGGAAAGAGAAGATGGCACATGATACCAATTTCGAAAGGAAGAAAGAGAGAATAGACTACATTTGGAATTGAGCTCACAGTATCATGAAAAGGCTTCCCACGCTTTACCAACTCTGCCAAATCGACCGGTCTACACAATTGTACAGTATACTTTATATATAAGTACTGTTTCCTGTTTACCTATACCTCTTATTGCAGGTATGACTCGTCTATTAAGAATAAATATATACAACATTTGCAAGAACAGACTATCAAACATATCAATACAAGTACTGACATCCAATCAACATGATTCAAACACACTTCAAATATTAATTGCCCTAGAAATCTTAATAACCAAAAGAAGTACGTACTTACTACGAATGCGGCTGTTAAACATGTCGTTATGGACCCTTATGAATTGCATGCATTTTTAACTTCACATGTATTTTTAATTTCAATATGTAATCAGTTTAAGGTTTCACTTTTTCCTACTTAGGAAATTTATATCTAATGATTTAATGAGTGAGTAGCACCTAGAATTAGGGATGATGTGATGATCCGAAAATCATGTATATCTACAGCTGAGAGAGAGAGAGAGAGAGAGAGAGAGAGAGATAGAGATAGAGGGAGAAAGAGAGAGAGATTGTCATGTAAGATGTATGTAAAATATAATAATATAATACAATACATTTTATGTTAGGTGTAACATTAACATATCTTTCTGCAGCTCACATTCTCTCAGCTTTGTTGCATCCCTGGTGTTCAGTTATATCCAAAAACACTTCGACAACAATGACCGTCACACAGTTATATAACCAAACCAAGTGTGATGAAGATATCACTATACCTGTCCATACCTTACGTACAGAGCTATAGGCAACACCTAATACATTATATGTTAGATATGGAATAATAGCATGACTAAACACCTCAAAATATAATAATCTTCCAATGTAGAGATAGGTAACACAATAATACATTCTGCATTATATATTTATATATAATTCCTCTTCCCCTTGTTTATTTTTAACCAAACCGTCACATAAAACAATGCATACATACATAGATACACGACCCGTTTCAGACGACGCCTCGATAATTTTGCTGTTTTTTTAACCATAGGTAATCTCCGACAAGTTAGATAAACAATACGAATACCACTCCTATTGTGATCACCCCATGTTCTATTCTGGCAGACGTTTTTGGAATGTATCATATATCTTAGGTACGTGGTGGTTGAAAGACAAAGAGATTTGTTTGGTATTGTTTGCCTATTAGACAAAAATATAGAGAAATCATTGCTAGCTTAGAATAACTGGAGTCGTTTGAATAAATAAATTAGGAAGACAAATAAAACCCACATCGCTTATAGAACTATTTAGAAATAATTTTTAATGATGAAACATCTATATACTCAAATATATACTGTAACTGTAGAAGATGTGGACACTAATGGCGGTCTACACCGGCACATATTACTACACAAAATCAAATTTGCAAACATGGTTTATAATGTGACGAAAACCGATGAATAAATTATTTTCGACGTGGGTTCTGTTCGCAACATTGAACTTCCGATTTTCCACATAAAATGAGTTATATGCTAGAATGCATATGTTTGAAGATTTTAAGGTAAATGTAAAATAGATATAATTGCCATTATATTTGAACATTTTATGCTGTGATATATTCTTTGTTTCTCTAAAATGATTGAAACTTTTAAATATAGATTAACATTAGAGGTGATTGAGAAAGAAAAAAATACACCAATAAATATTGGAAATCTCACTAATAACGCAATAATTATAAACAAAAAAAGAATGAGAAACTATGCTCAGGTTGTAATGGTTAAAAGTGTATAGACTAATGATCAAACAACTCTAGTATGACGGTATTTAATTACTCATAAATAGAGAAAAATGAACAAATGAAAAATGAAATCTCTCAGGAAATAAAATGTTAAATTCTACAGTAAATTTTAATCATCATTGAATATAAAAGAGAATCAGAACTATATATATTGCATTATTTATATAGAATAATCACTTACATGCTCTTACATAATTACGCAAACAGACCTGCAGACGGGCGAATACTCTCCAATGAAACTGTTCCATATACTAACGCAATCAGGTACATAACAAATACATATAGACACGTATCGATACCTATATTTAAATTTTCATATTACTCAACTCGTATATAATTCCTTATATTTTGTCTGTAACATACATCTATATTTCTCTTTCATTTTAGGTATGCATGTATATATGTATATATGTATGTGTGTGTATTTTTCTTAATTTCGAGTATATTATTGACTGCAGCATTCCCGGCAAGTGTTTCACAGATTTTAACAGGTTCCGATACAGTGCCTATTTTTATGCATGCATGTATGTATGTATGTATGTATGTATGTATGTATGTATGTATGTATGTATGTATGTATGTATGTATGTATGTATGTAGGCATTGCTTTATATCTGGAGATCTCTCTGCACTTGTCATCACATGGTTCCATGGGCCCAGCACTATGTGTCAATAATTGTGACAAGTGTAGTGTTTGTACCAGAGTTTTCAAGTCACTGGCTCAAGTAAAATCACACTCGTTCAGCGCATCGTTAGGGGTTCTCCTACATGGATATAAAGTAGTGGCCGTACTCGAAAACGAGTTGGCAGCCACCATGTATGTATGTATGTACGTACGTATCAATGTATGCATGCAAGTATGTATGTATGCATGCATGTATGTACGTACGTGTGTATGTATGTATGTATGTATGTATGTATGTATGTATGTAGGTCACCAGTTGGTGCTACTGGTAACATGTATCCCAGTACAACCTGTCTCATGGTCGGGTCGTTGGCGACTAAACTGGCAACCCCACCAAGGTTTCCTAGTGAGGAAGGTGACTTTGGACATCCTGCAGGACTAAAAACAAAACCTGTCAAAGGGCAAAGGAGTTCTTAAGGGTCAATGGCCATCCAAAATCACCGGGAGAGATAACCCCTTAGCCTTTGTCAAGGCAGAATTCTAGGAGAAGGAAAACTCTGATATAACACTGATGGTATCCAATGATGTTGACTTGTTCTTCTTTTTGGTAAATATCATCTTGGTTAAGAGAGCGGGACTGGCTTTGTGCAGTGCCTTTTCTCACTATAAAAGCTTCACGGCACAGGTATTGCTTTATATTTGGAGATCTCTCTGCACTTGTCGTCACATGGTTCCATGGGCCCAGCACTATGTGTCAATAATTGTCACAGGTGTAGTGTTTGTACCAGAGTTTTCAATTCGCTGGCTGGACTAAAAAGTCACACTCGTTCAGCGCATCATTAGGGGTTCTCCTACATGGATATAAAGTAGTGGCCGTACTCGAAAACGAGTTGGCAACCACCATATATGTATGTATGTATGCATGTGCATACACCGTAAGGTATGTGGCTTAGTGGTTAGAGTGTTCAGTGCAGAATCGTTAAGTCCGTTAGTTCAATTCCTGACGGGGCATTGTGGCTTTGGGCAACACATTTTGTGAGAACTATGTTAAATGTTTACTTATTGCAATATTCAGCTCCCTGTAACATCATTTCACGAGAAGGTTGTTCTGTTTACAGGAATAACTGAAACGCTCGTCGTCAGACCGGAGGGAGATCCAACACCGATATATACATAACTGCATATACACATGTACAGAAACAAAACCTATGCACATGCGCACATATAACCAAACAATTCCATACACACATACACTCATATATACATATAGATCAATCAATTTATGTAATGGAATTTACTGACTAATCTATGTGCATGAGACGACATGTTTATGACATGTCTAGGAGCATGTTACTTTGTAGCCCCAGAATAACTGTAGCAGCAGAAATATTGGGGAATGCCAAAAAAATATACGTGCGATTTTCCAGAGTATTTCTGAATCAATCCATAAAATGATCAATATTTTAGCATTGCAGACAATATTGATGGGATCCACGTCATTTCTCTCTACCAAATCTTCACAGCATTGACGATAATGAGGCTATAATAAGAAAACACTTGTAGAAGCTGCCATGCAGGGGAACCTTAATCTGAACCCACGTGTTCAGGAATTTCAGTCGTCATATAATTAGATTGCGTGCATATGTCACTGGTATGTAGAACATTTCATCGCAAATCAAGATTGACTCATGTATCTAAATCTAACACAATTTGTATTCAATGATTTACTTTACTAAACCCCGAGGAGATAACACATCTTTTAGGACACATGACGTTCAACAGTGAAAATATCAATTTCCCCGTAGACGTGAGAGACGTGAGATAAAGTGTGCGCCCACTTACTTAATTTTTGAGAAACTGGATTTAAACAACCAACTTCAGAATTGCTGACATACGGCGAGAACAGTTCCATGCATCCATCCATCTACCAAGCCAAAGTTACACACCTACATATCTATCTATCTATCTACTTATATAATATATATATATATATATATATATCATAAAACGTGTCTATAGAATCAATCAGATATTAAAATATATACTATTTCTTCCTCTAATCAGCATAATTAACCATATACATAATCAAATCCAGCAAGCTTTAAGAGTAAATTTTCTAACTGGCAAATCTCCGACAAATAATTGATCGCAGCCAGTTCGCGTTAACTCCGTTCCATTATTTATCAAACACTTCGGCAGCATGCAAAATCCGATCAAACATATCGTCAACCGCACGTAATTAGTAGTAAAATTAAACTTAGAAGAAATGCGCACATACCGTAATGATATCTCGACCATGGTTTCTTCCTTGTTTAGGACATCCAAATAATATGGACTGTCCCGAGTCAAGATTATCATCAGGAGACAAACTCAGAAATAGACATTTAATTTCTCGGACAGACCCCGCCAAATTTAGATTCAAAAATGGCTAAGATCGCTATGTAGCTGTGTACCAGCCAGAGAGAAAGCGTGTGATTGGTCGCTTACGGCGGGTAGGCATGCTGCTAGAAAACGCAGCCATATATCGCCAAATTTAATTGCCTAAAGTAGAAACAATTAATGATACTTGAAACAATTAATGATACTTACGCATGTTTCCTACATATATATTATTAATTGTTTCTACTTTTGGCACAAGGCGAGCAATTATCCCAGTGTATTATCCCGGTGTATTATCCCAATTATCCAAGTGCTTTATTTTATCAACCCCGTAAGGATGAAAGGCACAAATTTAACCTCGGCGGATTTGAACTCAGACCATAAAGGGCCGTAACTCTTTGCTGCAGTTACGGCCCCCGAAAGTCTTACCGCGGCTCCTATTCTAATATCGCTTAACTTCGTGCTTTTAACGCTCTATTCTATGTATATCATTTAACTACAAGATATAATAATATTAATATTAATAATGATGAAGTAATGCCTTTTACTTCAACCTATAAACACAATCTCTCACAACTTTCCACGTTAAAACCAGTTCATGTACTGTCTTCGTTATATGCTTATCAATATTCAACATTTGATATTGTGTGTATTCTTAGAATTTGTATTTGGCTAAACGTAATCCCTTTTTGTAATTCCCTATGATATGCAGATGTATCCCAGTGCATTACTGGTGCTTTATTTTATCGACCCCTTATGGATGAAAGGCAAAGTTAATCTCAGCGGAATTTGAACTCAGAACGTAAAAAGGGCCGGAACTCTGTACTGAAACGCATAGCATCCAACCCACCACCGATACTGCCAGGCTAATTAACGGTTTCCGATTAACTCATTGTTTGCCAATGATATTCACATACTAGAATCCAAACGGACAAAATCTGTAAAACCTGTAAATGTATGACAGGTTTAATGCACTCTAACCCAAGAATTATTGAAAACTTTAATTTGTACATGTAAGATCTGCAGAAAATGTATAGAACACATTTGATGTATTGCATTACCAATTGACATCATTCCCATGTGATTTACATAAGGAGATGGCTTCTTCGGGATAGGCTGTCTCCTTTGTATCGGGCTATAACGAAAGGTATTTACGTGTTAAGGAAATATAGTTACTCATTTCAGTTTAGGTGTCATTCAATGCGAGCAACACATGGCTGGAAACGGCAGATCGAATATAGTGGAATTTGAAACCTAGTTCTTTGGGGTTAATGGTGGTCATTACAACAAAGGTCTGTTTTCAGACAGAGCAGAAAGAAACTAAGTTGTTTTCCTCCTGAAAGATGGAAAAATATCTCATAAATAGGCTAGGATTCAATCCGCTGTGGACACCACAATTGATGCCAGAAATATCTGTGGAGAAATACCAAACTATACCTGGAACATCATATACTTATTGAAGAGCAGCAGCTTGTGCAATGTTGGAAGGCACCCTACTTTATCATGGAGCTTAAAAATACCTGAACTGTAAAATGTATCAGATGCGTTAGTACGATCTAAAACATCAGTATAAAGCCCCTTTCTCTGTTAACGTTACTTTTACTGAAGCTGATGCAATGCGATTAGCATGTCAGTAGTAGATAGAAATGAACTGCCACCACCCATCACCTCACAATGTATGCACAACCACATATACATACATATTGTACATATATACACACACATAAACTACATACACACACAAATAAGCAAGCCTACATAAATACATTAGTTTGTGAAAGTTCTCTTACCTCTGAATATGTACACGTAAAGTAAGATCAGTCATAGACATAGATATAGATGCTCGAACACGCGTCCATTCAAGTAGTCATCCGTTTAATGTGTATGGAGGCATAGAATATGAATATGAATATAGTAAATCTATGAATTGATAATAAAAATTGTTCACTCAAATATCAGTACGAAAGCACTGCCTAAAAACTCTATGAAAAGAAGTCGGAAGTGAAGACATGTTGGATAGAAGAGGGAATATGAATGAAAGTGAGCAATAAAATATACAACTAGAAATATGTACGCATACATACATGAATATATATATATCTATGCACTCATAATCTCATATATTCAATATATATATATATATACATGGGTGGAATATGTGGATATACATGTGTCCGTATACACACCTGCACATACACACATGTATATATATATATTTTTTATAAGATCTAAATGAGATTTCAGATATTAAAAAAATAAAAAAAAAAATGTAAACTGCACAGAAAAATTACAAGTCCATACTAAAGCATAAAGGAAAAAAAATGGCATGCATTAACCTGGTTTACAAAGGGATATAAACTGAGATTCAAGCCATTTGAATTTTCATGCAATTTCTCTGATAGTTGTAGTTACGATGATATGAATTCAGCACGTTGTTCAAACCTACTAACAACGTTTTCCTTAAATCTCTTGAGTTTGTGTCTATTTCTGTTCTTAACGATACCTGGCCTGCCTATGTCCAATGTATGAAATCTGGACTGAAACGTATCAAGGAAAAATGATCTGTTGTATTTATTGGACCTCCGTTAGCCCCAACGTTGAATATTCCAGTTGATCGAACAATGGAGCAGCTTACGTGTCATATTAATATGTGAGTGCCTGAGCATTCCATTGATACGCGTGCTCTCAACGAGGTTCTTGCTGATATCCAATGTGGTATAGAATGAATAGGTTGCTTGCTATTATGTAATATTTTACTTTTCATAAGTCTGTTATATAATATTATACACACATACATACGCACGTTCATATATATATGTACATACATACAAACTTAAAAAGTATTGCCCCAAATCAAGGAACGGCTAATCTGGTTATCTTCCTTACGGGGTCGATGAAATAAAGTACCAGTAATACACTGGGATAATTGCTTACCTTCTGCCAAAAGTAGAAACAGACAATTATTAGTGCAGTTAATGGGACCATTAATCTATGCTGCAAAATAACGTCAGATAACATGTTCTGCAGCATAGAGTTATTGCCCCTTACGTTCTGAGTTCAAATTCCGCCGAGGTTAACTTTGCCTTTTATCCTTACGGGTTCGATAAAATGAAGCAACAGTAATACACTGGGGTAATTGCTGGATTTGTGCTAAAAATAGAATAATTATTGTTGCAGTTAATATAAACAATGATCCCAGCATTAGCGCCTTTCTAACCATTAAGTGCCACGTGACATTCAACATTTTTCTAGTTCATCTGCTGGTAATCAAATTGATGGCCAAACAATGTATATAATGGAAAAAGCATAAAGTATGTTCCTGGTGAAGGATAGTAGAGCGTATTAGACTTATGTTATAAAATAGGCGGTAATTAACGACTTACAGAGAGTTGATTCAACTATTTAAATACACACTGATAACTATGCATATATATATATATATATATATATATATATATATATATATATATATATATATATATATATATGGAGGAGGTTATAGTTCACTTGAAGCATTGTGTAATGAGGTATAAACGTTTGTATATGTATAATAAAGCCAAAACAATTCAGATATGGACAGAGAATAAATAATGCAAATGCAAAAGATATTGTTGACAATTAGTCTTCTACCTTAGATTTATTTAAATGTCCTTAATTTTCGAGATAATATCACTTCTTCAGAGCGAAGTAAAGTTGTCAACCAATGTTTTAAATAGCTTGCTAAGTCATGCTGACAGGAAATGGTATAGAGTATCTGTTCTATCTCTAATGTTAAAGAGTTAAGATTAGGTGGATAAAGAGTAGTCTCCCTTTAAACGTTTTTTTTTTTTTGTTTTTTTGTTTTTTTTTATATACATGCCTGTTTAAGTGTGTGGGAGAATGCATGAAGGTGTAAGTATGTGAGTGTGTGTGTGTGAGTGTGAGAAGATATGTCTATTCGTAAATGTGGGGGATAGGTGTTATCTCGTGTTAGAACTGGTTTTGTGTGTGTATGTGTGCGAGAGAATAAGTGAAGGTGTAAGCATGTGTGTGTGTGTGCGTGCGTGTGTGCGTGTGTGTGTGTGGGGTGTGTGTAAATATGGGGCTAGAAGCTCTATCAAGTTATAAATTGGGTGTTGAGTTCTAGTCTATTATTGATTGGTGGTTGTGTTTTGTCTATAATTAGTGCTTCCTTAATGCTAAGATTGCTGAGGTTTCTTTCCTTGGTTACTATCCTAACTGTTATGGTTTTGTCGGTGTTTTTGCATTTAACTAGGTGTTTCTTAAATGAGGAAGCGTTAGTATTGAGGTGTTCTTTTATTCGTATGTGGAGTGGTCTGGTGGTGCTACCTACGTAGAAGTTGTTGCATTTGTCACACTCTAGTCTGTATACGACGTAAGCCTGGTCGCATAGGTCTGTGTCGTTGATGGGGCAGTTGGCTAGTCTGCAGCAGTTGTCATGTCTGGTGGAGTGTCTTTTGGTTAGCTGTCCGCGTAGAGAAGGACCTGAGTGGGCCAGTTGGTGGCTCGTCTGATAGCTATGCGGATGGCTGTTGTTGTTTCTTCACTGAAGTGTGGGAGCTTCAGGAAGCAAGTGTTAGTGCCTCGGGTGTGGTGTCCTCTGTTCTTTCTGGCACAGTTTGTGGTGGATGTCGTGTATCCGTTCAGTTTGAGTACTTCCAGGATATGTGTGGTGTGTGTGTCTCGGTCTCTAGCGTCGGTGCATTTGTTCCGGATACGTGCCAGTTCATTCCTTATGTATCCGAACTTGGCACCGAGTGGGAGGACCGATCTGAAATGTACGAACAGGTCCCTGCTAGCGGCTTTTTTATAGAAGCAGGTGTGGATGTTGCCTTCCTCTGTTACCCTGAGTTGGAAGTCCAGTAGGGATAGGGATCCGCGGTCATCGGGGTGTTCCATGCTGAACTTTATACTGGCGTCCATGCTGGAGAATGTTGTGTATATTTTATCTGCCTCCTCACGGGATGATGTAAGGATGAGTATGTCATCTACACATCGGGTGAAGAAGGTATGGGAATGGCAGGTGTTGAGGGCTCGGCATTCTAGCTGGTTCATGTAGGTGATGGCCAGCAGGCCCGATAGGCCGGATCCCATGGGTAATCCTGTTGTCTGTCTGTATGTGTGGTGGTGGAAGGTGAAGTACGTATTGTCTACTGTGAAGGACAAAAGCTGGTGTATGTCCGTCGGGTGGAGGCCGTAGCAGTGGATGTCCTCTGCGACCACGCAAGAAACACCTAGTTAAATGCAAAAACACCGACAAAACCATAACAGTTAGGATAGAAACTAAGGAAAGAAACCTCGGCAATCTTAGAAGTAAGGAAGCACTAATTATAGACAAAACAGAACCACCAATCAATAATAGACTAGAACTCATCACCCAATTTATAACTTGATAGAGCTTCTAGCCCCATATTTACACCCCCCACACACACGCACACACGCACGCACACACACGCACAAGCTTACACCTCCACTTATTCTCTCTCACACATACACACACAAAACCAGTTCTAACACGAGATAACACCTATCCCCCACATTTAAGAATAGACATATCTTCTCACACTCACACACACACACTCACATACTTACACCTTCATGCATTCTCCCACACACTTAAACAGGCATGTATATTTTTAAAAAAACCCAAAAAACAAAAACAAACCCCATTTAAAGGGAGACTACTCTTTATCCACCTAATCTTAACTCTTTGACATTAGAGATAGAACAGATACTCTATACCATTTCCTGTCAGTATGACTTGGCAAGCTATTTAGAACACTGGTTGACAACTTTACTTCGCTCTGAAGAAGAGATATTATCTCGAAAATTAAGGACATTTAAATAAATCTAAGGTAAAAGGCTAATTGTCAACAATATCTTTTGCATTTGCATTCTTTATTCTCTGTCCATACTTGCATTGTTTTGGCTTTATTATACATATACAAACGTTTATATATATATATATATATATATATATATATATATATATATATATATGATAGATCGAGTTAGCTTGCTTGACGCATTTTGTATAGCGTATAATGGAGAAAATGATTTTTTTAACAAGGCTAAGTCAATGCGAAATGGACTTTAGAATTTAATCTAAATGGAGGCAACAACAACGATTACGTGCTTCCTGGCATTAGTTATCATTATCATTAATATTTTGAAGCATAGAGTTACGTCCCTTTATGATCTGAGTTCAAATCCCGCCGAGGTTAACTTTGCCTTTCCTCCTTACGGCGTCGATAAAATAAAGTACCAGTAATACACTGGTAATTGCTGGCCTTGTGCCAAAAGTAGAAACAATTATCATTAATATTTTCTTTCGTCCTAATAATTCGGGATTTAAAATCGTTTCCTCAGGGTGTGGGGAACTCTCAGAGCAAAACGATCCGGTCTTTGATATTTGTTCCAAATTAAACATTCAAAAGCTACTTTCAATCGTTGGAGTATTCGCAAGACGCAGGAGGATGAGTACAGTTGCCATATATGGAATAGAATTGAATCAGTATATATCTTTTCAGAGGGTTGATCATATTCACATATTGTCTGATCTAGGAAGTCTGATAGTGTACAGTTATATAACTGCTATAGATTAGACAATATGTCAATATGATCAACCCTTCGAAACGATTGTAAAACAATGATATGAATAGGTAAAATAACTTGACTATGTTATTATTTTCATTGTTAACTTAACACCTAATATCTGGCACTGTATCTAAGGAATTAACTCATCGGATTCTATGGATTTTACTGCATTATCCACGGTACGAACCCTACCATCAAGGGTAGACCACATTGAAATATATATATCAATGTAACCAATGATTATTGTTGTTACACACAACATATATTTGAAGATCCCGTTAAGGGTGAAAGCAGCGATTCTTTGCTTAAACTTTAATCTGATATTTTAATATATATATATATATATATATATAGTGACAAGATAACAAGATAACCTACAGTAACTCCAAGCTACACTCCATGGATACACACACACAGACACACACACACACACACACACACACACACACACACACACACACACACACACACACACACACACACACACACACACATATATATATATATATATATATATATATATATATAAATATATATATATATATATATATATATATATATGTACATATATATATCCAGGGAGTGTAGCTTGGAGTTACTGTAGGTTATCTTGTTATCTTTATAGAACAAGGTCTATATTTGAAGATTAATATTATCATGTTATACATTACTATCATTTCTTTTCTTTATTAGAACTCTTAGCTTTGAAAAATATTTAATGATACTTATGACGACATTTGAATTAATATTTACATCTCATGAATGAAAACTTACCCTACGATTCTATGTATGAAAACTATTTTTCTGTGTAAAGTGTTAGATTTGAAAGTTCTGACGTGTTTATTCTTTCTTTTTATGACTAATGTTTCTATCATACAAATGGTAGTTATATCTAACATAAGCTTATCTTAATCTTCAAATATATGTTGTGTGTAAGAAAAATAATCATTGGTTATATATTTACGTCACCCAACCTATGCGCGTTATGCAAATTATCTGCCCATTTCAGATATTTTCTATAATTTCTATGGCATTGAGTGCATTTCTATAGCAATACGCCTTTGTACATGGAATCATAATGGCAGTTATTCAATGATGAAACAACTTTAGTAGTTGAAATGTCATAAGTATAATTTGTTTATGATTGAAAGCGCATGGCTTAGTGGTTAGAGTTTCACGCTTACTCTCACGAGGTTGTGAATTCAATTCTCCGATCGGGCTTTGCGTTGTGATCTTGTAAGGGTTGTATCGGTCATTGACTTTACCTTGAACCACATTGTTGGCGTGGGAGGGGATGCTTGAGCGATTGCTTGTCTTCCACAAACCACCTTGCCCGGACCTGTGCTTCAGAAGGGAAATTTCTAGGTGAAAATCCCATGGTCTTTCCTGGCCTTTAATCTGTTTACGTTGAAATACGTGAAAGTGTTTACATTTTTCAGTAATCCATTTCAAATAGAAACGAAACAGTAGTGATATCTAAGACAATTATCTTTAATTTTGAAATATCTGCTGTGTTAAAGCAGATATATCCATTTATATGTGAGCCGTTCAAATCAAACTAATCATATGATGTTCGAACTACGACCAGTAGAACAGTGGCTGGTTGGAGTTTTGTGATGGGAACAGAGAAAGAAATGTGATATTTGATCTGGGGCTACAAAATATATCTTTGGGATATTTATGAATAAAACTATCTTCGGAAGAAAACAAATCTGTTATGATAAGGATACTGCATCTTTTGTGAGGAGTTGCGGGTAATAGGATATATGAACAATTGAAACAAATCTAAGTTATCATGGGAATATATGCTGCTAAGCGCAAAATATTATATATATGAACTGCAAGTAAACAAATGTTATTGATATAACATATGCTACATGCATCATATCAAATTAACTATAATTGTTTTATGAAAAATGTTTCCAAAAAATATATGAGGACAGTCAGATATTTTAGATATCAAAGGGAAGAAAATAATACTCAATACATATCAAATGTCCTTGTACATTATCTAAAAGAATATGTATGATTGTCAGGAGACCCTTTTATACGCTGTTGTCAAAGTTATTTGAATCTATAGTGATATAGGAGTGATAGTTATATTATCTACCCAGAATATATATATATATCCCCTCTCTCTGTCTCTGTGTTTGTTCAATCCTGATCAATATACGACAAGTTACTGCAGTTGATCCCCAAAAATGTCCTTACCAAAGAACATTTCTCTTCAAATTAATTTTTTATAGACCCTTGTTGCAATTATTACACAAAGAGATAGATATATGGTGATAGAAATAATCAAACGAAGAGAATAGTTATACATAGAAACAATGGATACTTAATTGAGTGTGATATTATGTTTATAAAAACAATTGAAATGTGTATGAAGAGAAAATAGCAATTAAAAGTTAGCTGTTATACTGAGAAACGAATGGGCACCATATAGTGTATGTATACTATGTAGTTAAGAAAACACGTGAAATAGCTAACGGAGCCCCATAATGAAGGAAGTGTGGTAAGGAACCAGGTGGACCATAACGCACCAGAGTACTCGATACTTAGTGTAGTAGACTGGGTAATAGGTAAAGAGCCAGGACCCCGATGGTTGAGCTATCCGGCCTTTTCGACAGCTAGATCTTAACCGAGCCCATATTTATGTATATATGGACACCAGGTTGGTAACCGCAACCCGAGTCCCTATGGTCATTTATATCTAAGAATATCAAATAATCATTCAATTATGTCAAATTAGGTTGGAAGCATCGTAATGATAAGAGAAAGAGAAAAAGGAAAATAATCTATGAAAAAGAAGAGAAGTGAGAACATTCTAAAATCTTTGCTGGACTGTGTATCACTACTCCAACCAGAGGGGAATATAGAGGAACCTCTACTGAGGACACTGCATCAGTTATTCAAACTTGTGGAGAAACATTGCCAGTCATAATTCAGTCACAAGGATTTCATATTTTATTTTAAAATTTATTGGTTTCCATCTCTAAACAGCCAGCATAATAAGGCACCAGCCCGAGTAATACGTCTGGTACTTATTTTCTCAATTTCTGTTTTTCGGAAATCATGTACATTGGATGAAAGGAATAGCAGAATTTGTTTTTAATTACGTGGCAACACACACATGACCACACACACACACACACACATTTACCATACACACACGCAATCGCACTCATACACACATAGACACAGACACACACTTGCACACACACACATACACAAAGATACAGGAATTTATATAAATACATGTGTGTATATATATATATATATATATATATATATATATATATATATATATATATATATATATATACATATATATACGCACATAGATATGTGTATATATATATATATATGTACACATACATACATATAAGTATATATACTGATACATATAGAGAGAGATATATTACACTATATATATATATATATATATATATATATATATATATATATATATATATATATATATATATATATATATATATATATATTTATATGTATCTATATAGCGATTATGGACAATTTCTCAGGGGACCTTCAATATGAAGAACATATACTTAAATTCAAGCAATCATACTTAGACGCAAAACGTAATGAGACGAAAAAGTACTTCTAGGCATTTGGCAGCAGTTAGTCTTACATTTTAACGGTTCCAGTGAATCGACGCCTCTGAAATAAAATACGACATATTATACATATAAAAGGATACATATATATTGTTTAAGCATAGGTGAACACACACACAAACACATACCCACACGCGAACACGCACACACACACGGGCGAATGCACAAACACATACACACACACACACATATATATATATAGGTGTGTCTCTGCAGTGAATTCCTCCAAAATATATGCTTACAATGCAATGACATTCTATGCAGGAGACAAAGTATCAATTGTTCTGATAAAAAAATAGATATATATTATATACCCAACACACAGCGTATACATATACTTATATTTTCTGATTATATTACTTCTCTTTTGACTTTATGTCATAAATTACATCATATAATACCGCATTCTTTTATTCTATTACTGTTTTTGGATCTCATATTATGCTATCTTCATGCGTTGAATGTACTAGATTTTAGAAATCTTTTGCTTATTTCCCCGATCTCTTTTAGGTGTTCAGCAAACAATTAATAAAACGCAAAGACAGTTTAAGCAAATAGTCGCTCCTTTAACCCTTAACGGGATCGTCAGAAGATCTCATTAATGGTGAAAACAGCGATTCTTCACTTAAACTTTAATCTGTATTTATAATAAATTTTTGCTGTACGGGTTTATATATATATATGTATATATATATATAATTTATATATATCATCTTTATCAAGTCCTCTTCTGATTTTAGATTTCACATTTATTATAACTATATATATACATATATTTACACACACACACAGACGCGTTCACACACATACACATACACACACACATACACACACACATACACACACACACACACACACACACACACATACACACACACACATATATATATATATATATATATATATATATATATATATATATGAATGTATGTATGTATAGTATATTTGAAAATATACCGCATGTTTAAATAAATACATTTTGGAGACCAGAAGCTATCGATTTTAAAGTAGTGAATATGTCACTTCTTTTCGGCGAAAGAAGGGAGAGACGCTAACTCTGTTTCACGCTGTTGGCGATCATCAGAGCCACGCACTCCCTGTTTCCACCGAAAATTATAGAAGGTGGATGCTTATAGAATTCCAGTAATAATCAGGAGCTGATTATACAGAGCGATTTCCGGTCCAGCAAAAATTAGGTATTAGGATTGGTGCTCTGAAATAGTGATGTATACCTGAATATACCAATCCTAATAGCTAATTTTTGCTGGACCGGCATTCGCTCTGTATAATCATCTCCTGATTATTACTGGAATTCTATAAGCATCCACCTTCTATAATTTTCGGCGTAAGCAGGGAGTGCATGGCTCTGATGATCGCCAAACAGCGTGAAACAGACTGTTAGCGTGTCTCTCTTCTTTCGCCGAAAAGAAGTAAGTGACATAGTCACTACTTTAAAACCGATAGCGTCTGGTCTCCAAAATGTATTCATTTAAACATACGGTATATTGTCAACTATACTATACATACATTCATGTATACATCGCTATTTCAGAGCACCAATCCTAATACCTATATATATATATATATATATATATATATATATATATATATATATATATATATATAGTAATAATAATAAATTTGAAGACTAAAATCCAAAGAGGGCTCGATAAGGATAAATATATATCAAATATATAAGAACCGTAGAGCAAATATTTATTAAAATAATAGATTAAACTTTAAGCAAAGAATCGCTGCTTTCACCCTTAACGGGATCTTCTGAAACTAACAAAGTCAATCTATGAGCGCAGAAGAGAATATTTCAAAAAACGTTGCAACCGGAGTATCGTCTTCCTGTCTTCCTCCGGTTGCAACGTTTTTTGAAATATTCAATTCTGCGTTCACAGATTGACTTTGTTAGTTTCAGAAGATCCCGTAAAGGGTGAAAACAGCGATTCTTTGCTTAAACTTTAATCTGTTATTTTAATAAATATATATATATATATATATATATATATATATATATATATATATATATATATATATATATATATATATATATATATATATATATATAGAACATTTTCTGTCCCATTGTGTCGTACTCATCTTCAAAGACGGGTACAAATTGTCTTGCAGTTAATTACCGTAAAATCTCACACGCCACCTATATCACCAGGAATTTGAGACCATGAATAACTCACTGCCTTGAAATGAACACTCTGTCGAGCCTCAACCACTATTGGATCCATGATGGTAGAGTTTGCCAACGCAACTTCTGCGCAAATTTGATGATAAGCTGAAAGCTTTGGAATATGACACAAAACGGATGTCATTTAACTTGATTTCTCTAAGGCCTTTTATGGGGGAGATTACAACATTCTCTGAAAGAAACTATCCAGCACTGGATTTTTTGGAAATCTCCTGCAATTTATCAAATGTTTCCTGACAAACAGCTCCCATTATGTTGTAGTTAAGTGCAGCCATAATGAGAAGTGGAGTGTCACAAGGCAAGTGTTGAGCTACTACATATCATAGGAACATACATATATACGTCATCAAGCACGAGAAGATAGGAAGTGTCGAATATCATTTTAAGCTTAAAAAGGTCACCAAGTGCGTGGGCAACGGACATACCTTCAATCGGATCTACTCGCTGTTATCCTATGGGCGATATAAACGAGAATAAATACTTACGAAAAGAATATGTTCCGTGTTCTCCAGATTTTCTTTCCTCCAATGAATCCCTGGTGATATCAAAGAACTTGTGAGACCGTGGAGTAATTGTTGACAACTTAAGCATAAACAATAAAATTACTTGGTCCGCAAGATGTGTTCCTGGATTATCACAATTTCCGGTTCAGAAAGTGAACATCATCCTTCTATTCTACTATACATTATCCCGGCTCCACCTTGAATATTGTGGTCCAATGTGGTCTCCTCACACAAAACAAGGTATTTGAATATTAAAGAACCTAGAGGCAATTTACAACATGTTTGAATACTAGGGGTGACTAAAGAAAGTATAATCTCTCCAACACCACCGTGAGGGCCAAATCATCTGTTTGATGTGGAACATATTCTATCAATAGTGCGAAACAGATATTAGCATCACTTATATGATACACACGTGGGACATTAAAACAAAAATTACATTCATATACATATATATATATATATATATATATACAGAGAGAGAGAGAGAGAGAGAGAGGTAGTTCCACAACACTCAGTTCACCATTTCCGAGAACAATTCTTTTACATCAGTGTTGTGGAACTACACACACACACACACACACACACACACATATATATATATATATATATATATATGTGTGTGTGTGTGTGTGTGTGTGTGAGTATGCGGGTTCGTACGTATGTAGAGTGTGTGTATATGTGTACTTTGTGTTTTGGTTGACGTCGTCTGCGAACATATGTGTATTTACATCTAGGTATGTGTGTGCGCGCGTTATATACTTATTTATGTGTGTATATTTATATACGTTTATTTAATTATATGTATACACGCACAAGCAAACACACATATATATATATATTTTTGTTTATATATATTTTTATGTGTATCTGGTGTATACGTTCGTATGTGTGCGGGTACTGGCGTTGCGTGGGTTCTGTATGTGAGTGCGTGTTTTGTTTTTTTATTGTACCAGCTTGTATTTGCATACGCATGGTGAGTTTTTACGTGTATGTATATATTTAATTTCAATTACCTCTGTATTTTATTTACTTTATTCTTAAGTCTGAAGCCGAGAATCATTCGGTTTCCTAAATAGAATTTTAATCTACGACTTCATTTATTTCATTTACGTGGTTTTGTCTTTGCGTGTAATTGTTCTCACCGCTCCACATAATGACGTATTAACTTCTTTTTTCCGTTCATTCCCAGAGAACGTCTCCATGAACCACCTAATAGAATATTAGTCTACGACTTCATTGATACCATAAACGTGGTTTTGTCTTTGCGTATAATTGTTTTCACCGGTCCAAATAGTGACGTATTATCTTCGTTTTTTTTCGTTCTTTGCCAGGGAACGTTTCCACGAACCTAAGTATCGTCTTCCTGTCTTCCTTCGGTTGGAACGTGTTTTGAAATATTTACTTCTGCGTTCACAGATTGAATTTTTCAGTTTCAGAAGATCCCGTTAAGGGTGAAAGCAGCGATTATTTGCTTAAATTTAACTTTAATCTGTTAATTTAATCTCTCTCTCTCTCTCTCTCTCTCTCTCTCTCTCTCTCTCTCTCTCTCTCTCTCTCTCTCTCTCTCTCTCTCTCTCTCTCTCTCTCTCTCTCTCTCTCTCTCTCTCTATATATATATATATATATATATATATATATATATATATATATATATATATATATATATATATATATATATATATATATATCCAGGGATAACTTGAACCGTTAAGGTATATTATCCTTCGTTATGTCAAAATTTATAAAACACACTTCGTATTTTATCTGATGATAGCGTACCAACATTTTTTTGGAACCCTTGAAATATATATAATAGAATAAATATGGTTTCATAAATATAGTTTACATTTATTTAATATAATTGTATATTATACCCCAGAAAACTTGTCGAATGCTCTGAATCAGTTATACAGATTTATATTTGTTGAATTACCAACAAATTGAATATCCCTTATGCTTATATATATATGTATATTCTCTTTGTATATATTTAGACAAATGCGTATATCTAATTTAATAATACCCTTGTTTAAGTCTAATTATAAGGCTTTTAGATACTTTACTATTCTAATTGTTAATTTTAAATGTTTAAATTTATAACTGTAATTATATTCTAAATTATATAATGGGAATTATTATTTTAATATAACATTTTTTTTTTTTTTAATATAATATAAAATAATATAATTTGATATGGATTACCTTCGTGAGGATGAAAATATTAAGTCGCTTCTTTCTCATGTTTGCAAATACTTTAAATATGATTTTATGAATTAATTATGATTGTATACTAATATTTTATATTAATATAATTATTTTTAAATTTTATAGCCTGAAATATTATACCTTTAGATTAATGGTTACTTCTAGATAATTCAAAGATTCGAGTTTACTCTTTCACAAAGCTATGCCCAAATGTATATTCATATTTATATAGATATACATATATATTTGCATCATCTAATCACACCCTATTCATCCACGACAATACAAATCTCCCTCCTTATGCTTTATACTATAAATATTTTCCCTCCTTGTCTCTCTATCTTTGATCAATTCTCTTTTGGTTTCTATACTTCTAGTAATATTTTTCCTCATCTGTTTCTCTCTGTCTTTCTTCTTTCTTTCTTCTTTCTTCAATAATGTAAATTATTTGAATCTCTAACAGTTATGTAAAATACTATTATGGATTTTTAAGCTTTCTCACACGCACCGTCTGTATTATATGTAAACAAATGTTTTAATGTGTGAATCTTAAGGTATATAAATATTGAGTTTTGTCATATCATATTCACTACCATGACTGAATCTTAACCATCTACTCAGTCAGGGTATGTCATGCATCATCTTATTTTATCTGATGAGGACGTATTGTTGAAGATAGCACAGTACCTTTGAAATATGTATAATAAAATATACTTGATCACACGAATGTCTATTTTGTTAATATATTGAATTAATATATATGTATATATATATATATATATATATATATATATATATATATATATATATATATATATATATATATATATATATATATATGTATATATGTATTTCTGAAGACAGCATATATATGTGAAGGTATGTATATTTCCTCTGATAGTTTGTAATATTTTTACATAGATCTATATGATATACATACCAACACACATATATATCCTAGAAACGATCGTAAAATGATGAATATTTTAATATAAAGAATTTGTTCTTTGTTTTTATTCATTGTTTTTAGTAATTTATCTTGACTCTGTTTTCCTGTAATTTTCATCGAAAATGTTTGAATGCATCTTCTCTTTTCTTGATATTTGGATTACATTGAGTTCTTCATACGGATTGGACACTACCGTATATTTCGGTAGATTTATCTACATATATATATATATGGAGGAGGTTATAGTTCACTTGAAGCATTGTGTAATGAGGTATAAACTGTTGTATATGTATAATAAAGCCAAAACAATGCAGGTATGGACATAGAATAAAGAATGCAAAGATACTCTATAATGACATGGTCGCATTATTTAAGGGTATGTCAATATTTGTTTATAAAACTGATCTATATTATATTTTATCTGATGAAAGCGCACCATAATTTGCTTTGGTGTCATTGAAATATGTATAATGAAATAAATATGGTTTTATAAATATAGTTTCCATTTGTTAGTATATTGTATTTTATATATATATATATATAAATATATTGAGATAAGCGGAGCAAGCAAGATTCAAACAATTAGACCTATCATGAACCAACCCTTATACATACATATCTATATAAGTTAATATGCCCACAGGTACTAAGTACCCTGGAAATATATAGGGTGTCTATGATACAAGGGTTGTTCTATGGTATTAATTTGACATACCAGAACTATAATATTGAGATAAGCGGAGCAAGCAAGATTTAAACAATTCTTTAAAATAAATAAAAAAATATAATTCAAATATTTACCTATTCCAATTGCTTTTACCGATCGGTTTCAATTCACAAAAGATTGGAGATTCTAGGGACTTCCAATGAAAAGTTTAGATCATCAGAAAGCATTTTCCTTTCCTAGGACTAAAGGTCCCAGGAAGGGCAACCTATATTGCCATCTGCCAGCTAGTACAGGATCGAATGGGGCCGAAAATTTGACATATGCATTAACCAGTCCGTAGTATAAGCGGAAGTAAACATAGACTTATTGTCTAGGAAAAAGTATGGCCCGACGGCAGAGTTCAAGCCAGAAATAGCCGTCGAAACGGCTTGTGCTCTGTGTCGGGGTCATAATTTTTCCTATTTCCCACTCTACTACCCTAAGTAATGAGTATTCTGGTGCGTTATGGTCCATCTAGTTCCTTACCAAAATTCCTTTGTTGTATATATATATAGAAGGACTCACTTTTTCATATGTATCCCATTTGCAACGCCGCAGCTCCATTATTATCATCATATTTACACATATAACTTTTCCATGCTGCCTTCGTCTGTTTCGTTCCTTGTATCTTTACCACTTCTAGCAGTCTCCCTCTCTGTTACTCTCTCCTCAACTTTCACTCACTCATTCTCTGTCACTACCTCTCCTCCTCCTCTTTCCTCCTCCTCCTTCAAGTTTGACCTGTGTGTAATTATTTTCTCGCGCAGTCTTGACCGAGCTGGTATGGAATTTTTTTCTCTCTCTCTTTCGTCTGCGACTTCACAAAACTTGCGTTTACCGAATTCGTAGACCAGACCCCCTTATCTTCTTCTTCTTCTTCTTCTTCTTCTTCTTCTTCTTCTTCTTCTTCTTCTTCTTCTTCTTCTTCTTCTTCTTCTCTCCTTTTTCTTTCTCTCTCTCTCTCTCTTTTTTCCCCCCCGTCAAACTTGGGCGAAATTCTTTCCTTGCTCACATTTCAACCAGGTCTGATGCTCTTTCGTCTCTTGTTCACGATTTCACAGAGTTTATATTCATAGAGATCTGGGACTTGTCTATTTCTACTCACTTTCCGTTGCTTAAACCTTTTTGTTGTTACTCTAGCGTCCCCCTTTATTTACGTGTCCCAACGACTTTTTTTAGCCGTTGTTCGCACCAACCTGAGGCATATGGCCCTTAAAGCGATGAAATGCTGAGGACGGTTGGAGGGTCACTGATGAAGGACTCACTTTTTCATATATATATATATATATATATATATAGAGAGAGAGAGAGAGAGAGAGATGGAAAGATAGACAGGTATATATCCGTGTGTGAGTGTGTGCGTGTGGACATGTATTTGTAGACACCTACCTATATATGTATATGAGAGGAAATATTTACCATATGCGTTGCATCAATTAAGAATATCTAACATTTCAATTATTATGGTGACATTTGTGTTTAGATTGTAAGAAGCCAGGCCTTCGTACTTGTCAACAACGTAAAAACACGATGAGTCATCATCGCGCGCACAAACATATATATATAGGCGTGTATAAATTTATATTTATATATATAATTGACATACATATATATATATATTTACACACACAAATATACAGACAATTATATATATATATATATATATATATATCATAAAACACATATAAATCTATGACTTTATATATATATATATGTAAACTTTTATATATATATATATATATATATATAATATATATATATATATATATATATATATATATATATATATATGTATATATGGATATATGGATGGATGGATGTGTATACATACTGACACATAAGACATACAATTTTGCCTAATGGCATTTTACAAATGAGGTTATGAATCGTGTTTTCCTCATTATACAAGATAGAATATATTTTTGTTGTTTTTCTGCTCATCAAGAATATATCATTTTTTTGTTATTATTAGTATTGTTGTTATTATTGTTGTTGTTGCTGTCATTTATGTTATTCCTAATTCCTTATATATATATACGTTTGTTTATTGCCGTTGTTCGTTTGTCGTTCCTCTCGATTGTCTTTTTAGGCTCCTTGCTGGTGATGTTGTTATGTCTTTATATATGTATGCTGGTTGTTACATTTATCGCTTCTGCTTATGATTCTGTTCAGTTGAATCTGTTGCTTTTTATCTTTGCTATTAATGTTATTTATGTTCATGTTTCAGGTCCTTCAATGATATATCTATCTATCTCTCTCTCTCTCTCTATATATATATATATATATATATATATATATATATATATATATATATATATATATATATATATATATATATATATATATATATATA
Organism: Eledone cirrhosa; assembly: GCA_964016885.1. Lineage (NCBI taxonomy): Eukaryota > Metazoa > Mollusca > Cephalopoda > Octopoda > Eledonidae > Eledone > Eledone cirrhosa. The sequence continues at coordinate 333,830,162 of OZ024742.1, read as the reverse complement.
TACACACACATATAATATATTGATTCAGATGGATTGAGGTCGAAATTCTTGTATTTTCTCCAGATGGGAGAATGAGTTAAAAGAAATACTATATCAGCCATCGGAAAAGAAAAATTTTACTAATATTCACTATCATTCGTAAACATTATATATTTTAAATTTCAAGATTTTACTTTTACAAACACTATTTATCAGCCAAAATACTAGTAATATCAATTTCACTTTCATAAATCTCTTAAGTACTAATAGATTTCTATAAGCATTTTAGAATATGTTTATGCCTTGCGGTGCATATCTAATTCCAGGATACCTCCCGAAAGATATAATAAAAATGTGGGAGAAAGCTGATAAGTGCGACAGAGAGAGAGAGAGGGGGGAGGGACATAATGAGGAAGAGAGAATGAGGAGAAGAGAGAGAGAGAGAGGGATATGTATCGATTGTGTCGCATCCGCTTTCAAATATCACTGCCTTGCGCACCAGCGTTCCCATAAGGCTCGGCCTCCGGATCTGCCAGCCTCACCAATGTCGCTGCGCTTCCACCGTGGATTCTTTCGGCCTCCACCCGCTTTCCAGTCCCCACAGTGCCGGTCGCATTCCACGCCATGCTGCCCTCAACGAGGTCATTAAGCATGCATTGGACGCTGCAGGCTTCCATTCCCAGCTCGAGCCGGTGGCGCTGGATCGAAGGGACGGCAAAAGGCCAGATGACATGACCATCTTCCCGTTCCGCGGTGGCAAACCCCTCGTCTGGGATGCCACCTGCACCGACACTTTCTGCAGCCACAACCTGGTGAGGTTTGCGACTGACCCAGGTTCTGCTTGCTCTCTGCCAGGTTTGCGGTCGTACCCCTGGCAGTGGAAACTTCTGGTGTCCTCGGCCACAGGGCTACCTCCTTACTCACCACCATAGGCGCTGAGCTGGCCAGCAGCTGGTGTGAGCCCGGCGAGTTGGAGTGGCTTTTCCAGCGCATCTCCCTTGCCGTACCCCGGGGAAACGCCTTCTCCATTCTGTCCGCCGGGGCTGTTGGTGGGCTCCATCGCGTACCGTTGTAGTTGTTGTAGAAGAAACAGGAAGAAAACATATCTACCGGTGCTGTTGCCATCTTCTCTATAGCTGTATTTACTGTTGTAATAGCTGTTGGTTGTTGGTATAGCTCTACTTAATGTTGTTATGTCTATTGATGCTGTTGCTATCTTTTACATACATGTTGCTATCTTTTACATACATATATATCAACGCTTACGTGGACCTCTCAAAATTCGTTGGATTTTCTAATTGGATTTTCACCCCGAAACTAGTGCATTGGATTTTTGTATGTAAGCTGCAACATTCATCTCATAATCCCGTAATATTTTGACATATTGTCGCTACTCAATTGAAACCGATTATTCTCTTATTCGAAATAAGAGCTATACCAGTTGAATGTATGGTTTCAAGGCTGAATGTAATTTGTTTATCGTAAGAAAGCTATGAACGGCAAAACAACTTAACTGCTTTCTGCTATGTTCGGGTCGCAATACGCAGTAATTTTATATACTTAAATGGAACTTAAAGTTAAAAATGAAGTTGAAAAGAAATGTAGTTCACTCTTCAAGGGTATTTCGTTTCCCCACAATCATTTATGCATGTAAGTCTAGAAATTCCACTACAAAATATGCATACAAACATACATTTACATATGTACATACACACACACACACAAGCATACAAACACACACACATATTCACACAAACACAGGTGTATATATATATATATACATATATAAATATAGTAATAAATATTATAAATATATATATATATGAATGCGCACGTGTGTTTATTTCTCATTATTCCCGTTTTTTCCTCTTATCACTCTTTAACTTCCTATTCTACGTTCTACTTCTATTTTTATCCTCTAATGATGTTCTCGTGTCCGAAAAGTTAATGTCTTAAATAAATATAGAAACATTGAACATTATAGGCCCTGGTGTACAAGAAGATTGGTTGATAACTGGGATGAACTTCACCATATTATTGCTCCATAAGAACTGACAGGGAGGTAAACAACAACGAACTAATCAGTGGGAACTCTATTCCGTTGTCATTACGTCAATAAGACAAACATAGAAGTTGGATAGAAGATGTAATTGTGTAGGAGTTCTTTTTTGTGGAAGGTATACTGGTAACTAACGAAACATTCCAGCGGAGGTAAATATAAACGAAAATATTACAAAGGAAAAAAAGATTGTTACAGATTTAAAATTAACAAATATTTCTAACACAAACAACACCAACAATAACACCAACAACAACACCAACAACAACACCATCAATAACAACAGCAACAACAAATATAACAGCGGTAAAGTCGAGAACGACAATAACAAAAATAACAGCGGTAAGGTCGAGAACGACAATAACAAAAATAACAGCGGTAAGGTCGAGAACGACAATAACAAAAATAACAGCGGTAAGGTCGAGAACGACAATAACAATGACAATAACAACAGCCACAGCAACAGTATCAACGAAAACAACAACAACACCAACAACTATACCAGTGAAAACAACAACAATGACACCGATACCTGTAATAGCGACCTCAGCACCACCAGTGAGACCAGTAGCGGCAGCAATAGTGGTGCTGCTGTAAAAGGGACCACTTCTTTTGCAAGTGTCACCCGAAATATTGAGACAGTGTTAGTCACAGAGGAGGAGATGGCAGTCGCAAGGGCCATGGTGACAAGAAGCGCCAATAGAGTCTCCCTGAAACCTCCACCCGCATTTTTCAAGGACCAGCAGCTACGGACGGTGACTTACCGCAGCGTAAGCGAAATCTCACACCGAGTGGAGAGAGCCACGGAAGCTCAAATCTAAAAGGCCTTGGGGTGCGTCTGGGCACGCAAAACCCACATCACCCGAGGCAGAAAGTACGCCACAGTAGACGTACTTTTCGCCACCCCCAGGAAGCAAAGTCTCACTCTTTGGAAACCCTAAAGAGTGAGGAGTTAGTCTTGGTGCCCTCCTACTGCGGGCAGAAAATTGAGAGGGTCAAAGTGACCCAGGTCCCACCCGACGTGCCCATACCTTGGCTGGCCGCGTCTGCCCTTGCTGGAATTGAGAACAGGGCGACCATGCTGCAAGTAGAAAAAATAGGGAGAGAGAACTTGTCAGGTATAGGCATGCAAATGCTTATACAAACTGACCAGGAGTGTATCGACGCTATCCCCGATATCATATACATCGAGGAAGGACTCCAACTCCCTAAAAGTGTAGAAGGAAGACGGCCAAAATGTTATCTCTGTGGGTTGAAGGGTCACCTCAGGGCCTTTTGCCAGCAGAAGACAATACCTGGTTCGCTGCTACCAAGAGCAGGACAGGCAATAAACGAAGAAGCCCCTTCCACGGTGAGTAGAAGGGAAACGTCCGTAGCACCCGTACCAAGGCCACGGATAACTAAACCAGCATCATCAGTAGCGGCAACACCAATAGCTATATTTGAAGTAGCTACACCAGCAACAAAATTGCTGACGAGGGCCCCACTACCACCACCAACAGCCGTGGAGCACATGCCCCTCCCAGACGCCACAGAATCCGACATGGAGTTTGAGGCGGGAGTGAAGTGGCAAACGGTCTGCCACAAAAAAAGAAAAAAGAAAAAAAAACCTTAGATTCAACCTTCAAAAGCGAAGGCATACAAAGAGGGGTAAAGGCAACAAGGAAACTTGCAGCAACACCACCACCATCACCACCACAAACACCAACAAGGCAAATACAACAAGACACACACACCAAACAGCAACAAGAATAAAACAGCAACAAAACCACCCCTCCCCCCAAAAAGTACACAACCATAAGCATGGCAAAAAAAGAACTCATAAAATATATAAAGCAGCACACAAACATCACAGAAAAAAACTACTACACCCCACCAATACCAAGAACTCCCCCGACAAACATAAGGATCATCGAAATCTCAATAGAACAGTACAAACCTTTCAAACGAAAATTTCCCAACGCAGTTGGAAACTTCAGAGGGACGGTTACCAAGAGGATATACACTGACATCCTCTTGGAAACACCCATGACCAGCGAAAGGGACGGTTCTACTGTCCCTTCACCACACGAACAAGGTAAGTGACCCTTTCTCACTTGCCCCGTTTTTCATCCAACATGGCTGTACTCAGAATAGGTAGTATAAATGCACGTGGCCTGGGGTCATCTTGGAAGCAGCGTCACCTGCTCAATGACCTCAGGTCACTAAACATAGCTGTGGTGGCCATCAGTGAAACCAGTATCTCTGAAGCACGGGCATTCGCACCGATATTCGGCGGCTACGATGTATACACATCTCCCAGCCCTCCAGGATCTGGGGGAGGAGTTGCCGTCCTTTTTCGGAGAGGCTTGGATCTCGCGATACGGGCCATCTTCCTGGACCCAGAAGGTAAGTCGGTGGTGCTGAACGTGACCGGCAGCGAAGGCAATGCTTTCAGGCTAGTAGCCGTCTACGCCCCAACAGGGGCAGGAAGGCCAGATTTCTTCAGACGTCTAGAGACGTTTCTTGGAACGTCCCGCTCTTTAGTGTTAGTGGGTGACTGGAACGGTATTTTGGATGCAAGCTGGGATCGTGTGGAGCTAGTGGATAGGGGAGGAGGGTGCAAGAGCCTCACCAACCTGCTCAGACGTTTTGAACTCTCTGACAGGTATCGACTGGATCAGCCGAATGTACCAATGTGGACATGGACAAACCGCATCGGGTCATCCAGATCGTATCTCGATAGGGTATTCTGCAGAGAACTAGATAATGCTAGTATAAGTTGTCCACAATTTAAAATAGTCGACTACACAGACCACAAATTTGTGATCTGTGAGATCGACATAGACAGACTTTATAGACAAGGGCCTGGTTACTGGAAGCTGAACGCGTCTTTCCCGGCGCGCAAAGACTACAGAGACCTGATTAGCGTATTAGTTAAGCGGTCGTTGACGGGAGCGGTCGTCAACAACAGGTGGTGGTTCGCCCTGAAAAGGGCAATTAAATTAGAGTCGATTAGGTTTAGCAAAGGAGTAGTGATAGAGGAAAATAGAGTAGAGGGAGAGCTAGTCAGAAAGCTAGAAGAGGCGTTTAGGACAGGCATCGCAACCGACGTGCTTGCGGCGAGATTGCACTCCACCAATTCTTCAACGCAAAACACGAAGGCTGCTTTGTCAGAGCTAGAGCGCGTGCTCTGAAACACGAAGGGACAAAAGCCGTCCAATGGGCCAGGGTGACAGAGGCGCGACGTGGCAACAAAGCCACAATTCGGTCTTTGTCTGACCAAAATGGGTGCGTGATGCTCGAACCCGCGCGGAGGTGTGAAGCTTTTCAGCAGAACTTTGCTGAACTGTTCGGGAGCGGCGGCGTCCCGGATCGGGGCATGGACTTCAGTGCATACCTTGACAGACTGCCTCGGCTCTCGACGACCGTAATACAGTGTTGCGGAAAGCAACTAACAGCCGGTGAAATACGAGAAGCGATGGCTAACTGCACAAGGGGTAAATCGCCAGGTTTAGATGGTCTACCCTACGAGCTTTATGCATTTATGCCAGACTTGTTCGTTGACCTCTTGGCAGACGTCTACTGCAACTGGCAGCAGAACGTAAGCATTCCAAGTTTTGTGAGCCGGGGAGCAGTGGCGCTGCTTTGAAAAGACCCGAACAAGGGGGATGTTATTGATAATTTCAGGCCCATAACCCTGCTAAACGCAGAGTTCAAGTTTTTGGCCAAGGTGTTAGCAACGAGGTTGGCGCTTGTCGTCAAGGGTCTGGTGGGAGAGACGCAGACATGCGCCATGCCGGACAGATCGATACACGACAACCTCCACCTCATGCGATACATCATAGACAGGGTGGTAAAGGAACCTGACAAAGGTGGGGCCCTGATCAACTTGGATCAATCCAAAGCATTCGATAGGGTCGACCATCGGTACCTGGCGGCGGTCCTCGAGGCAGCCGGTTTCGGGCCCGTTTTCAGGGGTTGGATCGCAGCAATGTACAGCGATATCTGCTCAGTTGTGAGGGTGAACGGTCACCTTTCGCAACCGTTCAGCATCATGCGCTCAGTCCGCCAGGGTTGTCCCCTCTCGTCCCTCTTGTACATATTGGCTCTCGAGCCGTTAATGCACAACTGGAGGCGATGAGGGGCGTATTACGCGAACTAGGATGCGGGAAATCCGAGTCGGCTTACGCTAACGACGTCACCGTGGTGGTGTCGAGCACCAGATACGTCCAGATGCTCGGCACCGCTCTCAAGGAATACGAAGCGGTGACAGGAGCAAAGATAAACCAGGAAAAGTCGGTGGGCTTGCAGCTCATCACCTGGAGAGGCAAGTCCATGCCTTCCGACAGCGTCGTGGGGCGTTGGACGGACGGACCGTTTAAATTGCTAGGGGTCTGGTTCGGAGCGGACCTCCAGATGGAGAAAAACTGGAACGAGGTGACTAGTAGGGTGGCCTCCCTCACCCAGAAATGGGCTGAGAGGAAGTTGTCCCTGAAAGGCCGGGCGGAAGTGGCGTATGCGTACATCGCATCCGTCATCTGCTACCGCCTCACCGTCGTCCCTTGCTCCAGAGCGACGAACCCGTTGTGCACGCACTCGTTCAGTGCCCGAGCATTGCTGACTTGTGGAGCAATGTCGAACAGCTGCTGTCACGTGTGGGACTGATCCGGTTGTCGACTGAGTCCATTGGGCAGATGGTCTCGCCGTCTTCCTTGGAGGAGGAAGGACAGGTGGTTTTCATCTGCCTGGTGGCCATGGCGAAAGAGATTGTGTGGTGGACAAGGTTAAAAGGGTTAAAGACAAACACTTTCCTCTTCGCCGAATCCCTAATTAACTTTTTCAAGTTTCACTTGAAGAGGAAAATCAGGGTGGAGAGGCAGGTGCTGCTTTCTAGCAAGTTTGTTGAAAGGTGGGTAAATGTAGCGAGAATGGTCCGAGTGAACGGGACCACTCTGAATATACGTTTGTAGTTTGAGAGATGGAAAAATTGAGAGTGGGCGCTTGCTCTGGTGGTAAGGGTAGCCGTGGTCTTTTGTGTGGTTTTCGCCACGAGTAACCCTCGGAGGTTTCCCCCCTATTGGGGAATTTTTCATTGTTTCAATTTTCATTTTTATTGATTATATATATATATGTTTTTTTTTTCTTTTCTTATATAAATAATAAAAATATTTACACGCACAAAACCCACATCGTACCGTCCTGTGCCGTCTGTAATGTTTTCTTGATGTCAGCCCTTTTGGCCAATAAAGAAATCATTCTTCTTCTTCTTCTTCTTCTTCTTCTTCGTGCACATATTCCTGAGACGTTCGTGGGAGCAGCGTCCTCAATCACTCCTTCCACCGGGTCCTGTCAGAAGCAACCGTCTCCAACTGATCCGGATGGATCTCAAGCGAAACCAGCCAAGCTTATGGATGTTATCCAACCATCTTGCTCGAGGTCTAGCCCTAGGTCTCCTACCGGTTGATTTTGCCCCCAAAATCTGTCCAACGATCCTTTCCTAATACATTCTAACCACATGTCTAATCACTAACTAGATCAGAATATATATATACGAATAACACCTGGAATTACTGTTACATTCTCATAAATCCATATAATATGCAAGTCAGATAACTTCGGTGTCTATAATTATGCAACAAGGTTTCAATTTCCACTTGCATCCATTAGGCATATATTAGACCGCCAATTCTCATGCAGAAAATAAAGAAAGCAAAACCTGTCATTTACTTTATGCATCAAATAAAATACAGGAAATAAAAATAATAAAAACATCTCTCTACTATTTGATTCGTATTTTTGTGCCGGTATACAATCAAACGTTTATTAAATAAATATTGTTAAAAGGAAAACAAGAATAAAAAATAGTAATATTCATGGGTCGTTGGCATAAAAAAAATCACGACCTAACGTTTTAGAGAAAATCGATATTTGGCGTAATTTCAGTTGAAGAAAATCACATCGAAATCTAATGTACGTCTTGGATTGCTGATTACAGAAATGCTTGGCAAGGCTACATAAGCAGTAAGTTTAACTTGATCCAGCTAGCAATGTAGGGGTCTGGTAGATCTAATTTATGGAAACTAACTCATATAAGGAGTGAATGTTTCCATGCCGAAGTAATAAATGGAATATATATACAACCCAGCATGCCTACATGTAAGACAATATTGAGTAATGGCATAGCTATGATATCAAATAAGATTGCGAACATACAATCAGACACATACACACATACATGAGCGCGCATAAAAAAATACATATACACACACACACACTTACACATATGCATATATGTATGTATATATGTGTGTATAGATGCAAGTTTATTCGTATGTATATATAGAGAGAAAGTGTGGAATATATGAATTCTATTACGCTTCATCTATAGGAAAGTAACACGACAGCAGAAATAAAATCAGTCATTGGCACAAATACATATGTGTTTGTTTGTGTGTGTGGGTGTCTACGTATATACAGGGTGGGAACAATATTTCAGGTCATATTTGGTAATTTAATAAAACTATTCTAATTATTGTAAAGCCACTTACCATGTATGTCTCGTTGTGCTGTGAGCTGGTCGTTACGAAGAAAATTTATTTGCCACCCACTCTTGCCTTCGTCCAAATGCAATTGGATATATTGTTAAAACATTTTCTCCGTAGAAGAAACACAAACGGACTTGAGCACAATACTACTCATTATAATAGGTTCAATAAGTATATTTAATTTTTTTTTCGACACATTTATGATCTGTGGTCTAATATAATGTGTTAGGTATATAAACATGGATGTGGCCATTCTTCACCTGGATTGGCCACATCCAAATTCTTTGAAAAGAAAGCAAGAAATTGAAATGGAATCGACCCGCAGTACTAAAATGTTATTTTATTTATCAAACCCGAATTTATAAATAGCAAAGTTGACTTCGTCATGGATTGAAATCAGAGTGGAGAGAGCCGTAATGAATACGGTAAAACTTGTTATACTGTTTTCTAGTTATGCTGGCAGATAACCGCCTTTATATTAAATTTATAACTAGGTAAATTGTACGGTGGATACTTGAATTAATTTAAAATATACTAAGAAGATGGCAGTTCGCAAACTTTGAACTACCACGCTCTCGGTCTTAGAATTGCGTTATCAACATTAGGTTTTATCTAAACGACGTGAAGGAATGTGGTTCATATTTCTGTCTTTCTTAGATTTCCTTACACCTACTATTTTACTCCATTATTCCACACTTCTTTGGAACTCTTTCCCCGTTGGTGTATTTTACTGTCACATTGATGGAATGCGCCTGGACGCAGACATATTTTATTAAAAAAACGTTTGATGTTTTACGATTTGAACCCTCTCCGTATTAACACCATGTTTCTCTCCTCTTTCGATGTCTGTTAAGCGAGCAGAGAGTTTCCTCCACGTATGTCAACACAGTGAGCAAAAGGAACTAAATAATATTCCCCCTCTCACTCTCCCTATATATATATATATATACATCTCTCTCTCTCTCTCTCTCTCTCTCTCTCTCTCTCTCTCTCTATATATATATATATATATATATATATATATATATATATATAATATATATATATATATATATATATGTATATATGTATGTATGTATGTGTTTGTGTGTGTGTGTGTCTACATGTATATGTATGAATCTATGTAAACAGGATGTATACACTCTAATGTTATTGGTTAAACCATTTCATTCCATGTTCTCTAATAGAGTTTTAAATGCTATTTTATTCGTATATCAATATCTATAATTCTGACATATCAGCAATCATCATTCACGTTTTCTCTTTACTTCATTCATATTGAGTTAAGTATGACACTCTAGGTTTAGTTAACCTTCTATGAGCTTTATATCAGTATTGATCTAAGAGAAATATGATCAATAGCCTTCCAGTCGTGAAGATCCCCGGTTTTATTCACACATACTCGATATAGAATTATATTTTACAGAGGCGGAAGGTCGGGTTCGGGTGAAATGTGGCTGCTAATTCATACTAATTGATTATTGTCATTGCTTCCACCAGTTGAAATTGTTCTTGGTGCAACAGAAGCTTTACAGCTATAATTAGAAATGTGTAGCTGCCCTCGAATGGAATGTCTTATTGTTTCTATTTAGTTTCCATTTTTTTCATACTATCCAAGGATTTCCCGGTAACATAACATTCACCATTACAAATATATCGTTTTTCTTATTTTTTTTATTTCTATTTTAGTTTGTTTATTGTGGCTTTTATTATATTCAGTTGGAAAACACAATTAAGAGATGAAGAAAAGAATAAACCTGGCAATGTGGATTCATAAGAAATGATGAAAATAATAATAAGTACAAAAAAACAGTATGGAGTAATGCAATGAAATATAAGTTCGGATCAAAGAATGTAAAACGATAAAGAAAACAAATATAACAAACAAAAGGAGGGCTAAACAGAGATAAACAAAGATTTCAGCCATTAGATTGATGACAGGTTTTGGTTATTACCATTTAGGAATCATAGATATATGCGCCATCAATCGATAAATCATACTAGAAAATGTAATATATAATAATATTGAGAAGGATAGGCGTTCGTGTAGCAGTTGTTAGGAGCAATTGAAACAAATTACTCGACATAGATTCTCACCTATAGTTCCAACTCAAGAATCTATGGAATTCAGTACAAGGAATGGATTTATATAGATTAACAACAGTATATTCTTAATATGTAGGATTTAATAACCTGTCGTCGTGCTTGATATGTCAAATCGAAAAGAAATATGAAAGGAACGTTAAATACACCAAACAACAGGAGTAACAAATGGAAAAAAATCTCTTTCAAATTTATCTTTTCCTTACCTTCCTCATCGATATAGCTTTGGTTATAAATACGTGAATAAGCCTACCTATACTCGTACATGCATGCGCATTCCCACAATATATCTACATCTCTCTCTCTCTCTCTCTCTCTCTCTCTCTCTCTATATATATATATATATATATATATATATATATATATATATATATATATGTATAGATGTATATGTATATATATATATATATAAATATGTATATATATGTATATATGTACATATATATATATATATATACATATATACATACATATATATGTATATATATATATACATATATATATATATATATATATATATATATATATATATGTATATATATATATATATGAATATATATATGTATATATATATATATATATATATGTATATATATATATATATGTATATGAATATATATATATATATATATATGTATATACATATATGTATATATATATATATATATATATATATATATATATATATATATATATATATATATATATATATATATATACACGAGTGTGATTGTGTGTGTGTGTTAGCAGAGTGTGCACGTGTTTGTGCAAATATTCTGTATAAGCAATCTAGTGCGTTTCTCAACATGCAATTTGTTGATCAAATGCTTTTCACCTTCATTCTCACACCTAACCACTCATTCACCCAAACACTCTCTCTCTCTCTCGGTTTCCCTCACTTTCTCTGCACATACATAAAGATAGATAGATATACATATAGAGGGAACAGGGAACATTATTCGAAAGTGTAAGTGTATGTGTGTGTTTAGATGCGTACTTTGAAGTGGTGTCTGTTAATACACGATATGTGGATATGGAAGAGTTACTTGTTAATGTTACATCAGTAATTACCACAAGTCAGCGAAGAAGGCATACGAATCCATATATTTGTTGCCAATATATATCTGCAAATGGATATTCAAGGTTTCGTGTAACGATATTGAATGTTTATCATTTATGGGATCTCCTCTTTTGTTCCGGTGAAAGTTATATTTATATTAGATTCCACAGTTGAATTGTTAATTGTTAAGAACAAGACACCATATCCTTATGAATCTTGTGAACCTCATGTGGTTTGAGGCATTCATAAATTTGAAGTATGATGCTAGGGTGCTAAAATGATATACATATAAACGCATAAGCCTTTATGTGTTTGAGTGATGGAGCAGGGAATCTAATATATATTCACATACATACATCTAATATGTATACGCACATAAATACATGTTTGTGTATGTGTGTCTCTCTGTGTGTGTGGTGTGTATACAGCATTGGATTTCAGATATTACATTAAAATGGATGAAAGAACGTAAGGTTATAAATACCCAATGTTTTGTATATTAAAATATATGAAGATTACGAAATGCTGTAACGTATGAAAATATGAAGATATTTTTATGAATACAGTGCAAATAAAGGATCACTTCCTGTATTCTAGGCATGCCTTTAATCCCTTTAATCATATATATATATATATATATATATATATATATATATATATATATATATATATATATATATATAGAGAGAGAGAGAGAGAGAGAGAGAGAGAGAGAGAGAGAGATGCAATAAGGTTTCATAAAAAGCTGCAAATCTGACTTCTTATTGTCAATTTCTCTCTCTCTCTCTCTCTCTCTCTCTCTCTCTCACTATATATATATATATATATATATATATATATATATATATATATATATATATATATTGAGCTCAGCAAAAAGGAGAGGTTACTAATGCAATTGACGATTATAACCTGCCAAAAAAATACGCAAAAAAAGAAATATTTTGACAAGGATTTGATTGAAGATTAAAATCACCCCAGCCCCTATATCACGATAAATAAATTGCTCCTTCAGTAACATTGCTTAGAATATAGATTGTCCCTGGCTTAAACATCGGTTGAATAAGGCCACTAATGGTTATAAATGACGTGGATATATTAATAAAACATATCACTACGGATAATATTATATTCATGACGGGCAATATCAAACTACACACCCACTATATATAATACTAAACCTATATACAAGGATAGAGAAAACCTGTAAAAAAAAAATGAAAATAAGTAAAAATTAAGAAAGAAAAAAGGGGGAAGGGAAAACGAAATCTCTTCAGCCTTGTTGAAACAGTATATTTCAGCTGTGACGCGCATACAATATGACGAAATATATGCCGCGGAGAACAGCCATCATTTTCTGCTGCCTCATTACGCGATGTCGTTTTCTCGATCTGATGATAAAAACTGCAGTCCGAGTACCGAGGACAATGGAGGTCCTGATGCAACAATCACGAAAATAAAGAGTGAATCAATGTTTGGTGTATATGTAAATAAGCTGCGCTTGTATATAAATATCAGCATGAGGGCAGATATATCTGTCAAATTTACAGTAAGATAAGCTAAATTAATTAAGCACCGAGAATATTAGATTCTATCAAACTTTGTTCCAAAGTAATTAGAATCAATATATCAATCATATGACTTAGGCATGAGTGAAATTGATACGATCTAACATAGGCATGTAGGGGAAAATTACTCAGCAATAATACAGAAGAGTCAAACGGATTTTAACCTTCTTCTTCTTCTTCTTCTTCTTCTTCTTCTTCTTCTTCTTCTTCCTGAGAGGTTCGTGCAGGTAGAGTCCTAAAACAATCCTTCCAGGGGGCCAAGCAGAAGTAACCGTCTCCTACTGATCCGGCTTGATCTCCAAGCGATATCAGCCGAGTTAAGGGATGCTATCCAACCATCTTGCTCGGGGTCTATATGCTTCATTTGAAAACTAAACTTCAGGAAACATGTTTGATATCAAATTATTACTCGGCAAAGGCGCTGCAGATTACACTTATCTGCCCGAGAAAAGGTAAATGCCGTCTCCTATACTTACTGGAAGGAATTTAGATAACAGTAAACCCTGACCTACGTTAATGCGTTTTTTTTTTCTTCACCGCATTAACTGATCATAATTCCGAAGATGATTGAGTGTGAAATAATATATGTGACAGGAACGGAATTATGAATTAGTGCTACAACCAAATTCTGTAGTTGTCATACAATGTATATCTATCCAGTTCCATTCTCAGTTCTGGAGCTGATCTAAGGCTACGGCAATATCTAAAACGCCTCGGAGTAAATCGAATCCTAGGTCTCATTATTGTGAAGCGAAGCACTTAATCAGTGAGCATTCCTCAGAGCCAAGTTAAAGTACGTGAATACCGAAGTAGTTAAATTATTGACTTTATTACAGCCATACCCTTACAGAAGTTGTTATTGAAATTCAAAAAATGAATCCAACGCTCGGAGGCTATTCAGTTAAATATATATCGAAACTACGTAGAAGTCAATAACCATTGCAATATATGTTTCAACAAGAGAACTCTTTCCTCGGAAATATTAACGCGTAACTCGACAAGTATTCCCCAAACACGTGACATAACATTATAACCCCCAACGAGATTCATCGCGAAAGAATAAGTGAGTCGTCATTTGAAATACATGAACTGCTGATTTTAAATAGCTGACACGATTGGAGGAACGGAAACTTTAGTATCTTGCTGCCGGAATTCAACTCACAACATTACGCTTTTAAATTAAAAGCTCTAACCATTAAGTCGTACGCCTCCATAAACAGTAAAAACGAAACAAACAAAAGAAAGAAAAACCGGAAAATTATATAAGATAGAAAAAAAAACACCTAGTCGATTTCCTGATTGATTGCCTGTAACCTCTATGACATGAACTTGCTCCTGTAATGAAAATAGCATTACAGACTTTGATGTCAATCCTTTTGGTAATGTCAGTTGTTATATGAATATATTTGTCAATAAAGCTGGGTAAACTCTGGACATACACTAATAACACGTCATATGTGCATAATTATTTGTATATTTATGCACTTGAATATATATATGTGTGTGTATGTGTGTGTGTGTTAGTGGTGTGTATGAGTGTGTATCTATATGCACGCGGTCAATATAAATAGTTCATACTCTCTCTTTATATATATATATATATATATATATATATATATATTTATATGGAGTAGTTTATATTTTGTGTTGTTCACTTTCTAATACATTTATATATATATATATATATATAAATGTATTAGAAAGTGAACAACACAAAATATAAACTACTCCATATAAATATATATATATATATATATATTGATATATTGTGTATATATACATATATATATATACACACAATATAGACAGATATACAGTATAAGCTATTTTTGTTACTAAGATATACTGTTGTATTTTGAACTATAGATGTCTGTAATCTCACGTGGTTGTTCGATTTCGTTCATACGCAAGCTGATACACATACACACATGTGTACGCTTAAATATCTCTCGATATATATATATTTTTAAGCATTGTATGTGTGCATGTATATAAGTATCTGTGATGATATCTCTGTTTGAAAAAGTGTATATCTATGAATATGGCTTTATGTAATTGTCATTCAAATTTATGTATACATGTATGTATGATTCCATTCTAATCATCACATAATATGTGTACGTGCTTGCTTGTTTGCCAGCGATGGTATTTTTGTGAGTTTGTGTGTCAGCGAAAGTGTGTGTTTATGGAGACAATAATAGCGAGAATGAGGTTTGGCACACAGAGAGAGATACAAATAGAGAAAGAGGGAGTAACAGATGGAAGCAATACTCAAAATGTGAGACAGTATGAATAAGGAGAGCAAGTATAACAGAAACACTACAAAGTTATATACACACATACCAAGGAACCTACTTAAAGAGAATATCTAAATGGCAGCTGAGTGATATAAAGTAAAAACAAACAAAACCTGGATTAAAGAACACCAAAAATAATATGTATATGAATAAACGTAATATAAATAAAACATATATATACAAATAATAATGATAACAATAATAATAGTAATATATCAGATTTGAACTAAAAACGCATAGTAATAAAGGGATCGTACATTTTAGACAAAATTGATTTGTAAAGGTTTCAGACGGACTCAGAGTGTTAGCTGAACTAATTGGGTTTAAAAGTTCAGAAATCTCTAACAGTAGACGTCCAAGTTTTGATATGGAATGTTGTATAATAAATACTGTGAATAATTGAAGCAGAAATACAGAACACGAGATTATTTCCCCCCGATGTGATTTTAGATTTAATGGCGGTTTTTAGTATTTTTCTTCTTATAAGACTTTGGTTGTTTGAATTTAACGATTTCATTCCACGACGTAAAGGATTTTCTTTTTTTCTTTTGTTTTGGCAATTTGAGAAAAATATTCAAATAGTAAAATAATATGTATTTTATAAATAATAATAATTTTAATAACAGCGATTATATAGTGTTTACATGTACGTGCATGCCGTGATACACACACCCACACACATACGCACACACACACACACACGCACACACATACACACACACATACACACACATAAAAACACACACACACGCACACACATATATATATATATATAAATATATCATCGCTATATAGATACATACATACATCCATACATAAATTACAGACACACATACATACATTTATACATAATAGATACACGCATATATACATGCATGCATACATACTTACAGACACACTTACATACATGCGTACATACATAAATGCATGCATACATATGTATATATATTTCTGGATACGTTTTAGAGATGCCACTATTTGTACGTATGTGTGTGTGTCTATATATATTTTATTTTGCTATAAAGAGTCAATTTAAAGATATTGTGTTTACAATATAACGTTCATTGTGTGCCTGTATAGTTTATTTAAATCTACAATTGGACGAGTGTAGAAAACGAAGAAAGAGATTAAGTTATGCTTATATGACACATGTCAGATACACCATATTCTGTAAATGTTTCGAATTATATACATATCTTCATATGGATGAGTTATATTATCGCTTGAACAATATTATATTACTTTGAATAGTAGCCTGTTCTTTAGAGCGTTTTATAATAATTGTTTTTGATTTAGGCACAAGGCTAACCATTTTGGGGCGGAGAAAGTGAATTAAATCGGCCTCAGTGCATTACTGGTATTTTCATTCTTACGTCCCCATAAGGATGAACGGCAAAACTAACCTCGGCAGGATTTGAACACAGAACTCTATGCCGCTCTACTGACTCTGCCAAAACACCGCCTACAGCGTTTTATAATAATAATTCCTTGCCTTTTCAGAAATAATGAATTTTGCAAACGATCGTGCGCGTCTCGTTGTGGTACATATGTTATGCTAGAAATAGAAAACAAATCTCTCTCAATTTAAATCACATTACCATAGAATTTTTGAAGGAGACATTAGATGGTGTATTTCTGTTGGAAAATTAAATGAGACTGATAAATTGTGCAACGAAATAACTATCGAATAATTGAAGTTATCTTCTCTTATCTTTCAAATTTATCAATTCCTCCTTGGTGTTTGTTTTCTTCTATATAATTGGAACTTATTTCCAATAAAATATCGCTTCATTCAGTATATGAACTGTTAACACAGATCACACTGGATCGGACCGCGCTTGCTTTACAGCTAACGTTATCATAATTGCCGGCAGTGGAATCAAACACGGAACATGAAGATTGCCTAGCGTACCTCGTAAGCATTTTGGACATCACGCGTCTGTACTGCTATTTATAAATATATAAAAAAACGCTATTCCCGCTCTGGATAAAAAGAAAATAACTGCAGTTGGAATGGAGCAATATAATCAAGAACATTCCCAAACAACAACATGTTATCATTGCAAGAAATATTGAGAAGAATATCTCCATGTATTGCAATAGAGAGGACGGGCTTCGTCTATGCTATGTATATAAAGTTTTAAAAAGAGTACAAACAAAAACCACAAAAAAACATAGCACCATATCTAGTTGTCCTAGATCGACTAATTCTTAAAAAATATAATTTTGCTCTCAATAAAGTGGCAAAGCTACCTTACACACCGAGAAATGTTTGCAGAAGTAAACTCTTTAGTATTTACGCGAATCTTGTTAAAATGCAGTACAAACTTTCATCATTATGACATATGCCTAGTACAAATATTTCTTCTTCTTCTTCTTCTTCTTCTTCTTCTTCTTCTTCTTCTTCTTCTTCTTCTTCTTCTTCTTCTTCTTCTTCTTCTTCTTCTTCTTCTTCTTCTTCTCTTCTTCTTCTTCTTCTTCTTCTTCTTCTTCTTCTTCTTCTTCTTCTTCTTCTTCTTCTTCTTCTTCTTCTTCTTCTTCTCTTCTTCTTCTTCTTCTTCTTCTTCTTCTTCTTCTTCTTCTTCTTCTTCTTCTTCTTCTTCTTCTTCTTCTTCTTCTTCTTCTTCTTCTTTCTTCTTCTTCTTCTTCTTCTTCTTCTTCTTCTTCTCTTCTCTTCTTCTTCTTCTTCTTCTTCTTCTTCTTCTTCTTCTTCTTCTTCTTCTTCTTCTTCTTCTTCTTCTTCTTCTTCTTCTTCTTCTTCTTCTTCTTCTTCTTCTTCTTCTTCTTCTTCTCTTCTTCTTCTCTTCTTCTTCTTCTTCTTCTTCTTCTCTTCTTCTTCTTCTTCTTCTTCTTCTTCTTCTTCTTCTTCTCTTCTTCTTCTTCTTCTTCTTCTTCTTCTTCTTCTTCTTCTTCTTCTTCTTCTCTTCTTCTTCTTCTTCTTCTTCTTCTTCTTCTTCTTCTTCTTTCTTCTTCTCATCCGCCCATTTGGGAGCGTCATCCGTGTATAGTTATTAAGCACACTTTCCAGAAGTAACCGTCTCCAATGGATACGGTGGGCTCCTGAAACAAGATCAATCGACCACATGAATTTTATCCAACCACCCTGCTCGAAGAATAACCCCGGTCTCCTGTCAGTTGGCTTTGCCCGTAAAATCTGTCCAACGATTTTTCCCGAGTCAGACTAACTATGTACCTGTTGTATCGGAGCTGTGAATTCTTGAGTCGACGAAGTAGGATCTCTACCTGGAGTGACGCTATGATCTGGAGTGACGTATCCTAACTAGTATCATTACTCCCAAAGACCCATTGGGGAAACTCATTTCAGCCACTTGTATGTGTCATCTTTTATTTGTCCATTGCCTAAGAACATATGACAGTAGTCAGGAATGACACGAACAGCGAATTGCAGACTTTTCCACCATATATCAAAAGGAAATACAATGGTATTCGTATAGGGACTTCAAGGCAACAAGAAGATGTATAATTCCAAGACTAGTCAAAGCGGCAGTACGCCTTTTCAAGTCAATGTAACAAGCATACAAATCTTGGCAATACTACCATGATTTTTCGAAGACATACGGCAGTGTAAGTATTTGGTAAGCTGCGCTGATTCCGCAGCAAAATCCATAGTATTCAAGTGTGAATTAATTATCTATATAAACAATTTAAAAATTGTGTAATAATTATCGACACTGCAAAAAAAAAATGTATATGATGTTGTAAAGAAGCAATCTCTTAATTTGCAGTAACATACCGTTGTCTTTAATAGTTGATTATCAGAATATGCTTTCTAACTAAACACACGAAAAGAAAAGAATTGTTACAAAAGTGTTGTATTCGAAAATGTAAGATTAATCTCATGTAGGCATAACAGCCAACTATATACTGCACTGGGCCTCTTCTGATATATTGCACTATTATGCCATTGAATTAATGGATTCTTATAAAGGCACAAGGCCAGCAATTTTGGGGGAGAGGAAAGTCGATTAAATCGAGCCCAGTGCGTGACTGGTAATTTATTTTATCGACCCCATAAAGGCAAAGGTAACCTCGGCGGGCTTTGAACTCAGATCATAAAGGGCCGTAACTCTATGCTGCAAAGCATGGCGCCCGACCCACTACCGGTACTGCCAATCCACCGCCTTTTATGGCATTGAATTAATAAAAAGGAAAAGAACCGATCGTCATATAAGACAGACGAAATTACCTCTTCTGGTCTTCCCATTACTGTTACTATCTACCGCTTACAACTTGCAGCTGAATGAAACCGGATTTGAACTAAAAGTGCAAGGAGCCAAAACAGATACAATACACTAACCCACCACCACCTAGCGGTTTAAAATATTATCGACAGCAAAGCGATGAAAGCAGAATTAGCCTCGACATATGTGGAATTCAGAACGGAGTGCTTCAGAAAAAATATCCAGGCATTTCATGTAACGACCTATCCACCCGGCTAATTCATGAGTTTAACAATGCAATGGATGGCAAGCAAATACTTAATAAAGCTACCTATCTATAAAATGATCTCGCGGCATTCAAATGTCAAAATGTACTTGCATTTTTATATATTTTTCCTTTACCCAAGTATGTTCTGCTTCTATTATTAAACGTATATAGGGAATCTATGAACTATTCTTTTGGCATGTAATAGCAAAACAATCCTTTAGTCCTTCCCATACTTTGTATATTCTATGTATCATATATGTTGTATGTAATGTTGCTTCTATTGTAGTTACTGCCAAGCAAGTGTATATACCGTAGTTGCTGCAGTTTTGATATCGGAATCAAAATTCCCGTATATATATATATATATATATATATAATAAATGTGAATGCATTACATTCTTCTCATCAAAGAGTAGGGTTGGAAACGAAATGAAAAAGAAACGAAAAAGTTTCTTAATTAAACAGTACAAAAGAAGTGCTTGCCTCGTGTAGTTCTTCTATAGGAGAATCGAACGTGCACATACAAATACCATTAAATTGTCATGTTACACTGTTAGTTCTTTTCTCCGCGATTCAATCAAATTTATAAATTAAGGTTTAACAACATGTATCTCTTCTAAGCCAGCAACATATTGAAGAACTCATGATACAGAAAATTACCTTGGAAACAAGTAGGATCCTATGACACTATTTTCTATATTACGGGAAACGTACACACTAACATACATTTAATCATTCTCCAAGTGATACATCGATCTATTTCATTATATATATACGAGCCGAAATATCCGCGCCTTGTTTTTTGTAAGAACATGGTGATTGATTTTAAATGATATGTATGGAGAAAAACTCTGCATTTCAATATTACTCAATGTAAAATGTAATGCATGAAAAATTGGAAAACATTACTTTTTGTAATATATCAAATCAAAATTACATTGTTAAATCTTATTTTGTTTCTTGTAAATAATTGTTTTCAAAATATCAAATCAAATGTTTTGTGAATAGGCATCATATCCTGTCATTTACCTATGGTTTAAATTTCATATATATCGAAAGGAAAATATATTCAGCGGGGGTTTATGCACCCCCGTAGCCCTTTGAATAAAATGAAATATACATATCCAAGTTAACTGGGCAATGTAGTTTCAGAATATATATGGTTATGGGGTCTATCTCCCAAACCATAGGAGTAGTTCGTGAACAAACAAACAAAGAAACAGACAGAAATACAACTTACCACATGATATACCGGTCAAGAAAGGGGATTGAATCCCTTGTATCAGTGAAAAATAGGCTGAGGGAGAAATTAATACATGATACAGAGGATACAGGCGGGTATAAAAATATATATATATATATATATATATATATATATATATATGGGGGGGGGGGGGGGTATGTGTCTGTTTGTGTGTGTGATGGAAGGGGGGTGTATGTGTATGTGTATGGGTATGTGTATGTGTATGTGTGTGTGTGTTTGTCTGTTTGTGTGTGTGTGTGTGTGTGTATGTGTATGTGTATGTGTGTGTGTATGTGTGTGTGTGTTTGTTTGTGTGTGTGTGTGTGTGGGAAGTGAATTCACGTTATATAGGAAGATATAATAATTAGATGTAATATAGATCCATGTAATATATATTCTTATAAACAAATGTAAATTTAAAGAACACATTGAAAATAAATTAGTTCCTGCAAAACATTGTTGGGCATTTGCAAAAATATTCATGGTTATTTCCTCTGTTTCTATGTTAACCATTTCTGTAAAACACATAAGCACACAAACACACCAGCAGCATATTATGGTTTGAAAATATCATGATAGCAGAGACCGGTTAGTGATAACAATGATTCTTTCCGCAAATGCACTTTTACAAAAACCAAAAAGATTTTTTTTTAATTATATATTTCATGTGGTCTATACACTTTCATATATATATATTAAAACAATCCTTAAGTGCAGCATCAAATGCAGATGCACGCCCACCCATATATATATATATAGGAAAGAGTATGAGCCCGACCGCAGAGCTCAAGCCGTTTCGACGGCTATTTCTGCCTTATGGTCCATCTGGTTCCTCACCACAATTCCTTTGTTATATATATATATATATATATATATATTATATATAT
Source organism: Eledone cirrhosa (assembly GCA_964016885.1). Classification (NCBI taxonomy): domain Eukaryota; kingdom Metazoa; phylum Mollusca; class Cephalopoda; order Octopoda; family Eledonidae; genus Eledone; species Eledone cirrhosa. The sequence goes on along the minus strand of OZ024742.1, from coordinate 333,807,990 downwards.
TCACGTTGCTCCTTCTACCTGGAGTTGCGACCGATAGATAGTATTAGCAATTGGAAAGACCAACGGAAACATAGTTTCCTCGGTCCGATTTGACGAAAGTCGATCGACTAGAATATATATAATATAAATTAGCGAGAATCGTATATCGGCTTAGGAATTAACGAAAAACAACTTCCGAGATGTGTGGCAAGCGCTAAATGATTCAGATGAACCAGAGCTACAACACACTGAGACGATGGTTAAGCAATCATCCGCAAGCCATAAAAACGACCAAGTAATTCGGGTCAAACAAACAAATATATGTGATTGAAAATTTACCCGGACCCCTGGACGGTTGGTAAAATCCAGTATTTGGGTTTCTGCGGCTCCTAAATCAAGTACTGTCCGCTTAAACAAATAATGTTAGACTTCTGGTAAGATGATTGAACAAGGAAGCGACTTTTTCAACATATATATATATATATATATATATATATATATATATATATATATATATATATTTGTATGTATGTATGTATTACATTGTATGTCAGGTCACCAGTTGGTGCTACTGGTAACATGTATCCCAGTACAACCTGTCCCATGGTCGGGTCGTTGGCGACTAAACTGGCAACCCCACCAAGGTTTCTTGGTGAGGAGGGTGACTTTGGACATCCTGCAGGACTAAAAACAAAACCTGTCAAAGGGCAAAGGAACTCTTAAGAGTCAATGGCCATCCAAAATCACCGGGAGAGATGACCCCTTAGCCTTTGTCAAGGCAGAATTCTAGGAGGAGGAAAACTCTGATCTAACACCTGCAACCCTGAAGATATCCAATGATGTTGACTTGTTCTTCTTTTTGGTAAATATCATCTTGGTTAAGAGAGTGGGACTGGCTTTATGCAGTGCCTTTGCTCACTATAAAAGCTTCACGGCACAGGCATTGCTTTATATCTGAAGATCTCTCTGCACTTGTCGTCACATGTACGATGGGCCCAGCACTATGTGTCAATAATTGTCACAAGTGTAGTGTTTGTACCAAAGTTTTCAAGTCGCTGGCTGGACTAAAAAGTCACACTCGCTCAGCGTATCAGTAGGGGTTCTCCTACATGGATATAAAGTAGTGGCCTTACTCGAAAACGAGTTGGCAGCCACCATGTATTACATTATAAATGTACCTATCGCTATCTCTATACATACAGAACCAACGACACAAATATATATATACATATCTATCTCTATATATATATATATATATATATATATATATATATATATATATATATATATATATATATAAATACAGTTCAAGAGTAACCAATCTTAAAGAGAGAGAGGGAGATAGGTGTGGAGATAAGAGAGGAGAGATTGGTGAATTATTGAATTGTAAAATGTGTGGTCTTGTTTTGCTTAACTAATGAATATATAAATATATATATATATATATATATATATATATATATATATATATATATATATATATATTTATATATACTGGCGTTATGGTGTGTTTCATAATTGGTTGCTGGGACCTTGATTCTGTTGCTCCTATCAGCGAAGGCACTCAATGTCATGGGTATTCTAGGAACTTAGATATGGTATCACATGGGAAGTGCGGTAAAGAGGTAAATTCATTAATAATACATACGGAACTTCAAGAATATGACAACCGGAGGAGAGTTTACTGCATCATCAATAGGATTGTATTTACTTTATCAATCGGAATAACATTAAGTGATGGACATCTACATGCTCTGAAGTCAGGATACAGAGGACCTAAGAAATTCTAAAATGCTCAAAAGACTGTCAGATAAACCAGCTATATATAGAAATGTATACTTACATACACACGTTATATATATATATTGATTTTAAAAAAATAGAGGTGTGACACACGAGTTGTGATATAAAAAGGAAAAGAAAATGGTTAGTTTTAAGTTTTTACCGGTTGCGCATTTCTTATGCTTTTCAAAAATAATTTTGAGATAGATTGCACGCGATTTTTGCTCTAAACTGATCAGTTTGAGAAATCCTTCCTGTTTTATGTGAAAAAAGTGGCTTGAGAGGTATTAAGATTTGGTTGGTTGTTCAATGTCACGTGAAAAAGCAATATAAAATTCGCACCAATTCGTGTTGCAAAAATTCTAGTAGCCAAAACAATTTTGATTGGTCGGTAGAAGTCACGTGAATGTTTAAATTGATTTTAGCGCGGGCTGGTTTCGCGCCAAATGTTGGTTTGTCGAAGAGTGTCCTTTTCCGCTTGATTGGGTTGCAGACATGTTGAGAGGTCAACAGTTCGGGTGTCTATTAAGACAAATATGTGTGTGTGTGTGTGTGTGTGTGTAGCAAAGTGGTTCATTGTTGTGAAAATGGAAATGAATCGGTCAGTAGGAATGTGTGTGTACGTGTGTGTGTGTGTGGGGGGGGGGGGTTATTTTAACATGTTGCAACATATTTTTCAGCTGTTGTCTTATACGGAGATATGTGTGTGTGTGTATGTCTGTCTGTATGTTAGTGTTCGCGTGTCATGCGCGTGCGTGTCTGTGTGTGTGGATGGAGAAGTATTTTTGTGGTACTGGTAAAAATGGCGTACATTATTCGATATTTTCAGTCATTTGCAAAAACGATTCTCTCAAAAGAACATCAATAACATCAATAATAAAAGAGTTGAAATGATGTATAGTAATGTCATAACAACAAGGCGTGTGTGAGTCCAGATTGTACGTACTGCAAGGGGAATCCATTAGGCCCTGCCGTATGGGATACTTGTGTCCAAATATGTATACACCCATAAATGTGCAATACATGTGTGCGTATGTGTATGTGCGCGTGTCGGCACGTGTATATCTATAAACATCAAAAGGTATGCGAATTTGTGCATATTTGTGTTGCACCATAGAACATGTGTGTTTACGTATGTCATTGTGATCTATGGATAGTCATGCGTTAGTGGAGGCTGTTTTTAGTCTGGCCTATATATTGTTCTCGACAACCTGAGCAATTTAATACATATATTAGGTTTTCTGATGCGCATGTGAAATTGTGTTTTACTATAAAACTTTGTCCTTGTTTGAAATAGAATTACGAACCCTCTATTAGATCGATGCATATACCACAGTTGGGTCTATTGCATTTTTTACTGTGAATTTCGTTGTTGTGGTTGGCAGTACTTTGGCATGTGTTAGGATGTTTTTCATTGCCATAGATTGTCTTTGGCTCTTTATGATATCGTGTGATCGAAGGATTTGGTTCATTCTATGGTCCTTTTTTTTAATACAGGGATGTTCTGGAGGATGGTGTCAAAGGCCTCATTGTTGACAGGGTTGTGTGTGGAGATGTATGGAAGAGCTTTTAATGTCGGTTGATTTACTTTAGGGTGTCTAAGGTCCTGGGTACTGAATTTTAGGGCACGTTGGATTCCATTGTGAATTAGTGATGCACGGTAGTCCCTGCTTATGAGTGTGTCCTTTAGTTCTTGTAGACGTAAGTAACAGGTGTTTTTATTGGAAACTATAGTACAGATCCTCTTGGCTAAGTTGTAGGGAATGTTAATTTTAACATGTCTAGGGTGGCATGAATTGAAAGGAAGATATTGCTTGGAGTCTGTGGGCTTGTAGTATATGTCTGTTTCTATTTTTTTGTTATGAATCTTAATGAGGATGTCGAGGAAGGGGAGTTGTTGATGGCTGTATTCCATTCTAAAATTAATATTCGTGTGGAGCCCATTTATAAGGGTATGAAATTCTTCATTTTCTCGATGTTTTCGTGCCAAAGGATGAAGCAGTCACCTAGATATCTCTTCCAGTTCTTTTCTATGTGTAAATGGAGAGTGTTTCCAAATTTGTTTAGTACTTTAGTGTAGAGGGGGATTTACATGTATCCCATGACTAGGTTGGCATAAGCGGGGGGCCGTTTTCATTCCCATAGCGAACCCAGATTTCTGCCTGTAGAATTTGTTATTGAAAACGAAGTAATTATTCTCCAAGATAAATTTGAGTCCTTCTATCACAAATTCTTTTTTGATGCGTTGTGGGAGTTCATTCGGGTAATTATCCAGCCAGAATTGGATAGCTTCTATTCCTAGGTTGTGGGGATGTTGGAGTATAGTTTGATTACATCGAATGTCACTAGCAGGGTTTGTTCAGTAAGGGGTATATTAGGGAGGTGGTTGAGCATATCTAGGTCGTCCCCTACGTAGCTTTTAATGTGTTTGAGAAAAAGCTTGAGAAGCGTATCAATGAAGTTGCTAAGGCAGTGGGTTTCGCAAGCGGGGCCTGTTATTACAGGTCTTAATTTGCGATCATTAGGTGAGGGGACAGTGATGACTAAGTCTGTGGCTTCCTTGCATGCCTTACTTATTAATTCGCGTGTATGTACTTTAGGGATACCGTAGAAAAGGCTGAATTTACTCGTGAAGTCTGCGATGAAGCTGAATTCGTTGTATGGGTTGATCAGAGTTTTCAGGTTTCTCATCATTTTCTGTTGATGGTAGTGTTCAGCCTTTTCGTAATATCTTTCGTTTCCAAAGTGTAGAGCGCTAAGTTGATATAGAATTCTGTCTCCATTAGGACTACTGCACACCCTTTATCAGCCTCTTTAATTGTAATAGTTCTGTAGCTTTTTATTCTATTTAATTATTCCCATTCTTTCTTGATGAGGTTTGGCTTGTGTTTTTGTCTGTGCAAGTGTTGGTAAGGGAAGTTTGTGATGTGTTCACAGAATTCGTCCAGGATTTTATGACTACCTTTTGATGGAGTGTAGTTGCTTCTATTTCTGGCTAATGATTCATCCTCATTGTACTGGTCAACTAGTTCTACACCGAGTCGTAACTTTCTACAGAATGCTGTGATGTCTTTTTCATTTCATAGTAGTTTGGACGTTGGAGGGGGGGGGGGGGGGAATTTAAGACCTTTGGAGAGTAAGTTCATAAGGTTGGGAGTTGGTTCTGCACTAGTTAAATTGATAATTTTTATTACTCTGGGTTTCTCCTCCCTGTCTTGTGCTATTTCGTTTGCCTGTATCTGTGTGTTGTGTCTAAAAAATGGTTGGGGTAGAGGGGTTTTTCTGCTGATGTTAAGTGGTCTCTTGTGTTTGTTATATTCCTTGTTGTTGTAAAATGTGTTTCGGGTACGTGGTTGTGGATTGAATATATTGCGATTGAATGTATTGCGAGTATGGATGTGTGTTTCTATGTGCCATGTTGGATTGTGGTGTTATAGGTGGCCTACGTTGTTGGTTGTATCGTGTGGTGTGGGTTTGTTATGTATTGTGGAAGCGAGAGTTGAGAAAATGGAAATTACCTTGCTGTCCCCTTGTGGCGGGGAAGGTCTTACGTCTATCATGGTAGTGGTATCTTTTCCCTATGTTTGCCGATGAGGCATCCGCGTAGTAGTTGAGTGATTTGATATGGTATCTCCTTAAAGGGGGAAAGTTGTAAATGTCATTCTAGGGTTTTTGTTCCTCCTTATGGAAGAGGGTTGGGAAGTTCATCTTGGGTGTGGGGCTTCCTTCTTCTTTTGTTATTAGCTGGGAGGTTTGCGCAGTTGTTGTGCAGTTAGGTTATGGCTTTTCCTATTTTTATGAACGGGTTATTGGAGGTGTAA
>OZ024742.1:333767408-333792408 GCA_964016885.1 Eledone cirrhosa | reverse complement strand
CCAGAAAGCATTAGAAGTAGCAACTGCCTGACTTAGCAAGGTTGAATTAGGGTAATGGAATCTGAATTACAAAGAATGAATGTTAAAATTGACGGTAAATTAGATGGTGAAAATAGAAATTGGGAAACATAGAGATCACAATGAAAATGAATCAACTGAGGAAGAATAAATCTAACGAAATGTTGAATACGAAATCATGATGAGCCAGTAAATGTGGAGGGAGTAGAACATTTGAATTAAAAAAGGAAATGAAGAAAAGAAAGAAAATATTGGTTATCAAAAGATTGAGAGGTATGTTTAATGATTCTGGATTCAATAAGACACTACTGAATCTTCTGAATATAGAGAGAATTCGTTTAGGAAGTGAAACAGATAAAGTAACACATACAATGATGAATATGGAAACTAATAGTATTACCGACTTGAGAAAGTTGATTAGCGCTGCAGGGCTTCTGGTGAGTAAGTGATTAAGTATTAAGCACACTGAAAGAAAGAAGTGTAAGGAAACCTGGTGGAAAATAAGATTGGATGGTGATATAACTCAGCCCAGGAAAGAACTAGGTAAAATGGATGCATAGCATGGAAGAAACTGGAAAAGTAGTGGAGAAACAACGCATGGACTTATTGTATGAAATAAAGTCGAAAATGTTGAATGTTGTGGGAAGAGAAATGAAACAGCGAATTAACGGAAACTCTGATCCGGTTAGGCGTTATACAAACATACAAAAAACAATACAAACAAGACAAATGGATCCCTGCAAGTCGGTGAATGAACTTTAGAACAGGTTTAGGGGGAAATTGTGCAGATGTTGAACATAATGTTGAGGAATCCATATAATTTTGGTCAAATATATCGGTTATTGCAAAAATAAAGCATAACAAATAAGCGAGATCGGTAAATGAAGCTGTGAATAAGTTATTTAATGAATGAAAACAAAGATGGGAAAGATGTTCAATAGGAAGGTAGGAATATGCCAAAATTGAAATCTCCTGGAACGGACCGAATTCAACGATTCTGGTTAAAAAATATCTCATAGTGTTCATGTAAGACTAGCGAAACACGTAAATGATTAAATAGTACAAGAAGTTCTAAGTTGGATGATTGTAGGAAAGACTACTTCGATAATGGAGGATAAAAGGAAAGGTCCGTTAGTTGGATATAACAAGCCGATAGCTTGCTCGGATTTGTTTTAGATGCTGTTGTCTGGCGTCTTTGCTGGAAAGGTGTATGATCACTTACTTCTGAATGAGATACTAACTGTCGAGCAGAAGAGGTGTACGAACATTTTCCAGTGGACCAAAGACAATCTTGTTGTTTACAAGCCGATTATGAAGAACTACAAAAGACGTCTAAAGATTTCATGCATGCCTTGAATAACTATATAAATAACGTTTAAGATGGATCCACACCCAAGGGTACTGAAATGCTTGAGAATGTTTGGAATAGAAGACTGTGGTATTAATGTAACTGTGCCTTGCATTTGTTTTGTGGAATGCAAACCTGTATGGTGTTAATAAGCAGTTAGGTGGGGGTCAATATAAGAAGAGGAATATTAAAAAAATATTCTTTCTCGCCATTGCTCTTTGGGATTGCTCTCATTTTGCTATCAATGGTCAAACAAGTTACAGCTATTGGCTATCAGATGGAAAACAGAGGACCTAAGTTCAATCAACAACTTTCCATGGATGATCTGAAGCTCTTTAGCAGGAATGAATCTCAGGTTGACTAACTGGTCAAAACTGTCCACTAATGCTGTGGCGATATTGGGATGGAGTTTGGTATTGGAAAGTATGCAAACTATATTATGAAGAGAGGTAGGCTGTACATTGTGGCGGAATTGAGTGACCTGATAGAGAGTCGATTATTAAGGTGTGGGACATGGGCATTTTGGATCTTGACAAAGTTCTAAATGACATGAAAGGAAATGTGAAAAACCTTCATCTAAATAGGTTATAACTACTACTAAAAATTAAATTGAATGGGAAGAACTTTATAACAGCTATCAACATCTGGGCCGTGTCAGTTATTAGATATAGTGCCGCAATTTTGATTGAGACCAAAAAAGAAATAGAGACGTTTGATAGGGCAACCAGAAAAAGAAATGCTTGAAAATGGTGCATTGCACTCAAAAACAAGTGTTATAATGCGATGTACAACGCAGAATATATGAGGTAAAGTACTTGAAAGTGTGAAAGATTACGTGACCAATTAATTCAGAGCCCTAGACGTCTATTTGGCTATTAATAAAGAAGAACTTTTAAGGTATGTTGCCATAAGCAGTGCTTATAGAATGTTGGCCAACGCGTTAGCAACAAGGTTAACGCATTTAGATCCATTCACAAAAACGTCCACCTTATGTGATATATCTTAGAGGGACTGGTTAAGGAAGCTAGCACGGTTAGGGCTCTGATCAACATAGATCAGTCGAAAGCTTTCGATAAGGTCGACCATTCGTACCTAGCTGTAGCCCTCCATGTAGCGGGCTTTGGTCCCATATTCAGAAAATGCACAACCACAACTGATCAGTGGTTTTAGTGAAGGGCCACCCCTAGGAACCACCAACATCATGCCCTCGCTTCGCCAAGTTTATCCTCCCTTATTTCTCTTGCATGCATTAATTCTTTTTAACATGAAGTTAGGTGTTTCTGTTGTTGTGGCCTGCGTGTGTTTTCATTTGTGGGTATGATTTGCGGTTGTTGCTGTGTTGTTGTGGGTGCTTGTGATTTTGTTGATGTTTGTGGTGTTGGTATTGTTGTATGTGTGTGTGTTTGCTGTGGATGTGTTTTTTGTGTGCTTCTTGGTGTGTGAATATTTATTTTCTTTCTGTGTTTTCTTTTTTACTTTTTTTTTGTTTTAGGAATTCTCCCTCATGTTCACTTGGGGATGAGGAGGGACTGCTGTCTGGTGATTCTGTGTCAGAGGGGAGTGGGAGTTTTTTTACGGGGGTGGGAGTGTTGTTGTGTATGTGTGTTTCAAAGAAGGAAAAAGGGAGAGCTTGTTTGAGCGACTCCCTAGTTGCTTTTAATGTGTTTTTTACTATTCCATCAGTTTTGTTTCCATCTCTTGTCGAGTGACTTCTCTTTACCTAGAGCAGAGAAACTCATTGTGTACATGAGTAAGCTACTAAATTGACACACCAGATTGCTCATGTCTCCACTTTAGAGTTACAAGTATATCATTTCTTTATACATTTGCACATTATCTATTTAAAATCATATTTACAGCCGAATGATATAATTATTAACATTTAAAACTTCCTTTGAATTCTGCATCTTTCCCAAATCATACAGTGTCAACCTGACACATGCGACACACTACTACTACTACTACTACTACTACTACTACTACTACTACTACTACTACTACTACTACTACTTCTACTGATACTATTATTATTATTATTATTATTATTATTATTATTATTATTATTATTATTTTCACTCCTTTTCAACATGACCTCACTCAGAATAGGCAGCATAAATGCGCGTGGCTTGGGGTCGTCATGGAAGCAGGGCCACCTGCTCAACGACCTCAGGTCACTAAACATAGATGTAGTGGCCATCAGCGAGACCAGAATCTCCGAAGCACGGGCTTTCGCACCGATCTTCGGCGGCTACTATGTGTACGCATCTCCCAGCCGTCCGGGATCGTGGGAGGAGTTGCTGTGCTTTTTCGGAGAGGTTTGGATCTCGCCATACGGGCCATCTTCCTGGACCCAGAGGGTAAGCTGGTGGTGCTGGACGTGACCAGCGGAGAGGGTCAAGCTTTCAGGCTAGTGGCCGTCTATGACCCGACAGGAGCAGGGCGGCCTGATTTCTTCCGGCGTCTGGAGACCTTTCTTGGAACGTCCCGCTCTTTAGTGTTAGTGGGCGACTGGAACGGGATCTTGGATGCACGCTGGGACTGTGTGGGATTAGCGGATAGGGGTGGAGGGTGCAAGAGCCTCACCAACCTGCTCAGGCATTTTGAACTGTCTGACAGGTACCGATTGGATTTCCCGAATGTGCCAATGTGGACTTGGACAAACCGCATAGGGTCATCCAGATCATATCTAGATAGAGTATTTTGTAGGGAAATAGATAGGTCTAGCATAGGCTGTCCACAATTCTAGATAGTCAGCTACACGGACCACAAATTCGTGATCTGTGTGCTTGACTTAGATAGGCTTCATAGACGAGGACCCGGCTACTGGAAGCTAAACGCGTCCTTACCAGCGCGCAAGGCCTACAGAGACCGGATTAGCGAACTAGTTAAGCGGGCGTTGACGGGGGCCATCGTCAACAACAAGTGGTGGTTTGCTCTGAAAAGAGCGATGAGAATAGAATCGATTAGGTTTAGTAAGTCTTTAGCAATAGAGAAAAATAGAGCAGAGGGAGAACTAGTTAGAAAATTAGACTAGGCGCTTAGCAAAGGCATTGCGACCGACGTGCTTGCGGCGAAATTCGCCCTTGACCAATTCTTCAATGCAAAGCACGAAGGCTGCGTTGTCAGAGCTAGGGTGCGTGCTCTCAGACACGAGGGGACGAAAGCCGTTCAATGGGCCCGAGTGGCGGAGGCGCGTCGTGGCAACAAAGCCACGATCCGGTCTTTGGTGGACCACGACGGGCGCATGCTACTCGATCCCGGGAAAATGTGTGAAGCTTTTCAGGGACACTTCGCTCAGCTGTTCGGGGGCAGCGGTGGGCCGGGTAGAGGGATGGACTTTAGTGTCTACCTCGACGGACTGCCGCGGCTCTCGGCCACTGAGGCGAAGTGTTGCGAAAAGCCGATAGCAGCCGCTGAAGTAAGGGAGGCAATGACTGGCTGCACAAGGGGTAAATCGCCTGGTTTGGATGGTCTGCCCTATGAACTTTACGTACAGATGCCAGACTTGTTCGGAGGCCTCTTGGCGGACGTCTACTGCAACTGGCAACAGAACGGGAGAATTTCCAGTTCTGTGAGCCGAGGAGCGGTGGCACTGCTGAGAAAGGATCCGAAAAGGGGGATAACATAGACAATTTCCGGCCCATAACTCTGCTAAACACAGAGTTCAAGATTTTGGCCAAGGTGCTAGCAAAGAGGTTGGCGCTTGTCGTTGGTGGTCTGGTGGGAGAGGCGCAGACATGCGCCATTCCCGACAGATCCATCCACGACAACCTCCACCTCATGCGATACATCATAGAGAGGGTAGCTAAGGAACCTGGCACGGGTGGGTCCTTGATCAATTTAAATCAGTCGAAAGCTTTCGATAGGGTCGACCATCGTTACCTAGCGGCAGTCCTGAGGGCGGGTGGCTTTGGGCCCGTTTTCAGTGGTTGGATCGCTGCCATGCACTGCGACATCAGCTCTGTGGTGAGAGTGAACGGTCACCTATCGGAACCGTTCAACTTCATGCGCTCGGTCCGCCAAGGATGTCCCCTCTCGTCCCTCTTGTACGTATTGACTCTCGAGCCATTACTGCACAAACTGGAGACGTTGAGGGGAGTCCCGCTCGAACTAGGATGCGGAAGATCAGTGTCAGCATATGCGGACGATGTCACCGTAGTGGTGTCGAGCGCCAAACACATCGAGGCGATCGGCACTACACTAAGAGAATACGAAGCGGTGACAGGAGCAATGATCAACCAGGAAAAGTCAGTGGGCCTGGAGCTCGGCACCTGGAGAGGCAGGTCCATGCCGTCCAACAGCGTCGTCGGACGCTGGACGGACGGACCGGTTAAATTGCTAGGGGTCTGGTTCGGTCCGGACCTCCAGACGGACAAAAACTGGGACGAGGTGACGAGCAGGGTGGCTTCTCTCACCCATAAATGGGCGGAGAGGAAGCTATCCCTGAAAGGTTGAGCGGAGGTGGCTAACGCGTACATCGCGTCCGTCATCTGCTAACGCCTGACCGTCGTACCTTGTCCTAAGCCTCGCCTGACTGCGCTGGAGCGTTTGCTCTTTCGCTTTTTGTGGAAGGGACGCGCTCCGATGGTCAGGCGGTCCATCTGTTGTCAACACCCGCTACGTGGAGGGCTGGGCATGCCGTGGCTGATGATTCGCAGGCACGCGCTCAGGCTACGACATCTCCACCTCTTCCTCGACGGTGATCAGGTGTGGTCGCCGTTTGCTAGACAGGTATTTCCCCAGCTCGTTTCCTTGACGGAGCTGCAGTCCTGGGTCAATCGAAGACCGAGAGGGAGCGCCTGGAGACTGGAATGTCTTCAGGCGCTCACAGCCCTCGACCAATCGGGCAATGTGATCGGTGGAAACTCCACCTCGGCGTTCTATAGAGGATTAGTGGAGGGGAAGAGCGACGACGTACTTGGGGAAACTCTAGGCGTCGACGAAAATCAACTAGCCAATCTCTTAGGAAGAACTTTCGGGCCGGGGCCTATGGACAACTTCCAGAAATCTCTGGCCTGGCAGTGCTACCGAGGAGCCTTGCCAGTTCGGGATAAACTCTACAGGCATGGAGGTGCCGTCAGCCGGGCATGTCCGAGATGCGCGCAGGGCGACGAAACCGTCCTGCACGCACTCGTCCAGTGTCCGAAAATTGCTGACTTGTGGGTTTATGTCGAACACCTGCTGTCGCGTTTAGGACGGATCCGGCTATCATCTGAGTCCATCGTGAGGATTTCCCCGCCCTCCTCCTTTAGCCGGGAAGGGCAGGCAGTTTTTATCTGCCTGGTGGCCATGGCGAAAGAGATAGTATGGTGGACACGTTTGAAAGGGCTGAAGACGAGCACTTACCTCTTCGGTGATGCTCTGATTGACTTTTTCAAATTTCATTTGAAAAGGAAAATCAGAGTAGAGATGGAAGTGCTCTCTTCCCAGCATTTTGTTGAAAGATGGGTGAGAGAAGCAAGAATGGCCCGAGTGAATGGGCCTACTCTGAGCATATATCTGTAAATTAAAGGTGGAAAACTGGGAAAGGGCACTTGCCTTGGTGGTCAGGGTCATTGTGGCTTTTTACTGGGCTTTCTCCACAAATGTCCCTCCGAAGTCTCCCCCCTATTGGGGAATTTTTCATTGTTATTTTCATTGTTATTTTTGTTACATCCTCTGTTTTTGTTTTTTTACACGCAGAAATGCCCATTTGTACCGTCCTGCATTGTCCTGCACTGTCCTTAATGTCTACTTTATGTAAACCCTTGTGGTTAATAAAGAAATCATTATTATTATTATTATTATTATTATTATTATTATTATTATTATTGTTATTACTCTTTGAGTCTCAGTCATTAATGTTAGTTAACTGGAAAGTTTGTTGAAATGAATATCAAGCTATTACCTGCAGCCTCAGATATTCAGGACGTATCGGAGGGTTCTTGCTGTTCCCAGCAAGCATGCTTTTTGAAGTATTCCAAAAAGCGCGAAGGGGCCAATTTTCTTTAACCATCCCTGGAAACCTTTTGAGATAGTCCCTAGTGCGCCTATGACAATCGGGATCACTTTGACTTCATGGCAGTTCCAAATCCTTTTTACCTCCCACTTTAAGTCCTGGTATCGGTTAATTTTCTCCCTCTCCTTCTCTTGCACTCTTGTATCAAATGGGCAGGCTACATCTACTATCAGGCACGATCTTTTTTCCTTGTCCCAAACCACCAGGTCAGGCCTATTGTGTTCCAGTTTCTTCTCCGTCTGTATCCTAAAATCCCACAGCACCTTCACCTGATCATTTTCTATCACCGCCTCTGGCTTATGCTCATACCACTTCTCAGAATGTGGTAAATTGTTTACTTTGCATACGTGCCAGTTGATCACCCTGCCGATCACATCATGTCTCCAGCCCTTAAAGTGAGTCTGGGCTAGATGTTTACACTCGGATACAATGTGAGCTACAGTCTCCTCTCTCTCTCCACAGATCCTGCACAGTGGGTTAGCCTCCTCCTTGTAAATGTGGTGTTTCAACCACTTCGTTTTGAGGGCCTGCTCCTGCGCAGCCATTAACATTCCTTCTGTAGTCTTTTTAAGGTCTCCTCTTTTCAACCAGTGCCATGTCTGTGGATCTCTAAATTCAGTTCTCTCAAAGAAGGTACAATGAAGGGATTTTTCCTGAAGGCTGCTCTTTCTCCTTGATGTTATTTCCTCCTTGGACATCTCCTGGCCTATTGTCCCCTCCGTCAGTACAGTTCTGAGCATTGGCTCCTTACTATCAGTCACGTATTTGTGTAGGTTGTTTTTCTCCATCTGAACACAGTCCTCTATGCTGATAAGACCTCTTCCACCCTCAGATCTCTTTAAGTAGAGTCTATCGACATCACTCCTCTTGTGGAACATGTTGTAGTTAGTCAATAGATTCCTAGTCTTTCTATCCATTTCCTTTTGTTCAGCAACATTCCATCTCAGAATTCCCGCACTGTACCTAATAATAGGCACAGCTCGGGAATGTATTGCACTTATGGCATTCCTACTGTTCAGATGTGACTTTAATACGCTCCTTACTCTCCGAAGGTATTCAGTTCTTATCAATTCCTTTATTTTTTTGTTCTTGATGTCATCAGCCTCCAGAACGCCCAAATACTTGTATTCTTCCTCAGAGTCAATTTCCTTTATCATCTCACCTGTTGGTATCTGAATTCCGTCACTTCTACTCAACTTACCCCTCCTCATCACAATGACTCCACACTTACTAATACCAAATTACATACATATATCATTGCATAAAATACGGACAGTGTCAACAAGCACATCCAACTCCTTCTCACTCTTCCCGAAGAGCTTAAGATCGTCCATGAAGAGGAGGTGATTGATGGTAAGCCCTCCCTTTCCCAACCTGTATCCTGCCCTCACTTTTCGCAGTACACTGGTCAGGGGCATCAGGGCAAGGACAAACAACAGAGGGGACAGACTATCGCCCTGGAAGATACCTCTCTTGATCTTCACGTTTCCCAAGGATTCTCCAGTTGATGTTAACTCTGTTTCCCAGGACTTCATACTCTTGCCAAACAACTGTCTGATGTTATCTGCCACCTTGAAGATCTCCAGGCGTTTGGTGATCCAGGAATGGGGCACCATGTCAAATGCCTTTTTGTAGTCTATCCATCCCATGGCAAGACCAGTGTGTCTCCTCTTGCAATACCTCATTACCATCTTATCAATAAGTAACTGGTCCTTTGTACCACGTGACTTCATTCGGCATCACTTTCTGTTCGTCCGGTAACAAGTTGTTTGTGTGGAGGTGATGGTAGATTTCCTCAGACATAATGCCTGTCAACAGTTTCCACATTACAGACAGACATGTGATAGGTCTATAGTTGGTAACATCATTACCCTTGATTCGGGCTTTCATTATCAGAACTGTGGTACCTTTTGTCAACCACTCTGGTACCTCACCTGACATCAAGCAGTCATTGAACATGGTTGTCAGTTTCGGGTGGAGGGATGTTATATTTGTAATCCAATACCCCTGCACACCATCTGAGCCTGGTGATTTTCAGTTGGCTAGTGTTTTGGCCTGCCCCTTAAGAGTTTCAACTGTGATACTCAAATCAGTTTGTTGGTGTGCCTGTTCACTAATCTCCTTCTGTACTGTCTCAATCCACACTCCCTGGTCATTATGTTTAACATCCTGCTGCCATATTCCTCTCCAGAATGCTTTAGTTTGTTCCGCCTCAGGGATCAAGTCGTTGCCTCTTTCTTTCCCTTCAAGCTGTCCGAACAACATCTTCTGGTTGTTGTCGAACATGCGGTTCTGTCTATACTGACTGACTCTGTTCTCGTATCGCCTGATTTTTGCACGCTTTGCTACAATGCGTTGCTTCAGTTCCTCTATGATAATATTTAGCTTTTTCCTCCTAGTTTTGTATTTTATTTCCAGTCTATTTTTAGTGTCTATTTTTTTTTGTATCCCATTCAGTAGGGACTCAAGCTTTCCAATGTAATTTCTCATTTCCCTGATTTGACCACTCAGTCGTTTCTTCCACCAAGGCTCTGCTCTTTCTTGTCTGTTGTTTCCTCTCGCTTTTATACCAAGTAGTTTCCTCACCGTATTTGCTGTTGCTTTGAGGATATTGTTGCACTGGTGAAGGCTCCTCCCCTGAAAGGTATGGGATGACTCTGTTTACCTTAGCTGTTGTTTCTTTTAACTTTTTCCTGTCTACAAATCTTAGGTTCATAGGTCTCCCACTATCATTGTTCAATTCATCTACCACTAAGTTTAGGATATCAACCAAATCTTGTCCTAGCCCGTCAGCATTCATCTCCTCAGTGGCCGTATCTCTGTTCCAGATACTATTTATCTCAGAATTCAGATGATTGTCTGCTTCGGGTGGTTGCTCCGTTCTCTCGACCTCTTCACCTTCATTTCCCACTGGCTCGTTTGCCTGGCATACTCTACTCTCCATCTCCAAGCTAATCTCTCTGCTCAGTTCTTCCAGTTCCAGCTCGCTTATCCACCCATTAGTTCTTATTACCCGAGCCTGCCCGGCCATTTTTGTTCATCTAATTTAAATAGACCAATCTCGTTCCAGATGTTATGCATCTGTTTCCTATAGCCTTTCTCCTTGGAGTTACACTTCAGGTGACATTGCATAACAGTTCTATCAATTCTTTCGTCCAGTTGGTTCTGGTCCCTTTCCTTCTTCTTCTTCGTCCTCCAACACCAGCAGTATTTGGTTGATAGCCAGGTCCCTGCTGCTGAGCCAGGGAACACCTGTTGGGTGAGAGTCTGTCACATGACATTCTAGTCTCCATTTCACCGTTATTCGAACTGTTTAGGTTCGACATTTAAACACACTTATCGAGGATTGGCGAATGTATGGTTACATAACCACCGGTGAATTCATCGTCTCCGGTGGTTTTTGTCACTCCGCGTGACTTTTGTGTGGCATTATCACGCTGTAGACGAACACAAATAAACAAACAAACAAACAGGCAGAAAAAACCCCAAAAATGAATAAGCATAAGTTTCAATGTTTGAATGTCTGACTTAGTTTTTCCCTTCCCTTCTCTGTCCGTCTGTTTGTTTTTCCCTGCATTTTTCATTTCTTTACGTTTTTCGATGTTGCTGTGCTTCTTTGATTTTGATTTTTGTTTTTTTGATTTGACCGGGTCATCAATTCAGTCTATTTATATATTTTGATGCCTTCCTCTTTTAGTGAGAATTCTGCAATGTAGCAGGGGCTAGCGGGAGAGAATAGCGGCGGTAGTGATAATGAGGCAGTGGTGGTGATGGTGGTGGCGGTTCTGTGCTAGCAGCAACTAGCAGGAGGTAGTGGGAGAGAATAGCGGCGGTAGCGATAATGAGGCAGTGGTGGTGGTGATGTGGTCGTATTACTGTAGTGATGGTGTTGAAGTTGGTGTAGAAATTTGAGTCGAATTGACCAGAGTTTTCATCGTGGTAGTGGTGGTGGTGTTGGTGGTGAAATTATCTTTAGTGAAATTATCGTTAGTCGCGTATATGTGTTGACATATTTTCTTGATATTGGAATTAAACATTTTGTTAAAACTAAAACTTGATTTTTATTTTTGTTTTTATTTTATTTTGACCTGGTCATCAATTCAGTCTATTTATATATTTTGATGCCTTCCTCTTTTAGTGAGAATTCTACAATGTAGCAGGGGGCAGCGGGAGAGAATAGCGGCAGTAGTGATAATGAGGCAGTGGTGGTGGTGGTGGTGGTGGCGGTGCTGTGCTAGCATCAACTAGCGGGAGGTAGTGGGAGAGAATAGCGGAGGTAGCGATAATGAGGCAGTGGTGGTGGTGATGTGGTCGTATTACTGTAGTGATGGTGTTGAATTTGGAGTAGAAATTTGAGTCGACTTGACCAGAGTTTCATCGTGGTAGTGGTGGTGGTGTTGGTGGTGAAATTATCTTTAGTGAAATTATCGTTAGTCGCGTATATGTGTTGACATATTTTTCTTAATATTGGAATTAAACATTTTGTTAAAACTAAAACTTGAGGCAATAATAATAGTAATTATTATTATTATGCTGAGATTGGTGGTGGTGGTGGTGAAATTGCCGTTATCTGGCTGTTGCGTTTAGTGTACACAGAGGGGTGATGGGGGTAGGTGGTGTATCTAGTTTCTGATGTTGGTGAAATTGCTGTTATTTGGCTGTTCTATATAGTGTAGACAGAGGGGGTTTTCTTCCATTTAAAACCATTTTCTTTTTTTTGAATATAAAATGTATAATACAAAATTGAATATTTGAGCGATATAACAATATATTATGGATCCGAAATTTTTTGGTACTCAAGCCGGATGTTTTATGCATCATTTGTAATAAGAATTGTTATTTCACAATTGATTTAAATATGTTGAAAAATCAAAACTTACGGGAGCGATTTCACGACTTTCTATCCACCATGTGCGTCTTCTTCCCTTATATTATTATTATTATTATTATTATTATTATTATTATTATTATTATTGAATGCCATGATTGACGGAGGCTCGGCTCTGTAAGATATTGTAAATTTTGACCGCTATAACAATTGTAAATTGTTTCAAACTTTAACCAAATTGTAGACTAAAACACCCTCCTCCTCGTGAGAGGGGTCTTTCTGCCCGTTATTTGGCCCTTCGGGGTTAAATAACCGCTTATTGGGGTTTTGTGCCCAATATTTATTTTAAACAAAAAAAAACATGGCTACGAAAAATAATTTTCACAAGTCACTCCCACTCATTCCGTCTTCTTCCTCAATCGTCACTACAGCTGAGAGAAGATTCTCTCTCTCCCTCCCTTCTCTAAATGTGTCTCTCTCCCTCCCTTCTCTTTCGCAAGCGACGCCAGTAAAGAAAAATCACGTGCAAAGCATGGAACATTTCTCCACGACGACGACAACGACGAAAAAGGTGTGCGATAAATACGAAAACCCATTTCATTCGTCTGACGTCATGAATAATAGCAGTAGCAGCCGTAATAACAGCAGCAGCAGCAACGGTGACAGAGCAAACAACAGTAGCAGCCGAAACAGCATCAGCAGCAGCATAAACAACAACAGCATTAGCAGGAACAGCAACAACAACGGCAGCAGCAGCAACAACAACCACAGCAACAGTGGCGGCAGCAGTAGTCGTAGTACCTGCAGCAACAACAAAAGTAACAGCAGCTCTGACGACAACAACAAAAACAACAACAGCATCAAAGAAAAACCAATCTCGTTTGCAGGTATCGCAAAGAAGCTGGAAACCATCCTCATAACAAATGAGGAATTACAGGAAGCGAAGAAGATGGTGACGAAAACCGGACACCGAGCAATCTGCAAGGCAGCCGAAAACTTTTTCGAAACCCAGCAGCACTGTACGGTCACGTACCGTACAGTAAGCACACAATCCCTTAGGGTTGAAAGAGCCACAGAGGCTCAAATACAAAAAGCCTTAGGGTCTGTGTGGCAGCGGAAAACGCATATCACACGAGGCAAGAAATATGCCACCGTAGACGTGCTTTTTGCCACACGCCAGGAGGCAAAGGCTCAATCCTTAGTGATCCTAAGAAGCGAGGAAATGGGGTTGGGGCCCTCCTACTGCGGGCAACACATTGTGAGGGTAAAGCTGACCCACGCCCCCCTCCGGGATGGCCCCTTCTTGGCTGGCCGCGTCTGTCCTCGTCGGAATCGAGGACAAAACAACTGTACTGCAAGTACAGAAAAGAGTAAGAGAATATTTGGGCGGCACCTCCATTGAGATGTTAATCCAAACCAACCAGGAGTGCATCGAAGCTATCCCGGATGTGATAAACTTCGATAACGACACTCAACTGCCCATAAGTGTTGAGGCCAAACGCCCGAAATGCTTTCGCTGTGGATCGAAGACTCACCTCAGGGCCTTCTGCAACGAGAAGACCCTGAGAAAGGAGAAAACCCCCTCCTTCCGCAACCGGCTCCACTGCTACCAGCTACAGGACAAGCGGCAACCAGGAACGATAGGTCCGTGGCACCCAAACCCACGCCACGGAAATCAAGAACAGCAGCAGCAGTGGAAGTATTAACAACAACAGCAGTAATACCAACTGCAGCTCCAACGGAGACTCCACTGCAAACATCACCAACAACAACAAGTGAAAGAGTGGAGCTGCTACCCCTCCCCGACCTCACAGAATCAGACATGGAGTGTGAGGTGGGAGAGGGATGGCAAAAGGCCGCAAGTAGGCACAAACGCAGAAGCTGCGCGTCGTCGCCTTCGAAAAGGCAGGAAAGAAATGAAAAAAGAGTAAAGGCTACTGCAAAGAGACTCACAGCAGCAATACCCCCAACACAATCACCACCTACACTAGCACCACCATCACCACCGGCGACAACCCCACCGCCAACAACACCTTCAACACCACCACCACAAGCACCAACATCGCAAACACAACAACAAAACACACACACCTAGCAACGACGACAAGAAAATAGCAGAATCACACCCCATCCCCAGAAAAACAAATGCACGGCAATAAATACACACAACAAGAAACTAATGACTTACATAATTGAACACACAGAGATTTCACAGCACGACTACATAATACCAGCCGCAATCAAAACACCAACGAACATAAGACTGGTAAGAATTACACAGAAACAATACACAAACATTAAAACGAAATTCCCCAACGCAGTTGGTGATTTCAGAGACCTAGGAGGGACTCTCAACATAAATGTAGTGGCCATCAGCGAGACCAGAATCTCCGAAGCACGGGCCTTCGCAACGATCTTCGGCTCGGCGGCTACGATGTGTACGCATATCCCAGCCGTCCTGGATCGGGGGTAGGAGTTGCTGTGCTTTTTCGGAGAGGTTTAGATCTCGCCATATGGGCCATTTTCCTGGACCTAGAGGGTAAGTTGGTGGTGCTGGACGTGACCAGCGGAGACGGGCAAATTTCAGGCACGTGGACGTCTATGCCTCGACAAGAGCAGGGCGGCCTGATTTCTTCCGGCGTCTGGAGACTTTCTTGGAACGTCCCGCTCTTTAGTGTTAGTGGGCGACTGGAACGGGATCTTAGATGCACGCTGGGACTGTGTGGGATTAGCGGATGGGGGTGGAGGGTGCAAGAGCCTCACCAACCTGCTCAGGCGTTTTGAACTGTCTGACAGGTACCGATTGGATTTCCCGAATGTGCCAATGTGGACTTGGACAAATCGCATAAGGTCATCCAGATCATATCTAGATAGAGTATTTTGTAGGGAAATAGATAGGTCTAGCATAGGCTGTCCACAATTCAAGATAGTCAGCTACACAGACCACAAATTCGTGATCTGTGTGCTTGATTTAGATAGGCTTCATAGACGAGGACCCGGCTACTGGAAGCTAGACCCGTCGTTACCAGCGCGCAAGTCCTACAGAGACCGGATTAGCGAACTAGTTAAGCGGGCGTTGACGGGGGTCATCGTCAACAACAAGTGGTGGTTTGCTCTGAAAAGAGCGATTAGAATAGAATCGATTAGGTTTAGTAAGGCTTTAGCAATAGAGAAAAATAGAGCAGAGGGAGAACTAGTTAGAAAATTAGACGAGGCGCTTAGCAAAGACATTGCGACCGACGTGCTTGCGGCGAAATTGTCCCTTGACCAAATCTTCAATGCAAAGCACGAAGGCTGCGTTGTCAGAGCTAGGGTGCGTGCTCTGAGACACGAGGGGACGAAAGCCGTTCAATGGGCCCGAGTGGCGGAGGCGCGTCTTGGTAACAAAGCCACGATCCGGTCTTTGGTGGACCACGACGGGCACATGCTACTCGATCCCGGGCAAATGTGTGAAGCATTTCAGCGACACTTCGCTCAGCTGTTTGGGGGTAGCGGTGGGCCGAGTCGAGGGATGGTCTTTAGTGTCTACCTCGACGGACTGCCGCGGCTCTCGGCCACTGAGGCGGAGTGTTGCGAAAAGCCGATAACCACCGCTGAAGTACGGGAGGCAATGACTGGCAGCACAAGGTGTAAATCGCCTGGTTTGGATGGTCTGCCCTATGCACTTTACGTACAGATGCCAGACTTGTTCAGAGGCCTCTTGGCGGACGTCTACTGCAACTGGCAACAGAATTGGAGAATTCCCAGCTCTGTGAGCCGAGGAACTGTGGCACTGCTCAGAAAGGATCCGAACAAGGGGGATAACATAGATAATTTTAGGCCCATAACTCTGCTAAACACAGAGTACAAAATTTTGGCCACGGTGCTAGCAAAGAGGTTGGCGCTTGTCGTTGGTGGTCTGGTGGGAGAGGCGCAGACATGCGCCATTCCCGACAGATCCTTCCACGACAACCTACACCTCATGCGATACATCGTAGAGAGGGTAGCTAGGGAACCTGGCACGGGTGGGACCTTGATCAATTTAGATGAGTCGAAAGCTTTCGATAGAGGTCGACCATCGTTACCTAGCGGCAGTCCTGAGGGCGGCGTGCTTTGGGCCCGTCTTCAGAGGCTGGATCGCTGCCATGCACAGCGACATCTGCTCTGTGGTGAGAGTGAACGGTCACCTTTCGGAACCGTTCAACATCATGCGCTCCGTCCGCCAAGGATGTCCCCTCTCGTCCCTCATGTACGTATTGACTCTCGAGCCATTACTGCACAAACTGGAGACGTTGAGGGGCGTCCCGCGCGAACTAGGATGCGGAAGATCCGTGTCAGCTTATGCGGACGATGTCAACGTAGTGGTGAAGAACGCCAAACTCATCGAGGCGATCGGCACTACACTAAGAGAATACGAAGCGGTGACAGGAGCAATGATCAACCAGGAAAAGTCAGTGGGCCTGCAGCTCGGTACCTGGAGAGGCAGGTCCATGCCGTCCAACAGCGTCGTCGGACGCTGGACGGACGGACCGGTTAAATTGCTAGGGGTCTGGTTCGGTCCGGACCTCCAGACGGACAAAAACTGGGACGAGGTGACGAGCAGGGTGGCTTGTCTCACTTAGAAATGGGCGAAGAAGAAGCTATCCCTGAAAGGTTGAGCGGAGGTGACTAACGCGTTCATCGCGTCTGTCATCTGCTACCGCCTGACCGTCGTACCTTGTCCTAAGCCCCACATGACTGCGCTGGAGCGTTTGCTCTTTCGCTTTTTGTGGAAGGGACGCGCTCCGATTGTCAGGCGGTCCATCTGCTGTCAACACCCGCTACGTGGAGGGCTGGGCATGCCGTGGCTGATGATGCGCAGACACGCGCTCAGGCTACGACAGCTCCACCTCTTCTTCGACGGTGATAGGTGTGGTTGCCGTTTGCTAGACACGTATTTCCCCAGCTCGTTTCCTTGACGGAGCTGCAGTCCTGGGTCAAGCGAAGACCGAGAGGGAGCGCCTGGAGACTGGAATGTCTTCAGGCGCTCACAGCCCTCGACCAATCGGACAATGTGATCGGTGGAAACTCCACCTCGACGTTCTATAGAGGATTAGTGGAGGGGAAGAGCGACGACGTACTTGGGGAAACTCTAGGCGTCGACGAAAATCAACTAGCCAATCTCTTCGGAAGAACTTTCTGGCCGGGACCTATGGACAACTTCCAGAAATCTCTGGCCTGGCAGTGCTACCGAGGAGCCTTGCCAGTTCGGGATAAACTCTACAGGCATGGAGGTGCTGTCAGCCGGGAATGTCCGAGATGCGCGCAGGGCGACGAAACCGTCCTGCACGCACTCGTCCAGTGTCCGAAAATTGCTGACTTGTGGGTTTATGTCGAACACCTGCTGTCGCGTGTAGGACGGATCCGGCTATCATCTGAGTCCATCGTGATTTCCCCGCCCTCCTCCTTTAGCCGGGAAGGGCAGGCAGTTTTTCTCTGTCTGGTGGCCATGGCGAAAGAGATAGTATGGTGGACATGGACACCTTTGAAAGGGCTGAAGACGAGCATTTACCTCTTCGGTGATGCCCTGATTAACTTTTTCAAATTTCATTTGAAAAGAAAATCAAGGTAAAGTGGGAAGTGCTCTCTTCCCAGCATTTTGTTGAAAGAAGGGTGAGAGAAGCAAGAATGGCCCGAGTGAATGGGCCTACTCTGAGTACGTATCTGTAAATTAAAGGTGGAAAACTGGGAGAGCGCACTTGCCTTGGTGGTCAGGGTCACTGTGGCCTTTTACTGGGCTTTCTCCACAAATGTCCCTACGAAGTCTCCCCCCTATTGCGGAATTTGTCATTGTTACTTTTTTGTTACATCCTCTCTTTTTGTTTTTTGCACGCAGAAATGCCCATTTGTACCGTCCTGTATTGTCCTGCACTGTCCTTAATATCTACTTTATGTAAACCCTTGTGGTTAATAAAGAAATCATTATTATTATTATTATTATTATTATTATTATTATTATTATTATTGTTATTATTATTATTATAACAGTAAAAATATATATAAACTCTCATTACCTCAAATCACATCATTCCATACCTTACCATACCATATGGGGTAATTTGAGGATAATTTTGTTCGTTTTTTTTTTCCGATATGACAAAAATCACGTAGTTTCTACTTCATGTATGTTGATGCTTGTATTGTGGCGGCTAAGTCTATGGTTAAAGCTAATTGTCACATGAAATCTGAACAAAGACCTATTCGTAATTAGGTTAACTGAGGACATTATTCCCATGACAATTTCCTTGGTTATTGAATTGAGCTGAACCAGAATAGTTGTAGTGGCAGTAGCAGAGATTGTAATGGCCGTAGTAAGGTATGTGAACACAGATAAAAGTAAGAATGGTTATAATAAATTCTAGATCCACAATAATATTAGCTATAGCAATGACACAACATCGATATCATAAACAACGTTAGAAACAATGATAATAGAAACAGATAGAACAATAACAAGAATAACTGAAAAAGGAGAGATAGAGGGGGGGGCAACGCTAGAGAGAGAGAGAGAGAGTGAGAGAGAGAGAGAGAGAGAGAGAGAGAGAGAGAGAGAGAGAGAGAGAGAGAGAGAGAGAGAGAGAGAGAGAGAAAGAGAGAGAGAGAGAGAGATAAAGTGAGAGAGTGACGGTGGCAGAAATAAAGGAAGGAAGAAAGACAGAAAGAAAGAACTGCAATAGTAGCAGAATTTGAAAATATCATCAGCAGTAAAATTAGCAACAACTGCAGTTAGCAACAATTTCAACAAAAGTTTTTTATGAACGGAAATGAAGCACCTACTTGATGTGGTAGAAATAGCCACCCAATCTCTCTCAGAATTTTAGAAATATCGATGTAAATAGATCGCAGAAATTTCATTATTATATAAATTCAAAATATATCCATATGTATTCTAAGCTGCTATTCTTGAAAGACAGAATAAAAGACAAAAATGGCCCGAAAACCGTATTGATTTTACTTTGAAGCATAGCTAGTATCCTGCGAGGATGAGGGCAGTAACACCGATTGCAAGTTTGAAAAGGAGAGCCGAATTTCTTCTATCTTACCATTCCTGCATGGGCACTAAACGAAAGCCCTTGCTACGCTACTTACGCGGAAGCACACATGTAATTGTGCCTGTATATATGAGTCAGTATATGAATTTAGAGCGTGTGGCCAATATGAAATTCACACGCACTCTCTCCCATTAAAAGAAAGTTTGTCGAAAAGACATCCGGTCCTCGTCTGGAGAAAATAAAATACATACATGGTAGAGTGCAACAGCTGATTCCCCAAAAACAGAAACATTTAGTGTTTCCTTCCGTACACTTAGCCCAAATATTCTTTCACTTTTGGAAGCACCTTTCTTAATACTTCTTTCAAAATGGCTCCCACTTCCTCCCAGTTAGTCTGCAATATGTCCCCACAGCACATAACGTTAGAATCTTTCAGTGGCCTTATCATTCGTGGGAAAACCTAGAAGAGCAGAAGCAGGAATGTCTGGGGAATGAGCACAATTCCTTTCTTCAAGTTGTCACGATTTGCAGAAATTCAGGATCTTTTTTGGTAGTATCTAGTAGGGCTCACGTAATCGCAAAACGAAGTTTTCCTCTTGACAAAGAGGTTTCGGTACCATGTTCGCTCCCACATTGTGCATGAACAAACACTGAATCCCACAACATCAATAGTTTCTCGTCCCATCAAATCATGATCTTTCAATATCAATGTCTGGCTTCTCTCAATAACAAATTCTGAAGCATGCATACGGCCTTCTGGAGTGCTAGCCCTCGTTCCATTGATATGCGACCAGCTTTGAACTTTTTGAATGATTTTTTTTATTTCGGTAATATCTATGTACAAGTACTAAAAGCATATTGAGTTTTGTGAACGGTTTCCGAAAGGCCAATTTTATTGCAAGATCGTTGCTCCACCTGTTCCACGTGTTGCGCCATCACGGGTGAAAGGAAAATACGACATGTAGTAGAGCAACTTACACTCTGGTTGGCTGACAGGGAGTGTTCACACAACAGAAACCTCGTCGAAACCTACATGAGCATATGAATGCATATGTCTCGGAGTTGCACACCTTTGTATCCCTAACATCAATATATTTCAAGGTAAAATAAAATAAAAGCGGATACTTTTTGAATAAACTTTATATATACATTCGCATAGATCACACACACACACATACGCCCCCCCCCCCGCGCGCACACATATATACGCGCACGTACACACACACACTCTCTCTCTCTCACACACACATAAACAGAGATGGGTACCAAACCGGAGATTTGCAGTAAGAGATAGATAGATATTTAAATGAATAGGTAATGAAATCCAAGAAGAGAATTTGTTAAATATATTGTAAGGGGACCCATAGTAAAATCTAATAATTACGATGTGTAAACATATAAACTTGAGTGCCTATACAGTAATAAGATTGTATCAACATAATGATATATACATTTTAAGATGTTGGCATTTATATTTACATCTGCTCATAAACTGAAACCTTTTAAACACGCCTCACTAAATACGTGCCTCTGGTGTCAATTGCAAATATATTCTCTTGTATACCATCTCTACTGTATAGTGTCTCTCCAATATCAAGCACAATTTCTCTACCTGATATTAAAATATGATTGACTTCCACACACACACACGCACATCAAGAAACACACATGTGTATAATTATCTATGTAAATATGTTCTATACACACTTAAGAAAAGAGAAACAGAGATACATATGGACATATATACATATATATCATTTGTTGATCAAATACTTTACACTTTCATTCTCACACTCAACCACTCATTCACCCCCACCCACCAAATATATATATATGTGTGTGGTGGGGAGCGGTATATATATATATATATATATATATATATATATATATATATATAGTGTATGAAATACATCGAAGGCCGTATGCAGTTGCATTCATATTTCCATGATACATATATTGCTGAGGTCAACGCCTAGCTGGTTTTCTTCCAAGTTTATCCCGAGTACAATTGGGAGTAACCACAGTAAGTAAGGTACTCAATACAAAGCAGAATATAAATAGAAAGGCTAGAGGACTACAGGACTAGAACTGTTTCATTCGGAAGAAATCATCAAGAAGCAGCTGTTATATATAGAGAGAGAGATGTGTGTGTGTGTGTGCTATTAAGTTAGAAATGGCCTAGGCCAATACCTGTCAAAACAATGAAAGCTATCAAAATTATATAAATGATATTCTTCCCCTAAATTTAAAATTTTCCTTCCAAAAATTATACTTGATTGATACGAGGGACCAACGGTATGTGTTGCGGTTCTATGCAAGCCGGTGTGTGTATGTATATAGTCCAACGATTTTTTTTATTCTAGAGTCTGGCCAGATGGATACACCTCAATTAACGTAATATAGACCTTGCCTTTATTATGTATATATATAATAAAAAGGACGAGATGCTAGGCGTTTATTACGTTAATTGAGGTGTATCGATCAGGCCAGACTCTTGAATCAAAATTTCGTTGGACTATATACATACACACACCGGCTTGCATAGAACCGCAACACATACCGTTGGTCCCTCGTATCAATCAAGTATAATTTTTGGAAGGAAAATTTTAAATTTAGGGGAAGAATATCATTTATATAATTTTGATAGCTTTCATAGTTTTGACAAGTATTGGCCTAGGCCATTTCTAACTTAATAGCACACACACACACAGACACACACACACACACACACACACACACACACACACACACACACACACACACACACACACACACACACACACACACACACACACACACACACATCTATCTATATAACAGCTGCTTCCTGATGATTTCTTCCGAATGAAACATTTCTAGTCCTGTAGTCCTCTAGCCTTTCTATTTATATTCTGCTTTGTATTGAGTACCTTACTTACTGTGGTTACACCCCAATTGTACCCGGGATAAACTTATATATATATATATATATATATATAGAGAGAGAGAGAGAGAGATGTAGAACACTGGAAGGTAATAACCGTAGTGTTAGAGCACTCAGTCCATGGGACGAGTTTGTTCACCATACGGAGAACAATTGTTTTACCTTATGGGGATAAAGGTTGAGTGATTGTTCATGAAGCGTTCCTTAAATCGGCCCTCCGCCCTACATTCAGACCCTTCCATAAGCTAAACGAAAAACCTAATTACATACACAAGGACTCATGCCACCCTCCTACTGTTTTTAGAAACTTCATAAATAATATCAGTAATAGAATCTCTAACCTCTCTTCTAATAAAGTTATCTTTGACAGAGCGGCCCCCTACAATAACACGGCGTTAGCTAGCAGTGGCTTCTCGCAACCAATTACTTACTTCCCCAATAAGAACAACATCAATAGGAAAAGAAATCGTGACAATAGACAACTATCTGGTTATCTCATCCCTTCTCACTCAACGTTAAAACTAATGTAGGAAAACATTTTTAGCCCTGTTAGATAGACACTTTCCCATAGGTCACAAATACCGCTCCATCTTTAACAGACACGGAGTAAAACTAGAGTACTCCTGCGCTAAGAATATGAAGGTCCACAACACAACAGTCTTAAGAGCATCACCCCACCAGGATGCTCTTGCCGAAAGCCTGAAGCTTTCCCCCTTCAACGGCAATGCAACACAGCCACTGTAGTTTATGAAGGTGTGGTCACTTCCAACCGACCAAAATCAATCACAGGAGGTCAAATCATATGTGGGTACGGCGGAGGGCCGATTTAAGGAACGCTTCCTGAAACATCAGTCGACATTTAGGTACTCGGCAAACGGTCATACACGAAGCTCGCGTCAGCTTTGCTTTATATATGTCACCTTTGCTTTATATATATATATATATATATATATATATATATAAAGCAAAGGTGACACGAATGTTTAACAATTAATACATCATTTATTTGATCTACATGTTTCATTCTTCTCCAAATGAAGTTGTTTCCACTACTGTTGTAGAGAAATCATCAGAATCAATTATATATAACATATAAAATGTATTAATTTACCGATCGTGTAACAAAGTTTTTCCTTAATATTATGGAGGGTTAGAAGTACAGGCATTATTTAATATTACTGATATCATTGGTAAGCCTGACAAGTATTTTCAACACTCATACACGGTTACACTATATGATTGTAGTTAGTGCATATACAGTATTATTTATTCACTGAAGTTACAATGCGACCTTGATGACACCTTTTTTGCGACCTTACCACACCTTCTTTGTAATATATATATATATAAATATATATTACAAAGAAGGTGTGGTAAGATATCAGGTGGACCATAACGCACCAGAGTAAACGGTAGTTAGGTTAGTAGAGTGGGTAATAGGAAAAGAGTCAGGAACACGATGGCTGTTCTCCGGCCGTTTCGGACAGTTCGGATCTAGCTGTCGAAACGGCCGCAGCTCAACCGACGGGGTCCTTCTCCTTTGCTATATATATATATATATATATATATATATATATATATATATATATATATATATATATATATATATGTATATATGTATATAATAGAATATAGTGAGAAGAAAACAGTAAAGAGTATGTTTTCGGTTACAGCGGATATTATGAAGAGCCCGGTATTTATACCTTGAGCTCATTAAATTGCAATGATAAACGCGAGTCTTTAACTCCGTTGTTTCATTTCATATAATTATATGTGTGTGTTTGTGTGTGTGCGTGTATGTGTGTGTTTGTTTGTGTGCCCGTGTGTGTGTGTGTCCGTATGTGTGTGTGTGTATTATATGTGCAAACAAACCTATTTATTCCATGAAGATTTTTGGGAAATAAAAAAAAAAAAATTAAGTTAAAGCAATGGAATAAAACGTAAGTAGAAACTAGTGGTCAAATAAGTCATATCAGAAACATAGAATTACAATATATATATATATAAAGAGAGAGAGAGAGAGAGAGAGAGAGAGAGAGAGAGAGAGAGAGAGAGAGAGAGAGAGAGAGAGATTCAGCGAGAATCGCATTTAGGCGGGTAGTAAAGGCGAAACGAAACGCAAAAATCAGAAATAATTGCCTCTACTTTAGGCACAAGGCCAGCAAATTACCCAGTGCATTACTGGTACTTTATTTTATCGACCCCGTAAGGTTGAAAGGCAAAGTCAACCTCGGCGGGATTTGAACTCAGATGGTAATGGGACGTAACTATGCTGGAAAGCATGGCGTCCGACCCTCTACTGATGCCAGCAAGCGCTCCATAGTTAAAAAAACAGAGCTAAACAATATGTTAAGCCGCCATACAAAACTGAAATAGTGGTCAAGAAAGCATCAACCACCTAAGCCAAAAAGCAAATCAAGCTAAACAGGTCAAAACAAAATAAATGATAAAATATATATATATATATAATGAAAATAAAAATGTTACGGGCGAAAGAGGGTATTATCCATCATCAGTTGTCTACTAGGAATCATCGATATTTCTTCGCGTCAGGGACAAGATATCTTATTCTAGTGCGATCAATAACTAAAATAAGTTATTCGGATAAAAAGGGGGAGAGAGAGAAAAAAAAAGTAAACAAACACGAAAAGTAAAGCAACGTAAAGGGAGGAAAAATATCAAGTCAACTAACTTTTTCGGACATAAGTCCTGGCAAGTGAGACGGAGAACAGACACGTCATGACTGTAGCAGTGAGAGCGAGAAAGGAGACTGCTTGCAGTGGCGGACGAGGAAGGTTGAGAGCTAGCAGAAAGAGGGTGACTAGCAGAGAGGGATTGAGTGAAATTAAGAGGAAGCGAGAAAGAGATAGTTATA
>OZ024742.1:333744908-333762408 GCA_964016885.1 Eledone cirrhosa | reverse complement strand
TATTCAGTAATATTTTGTAAGCTTTAGCTAATGGATCCTAAACAGAAAAATTATGCTAAAGAATAATATAACACGGTTCCTACATGGCATCGAATGATAGCTCTCTCATATCAATTTTCTTTACATGTTGGGACGTATAGTGCAGTAACAAACTCCAATGTATGCTCATCACACATAAATATATACAAGAGCACGTATTAAGTCACCTCCTATCTTTACATATATATATAAATATATATATATATATATTAAAAAATATATAGCTTTCACCGTATTTTTAACTAAAGGAATTTTAGCTTGATAACGGGGTTTAGAACCCTCAGATAAATGGAAAAAGATGAGTATTGACGTACATATATATATAAAATAGCGGGCTGTGTGGTTGCAAAAGTATAATGAAAAATAAAAGTTAATGGCGAAAGAGAGGAGGATCCGTCATCAGTTGTCTACTAGGAATCATGGGTATTTCTTCGCGTTAGAGACAATATTCCTCAGCCTAGGGCGAAACAATAACTAAAATAAGTTGTTGGGATAAAAGAAAGATCGGAGGCAGAAAAACATGTAAACAGACACGAAGGGTGAAACAACGTAAAGAGAGGAAAATCAGGAAAATATCAAGTCAACAACTCATTTCGAACATAAGAACGGGTGAATTTTGACACACACACACACTTACACACACACTTACACACACACTCACACACATGCGCGCGCACACAATTACACACACACACACACACATATAGTTTGTTACTTTAAGTTACTACTGGTTCAACAACTTGACCAATTGATGCATAGGTGAGTCTAGGTTTAGTAGAGTATGTGGTATTAGACATATAGTGTTATAGTATGGTCGATCTCCTTCATATACAGTGTGTTAATAATAACTGTTTCTACATTTGGCACAAGGTCAGCAATTATTCCATTGTATAACTGGTACTTTATTTCATCGACCCCGTAAGGATGAAAGGCAAAGTTGACCTCGGCGGGATTTGAACTCAGATCGTGAAGGGCCGTAACTCTATGCTGAAAAGCATGGCGTCCGACCCTCTACCGACACTGCCAATCCAATAAAATTGATGAGTTAGAACGAGGAGTCAAAATATCATCGTTATATTTATTTAAGTGTGACGCCTGTCACGATTCATAAACTCAAGAAGAAGAAGAAGAAGAAGAAGAAGAAGAAGAAGTGAGTTTTCTGACCAAGGTCAGTCAGTTTAACATAGACATGTTTTTTAGGTGTCCCGTACATAAGTCCTGGCTCCACATGCCGAACCCATATAGGTGCCCGCCCACACGCACTCATACATATACATACACACATGTGTGCAGACAAGTTCCACACACTTAGACACACACACACACACAGATTCTTCTATCGACTTGAGGTTAGACATGGAGGAGTGGTAATATATTGATATGGTTTAATAGTTATTTTATGAAAATACTATAATCATAATCCTGTAAGGAAAATAAACTAATTCTAATATTATCTAATAATAATTGTTTCTACTTTTGGCACAAGGCCAGCAATTATCCAGTGCATTACTGGTACTTTATTTTATCGACCCCGTAAGGATGAAAGGCAAAGTCAACCTCGGCGGGATTTGAACTCAGATCGTAAAGGGACGTAACTATGCTGGAAAGCATGGCGTCCGACCCTCTACCGCTACTGCCATCTAATAATAATGATTTCCTACTTAGGCACAAGGCCAACATTACTGGTATTTTTTTTTATCGACCTCGTGAGGATGAAAGTCAAAGCTAACCTCATGTTGTCGGACGATTATAATAATTGTTTCTACTTGTGGCACAAGGCCAGCAATTATCCCAGTGTATTACTGATACTTTATTTTATCGGCCCCGTAAGGAGGAAAGGCAAAGTTAACCTCGGCGGGATTTGAACTCAGATCATAAAGGGCCAATGATTTCTACTATAGGCATAAGACCAGTAATTGTGGGGGAAGGGAAAGTGGATTATATCGACCCCAATACATTACTGGTACAGTAAACTCTATGCTGCTAAGCATGCTGTTCTGTATATAATAATTGTTTCTACTTTTGTCACAAGGCCAGCAATTAACCAGCACATTACTGATACATTATTTTATCAACCCGTATGGACGAAAAGCAAAGTTAACCTCGGCGGGACTTGAACTCAGACCGTAAATGGACGTAACTATGCTGGAAAGCATGTCCGACCCTCTACCGATACTTCCAATCCAACAAATAATGACACTTAAGAGAAATACAGAGATTATAAGTAGAATACATAAAATCAAGTTATACGATAGTCATAATGGTCTATGAAAATAGAATAGGGGAGATGGAGTAATAAGCATAGCACTGCTTTTGAAATATCCTACTCCTGTACATAATATTGCAAGGAGATGCCATAATCAAACTGCTATAGTATTATAGGAATATGTGATAATCATAATCTTATAAGAAACATGTTATACGAAAGCTACTTGTATACATATGTATCTACACACACATGCATCTACCTATATACACACATATATACATATATATATGTAAATATATATATATATATATATATATATATATATATATATATATATATATATATATACATTCATATACATATATACACACACATATATAAATACACATACATATACATAGACACACATATATACATACACATACATATACATATATATACACGCAAATATTCGCACACACACATACATATATGTATATATGTTATTCCACATGTGATATAGCCTCATGCTTCTGATATTCTCAGACAGGGCATCTTTAATCTAATTTTTGGTAGTATATATATGTATTAATAAAGAATAGGGACGAGGTGTCAGAGAGGGTGTCAGAGGAGGACGGGGCCCAACTGTGATACTGCATGTGTGACGCAACTAGATAAACCGGTAGATGAAACGATATTTTCGGAAAACAAATTTAAATATAAATAGCGCAAATGGTTACACCCAATCTTGAACAACTCCACGTGTTCACATGTAACTACATATATACACACAATGAGACACAACCTTGCAAACATTGGGATATATATATATATATAAATATAGCTGGCGAAACTCGGTCCTGACTCTTTCCCTATATATATATATATATATATATATATATATATATATATATATATATATATATATATATATATATAAAGAATTAATATCTAGTAACAT
The DNA here is from genome assembly GCA_964016885.1 of Eledone cirrhosa. NCBI lineage: Eukaryota > Metazoa > Mollusca > Cephalopoda > Octopoda > Eledonidae > Eledone > Eledone cirrhosa. The sequence continues at coordinate 333,759,220 of OZ024742.1, read as the reverse complement.
GTATATACATACAGATGCATATCAATGCTAGCAAATATATAGGTTTTGTCTTAGTAGCTTTGTGGTTCAATGCATGGGGTTGCAGAACGATAATATGAGAGACGTAAAATAAGAAAATTATAAAATTAACTTACTTACTAAAATATCACTTCCAACTAACTAGTTTCTTTTTGAATTTGCCACCGACGTAGAGGCAGTGATTTTCTCAATGGCAGGGAATTCAGTCCACGCTTTGCTATTTTCTATCCGCTGAATTATTTTCTATTTTCTATCCACTGAATTATTTTTTATCCACTGAATTATTTTTTAATACGTTTCCAGTGTCCACGCTTTGCCTGGTTACCTAGATGAGAATAGTCTTCCCTGACGACGGAATGTTTCTCTGTGTTTTCTTCGGAAAATATATTTACTCCATTCCAGAAACTAATTAGTTGGACGTGATATTTTAGTAAGTAAGTTAATTTTATAATTTTCTTATTTTACGTCTCTCATATATATATATATATATATATATATATATATATATATATATATATATATATGTCCCAAGTCTCTGAAACCATCAACACTATACACACAGAGCTGGCATATCTAAGAACTGACTAACTGCCTGATGAGGTCATAGCCATTCAATGGCTATCATCGAAATATATATAGCAGTAAATAAAGGATTATGAGTTCATGCAATTGACTTATGTTTCGTCACTATATATATATATTGAAGGAGACATAGTCAGGCAAGAAATGGGATAATATATATATATACAAATAAAGATTGATTTTTAAGCCAACTTCGTGAACAAAATAAGAGTCAGTTCACGTTGAAATGTATACTTGAGTTATACCCATTTCATATGTGAGAGGATGTTTGTATACAGAGGAATACTGAATCACACCTCCATAATACAATTTTACGCAAAGTCTCTATACTTTGAGGGTGTTTTTCCAACAATTATTACTTATCGCACGGTCAGGTGAATTAGCAGAATCTTTAGAGCGTTGAACAAAATGGTTTCTTTCATTTAGTTATAACCGTGTAACTCCACCTATATCAAATGTCCGTAGATTATAGAAATAAGTACTAATCACGAACTGAGTTCGATATAATAAACCTTCCCATCCCTCTGAATTTGTTAGACTTGTGCTTAAATTAGAAATCATTATTACGTCCACCCTGACTCTATCAACAAAATGATGGAGATGCAATATGTTAAATGCAGTTCGAATTCATGGTACACTCATATATATATATATATATATATATATATATATATATATATATATATATATATATATATATATATATATATATATATACAGGGTGCGGACGGTATTTGAGGACACGTGCAATTTTAGTCATTATTTTATTTGATAAATTTTTATAGAACTTCGATTTCAGAAAATAACACTGAAAATAACTATGCTTGCTAATGAAATGAAAAGACATGCTGCGATTGTGGCTTTGAAGGCTAAGCATGGTGATTTAAAATCTCTCGTTTTCTGAAAGGTGCAAGATCTTTTGTCCACATGTTTCGGTGTGAGTTAGAGAAACGTAAAAAACATTCAAATGCTCTGATTCTATCAGGACACCTGAATTTATTCAGGAAGAGATGCAAAACATTGATGACAATCCAGAAAAATCAATGAGAACAATTGCAAAAAATGTTGGTGTGTCAGAATTAAAACAATCAGTAATGTTGTGCATGAAGACATCAGATACAAAACATACGTGATGAGGAGAGGTCAATTCATGTCAGATAACCAAAAGAAAACCATTTAATCAGATTCAAAATGCGTTTGAACAAATTTAAAATCCATCAGAAGATGATGTGATTTGGTTTTTCACAGATGAGTAAAACTTTGACCAGGACCAGAAAACTAACAGAATAAATGACAGGTCGCTATGTGCAGAGCATTCTGAGGTTTCAAGAGTAATGTACACAACATCTCCTGCAAGTGTCATGGTTCGAGTCTGTCCTACACAATGTAAAATGTAAGACAGGAAAAATTGAAAAACATTATTTTTTGTAATATATCAAATCAAAATTACATTATTAAATACTATTCTTATTTTTTTTCTAGTAAATAATGTTTTTTAAAATATCAATTCAAAACTTTTGTGAATAGACATCATATCATGTCATTTACCTATGGTTTAAATTTCATATAAATCGAAGGGAAAACATTTTCAGCGGGGTGTGTGCCCCCGGAGAACCCTAATAGGAGGTGTAAACCCCATTAAGGTGTCCTAATATTATTGAAATTTGCTAAAATGTTGTGAATAGGCATCATATCTTGTCATTTACCTATGGTTTAAATTTCATATACATCGAAGGGGATAAATATTCAGCCTGGTTTTCAGCAGCGGTTTGTGCCCCCGGAGAACCCTTTGATTAACATGAAATATACATATCCAAGTACCCTGGGCAATGTAGTTTCTGAATATATGTGATTATGGGGGTCTATCTCAAAAATCATACGAGGAGTTCGTGAACAAACAAACAAACAGATAAGCATTACAACTTTATATATATAGATATGTTCGTTGTGCGGTCTCGAAATATCATGGATTTACACATGTGGAGGCTTGCTTCAGAAGCTGCTTAGTTGCAGCGTCTGTCTTTACTGCAGGGAACAATACAGGATTGACAGTCTTGTATGCAATGATTGCATGTGAAGCTTCTCCCTTCTAGTGTTACTGTGTTGTCTCTCCTTCCAGCGTGCTTTTCGTAGACGGCAGTTTTAAACAAAGATGAAGTCGGCGTCGTGCTCTCTTGCAGGTCACCACTTTCTATGCAATACGACTTTCTGAATCCTTCCTTCAGCCAGACGCTATACGGGAAAATCGCAGAATTGTTATTCAGCAGGTACATTGACTCGGTTCCTTGGTGTGGCTGAGGACTTTGGTCATGTGACTCAACGTCCAGAATGTGTAACAAGCTACTCTCGTAGTCAGCCTGGTGAATGTGTAGGATGTTAGATGAATTGATGGACTCCTCCCGGCTAGTTGCTCTAGATGATGACAGAGATGTGCCTTATGTTTTGGGCGAACACGTTGGTTTTCTTTGTATTCATGGTCAGGTTGAATTTCTGGCAGGCCATTCAGACGTTGTCCATAATATACTGCAGTTTGTCTCCCGAGTATGTCGCTAACTCTGTGTCGTCTGCAAGCATCATTTCACTGATGAGTACATGATAAATGCCGGATTTTGCCTTTAGCTTTCACAGACAAAATTGCCTCCTGTTCGATCTAGTGTAGAGATAGACACCATGAATCGTCGTTCCAAACGATAATTTCAACATGATTGCGAAACATATGTGTGTGACTGTGTGTACCCACGTGTTTATTTCTATTTTCGCTTGTATTTGTGTAAAAGCTTACGTACTCAGTTTTGGTATTTTTTCTAATCTGAATCTAATTACACATTGAACTGAGTAGAGATTTTTAAAGACGCTCCATTCCTCACGATCTTATATGTTTCATAACAATTGTTCAATATATACATTGCTCAACATTTACTTAAGATGTTAGGTAGTTATGGCTGTTGTTTCTAGTAATTTAAATGTGCATGCAGAATTTGGAGCAAATATTTCCGAACATTAATATTGCCACATGAGCTTCCAGTTAAAACAATAGATGTGTTCATATATATATATATATATGTATAATTTTAGGAAACTGTTTTCAATGTATATGTGTCTGCCTGTCTGTCTGTGTTAGAGTGTTTGAATGCGTATGTACATCTGTGTTTTTGGCGTATATATATATATATATATATATATATATATATATATATATATATCAATATATGTATTCCTGTTTAAGATACTGCATATATGACTGCGTCGGTAAGAATAACTAACAAAACATGTGATTATACTTGAGATTTATCATATCGAAGAAAAGCATAATAGGTTATCGATCAGGAGAGGCAACTGAAACGTGTCATATCAATTTGATATTAAATTGCAATTATCTAGGATCGCTATTTTATATTTGCATGAACGCATATATCATAAGTTGATATCAACCACCCTGCAACCCTTACAAAACACTGCAACACACATATACACGGTCATTTACGATCACTCTCAATTAACAAACGTAGAATAAGTTCAACCGAATAAATCAAAATGGATTATTTTCTTACAGCTCTCATCTCTCTTTCTTTAAATATCCATATTATCGCACGAGAATAATCTAAATATTTGCCTCATCTTTCTATTTCTATTTCCTTATTTTCTTTTAGTTTTATTATAATTCTAAATTTAAATATCATATATCTTTATTTTAGATAATATTATAATATTTTTGTGTGCTTGAAATTTCTAAATGTGTTACTTGGTAATATGGAGAATAAATTAGAAGTTTATTTATTCTTCGATAATAAATGACAAAAGGGCTATTTTTCTCGTGTTGATATTTTGCATCTTTTAATCTCTTTTAAATCTGTTATCAGTTGCAAGATAGAGCATGATTTTTAATTTATTTACAAACAGTTGTTGCACTTTGAGGCCCTAAATAATCCCACATATGGCCATTGTACGACATTATCATTATCAGATTACAAAAAGCTCTATGTAGCATTTTATTTATATATTTATTTGTTTATTTATTATTTACACAAAGGCGGATATTTAAAGAAGGGATGTTTCATGACGCGATGCTTAAAATGCGATTCGAGTGAAAATGGAAGCACATATTACAAAAGGAAGAATGATTCAACTATGTTCCAAAAAAAAACAAAAAAAAGTTAGATGAGTTATTTAGAAATATGTGTTACAAGCGGAAGCAAAGACGTTGTCTTTGCTTCCGCAACATTAATATTAAATAAGGCATTGTTCTTATCGAGATTATAATTTCCTGAACCATTAAACTCACGATACGAGTGTGTATTTACTATATCTAAATAAGTATTTAGCCTTTTGAGTTCCAATGTTATTAAAGATGGAAACGACCGAAACGGGAGTAAAGCACAAACGGCTTTTTTTTACAGAAATATGTGCTCTTAACATAGTTCTCTATCGAACGTTACCATTGGAAAATACAGATACGATTAATATTTCTTTTCAGCTGACAGGAATAGAATAACGTAAATAAAGACTCTTGCTCAAGGACACAATGAGCCACCAGCATTCAATTTCACGGCATGACGACCGTGAGCCAAATGCTATAACCACCTTAGCATAATGCTTTCACATTTTAGATATAATTACTGTAAAAATAGATTCAAATAAACCTGAAAATTATATTCACAGTACTAGTAGCGATGATTGCTAACATGTTCACGAAGCCATATAGTTAATTAAGTCAGAGTGTACACAATGAAATCAATTTCTGTTGTTAACTAGTGTTTTATTTTATGAATCCTGAAAGTAGAAATAACAAGTACAAACGCAGTGGGATTCCATACTCAACGTAAAATGGAATGACTAAATTGTTAGGAATCTTTTTTTACGCAAGACTACCAATTCTGTGAGATTTTATCATAAAAATAACAATGGTTTCTATATTAGCTACAATTGCTTGCACATAGATTGCATTAAATCTTATAAACAAAACAGTTACAACACGTGTAGCATTGGACGAAGTTATATAAATTGAGCGTAGGGAAAGGACGCTATACAACAGTCAGACGAAATTTTATAGTATATGAAATAAGTTTAAAAGTATTATAAATCATACACCACTACAAGATTTAATATATTGCAGGAAAACATTTTGGGTTACCCAACCAGAAACGGGTATAAACACACCAAGTAGGTCGTGTCAAGATACACCACATATTTGTTCTAGCAACATACTTTATATACTCACTGAGATCACTGCATTTCGTGGATAAGCATTTTTCTCTGGGTTTGTAGCGAGGGTCAAAAAAGAGAATTAATTAGAGTTACTTCCCGTAGGCGTTATAAATAAACGAGACTTGTGTTTCTCACTCTTATTTGCTGCCGGCCTCGTTCTGACGAGCAGCTCTCTATACTGTTGCGACTACTTCGGAACTGAACACTATATGTATAGAGCATATCACCTCTATCTTGCTTGCCCTTGGGCTTCTCCGTTACATATGGTGCCCAAGAATTCTGGCGACTGGAGAACCACTGGGGATTATAGGGGTTTAAACGCGATGACCGTCCTGGATAGATATCCGATTCCCCACCTTCAGGATTTTCCATCTTCGTTGCAGGGTTGTACGATTTTCTCCAAATCAATTTAGTGCCAGCTTACCACCAAATTCCAGTCAGGAAGGAAGACATTCCGAAAACGGCTATTACGAAACCTTTCAGATCATTCGAGTTTTTAACCATGCCTTTTGGACTCAGGAATGCCGCCAGCACTTTTCAGCGGTTCATAGACGATGTCACTCGTTGTCTGGACTTCGTTTATGTATATATAAATGATCTTCTCGTTGCTAGTTCCTCTCCGGAAGAGCATATGCGTCACCTGATCCTTTTAATATTGCCGACTCCAGGATTACCGCGTTCGAGTAAATCCCGCAAAATTTCGGATCCGCTTCACTAAATTTTTTAGGTCACGTCATCGAAGTCGAAAGTATTCGACTCCTTCCACAGCGAGTTAAGGCTATAGGGGATTTACCTCCGCCTACCTCACTTCGCCAATTGCGTCACTTCCTAGGCCTAATCAATTTTTATAGACGTTTCGTCACTCAATGTGCAAAATTACAGTCTTCTTTTTCCGAGATTTTGAAAATTTGTGGTAAGAAGAATGACGATATTTCCTTGACAGTAGAACGCTAAACACCAACAACAACCTTTGGCATTTTTCTCCAGGAAGCTGAAACCGGCAGAAACTCGTTACAGTGCGTTTGGTCGGGAGTTATTAGCCATTTATCTGTCGGTGAAACATTTTTCTCATATTCTTGAGGGAAGAACTTTTACGGTTTTCACTGACCACAAACCTCTGACTTTCGCTTTGAGGGGTAAAGCCGACAGATATCCGCCCAGAGAGACAAGGCACCTCGATTACATTTCGCAGTTTACCAATGATATTCAGCATATTTCTGGCTCACTAAACACAGCCGCAGACGCCTTGTCACGTTTGCCAATCAGCTCAATTTTGTCATCCCAGGAGATAGATTTAAGTCGTTTGGCAGCAGACCAACCTGCAATCGAATCGTTGGATACTTCATCAGCTGAATTTGCGACTTGCAACCTGAAATATCTGTCCTTGTCGACCACCGACAGGCAGTTTCTTTGCGATGTATCTACGGATTCACCACGGCCTTATGTTCCAGTGACACACCGTCGAATTGTGTTCCTTGCTTTGCACAGCATTTCTCACCCGGGATCTTCAGCCACAGTAAAGCTCATAACAGCTACATTTTTTTGGCCAAATATGAGGCGTGAAATTAGTGTTTTGTGCTGTTCCTGCATACAGTGTCAAAAATCTAAAGTCCACTGACACATCCGAGCTCCACTTGGTACTTTTAGTACTCGGGATGCTCGTTTTCGACACATCCACATCGATATCGTTGGACCTCGGCCAGTCAGTAGTGGATATTCTTACATTTTGATCTGCATTGATCGTTTTGCGCGATGGCCTGTAGCCATCACCTTAAAGGACATTACCGCCGACACGATAGCTTGTGCCCTGGTATCAGGGTGGATTACCCGCTATGGCGTGCCAACCACATTACTACAGACCGTGGTAGGCAATTCGAATCACATCTTTTCTCGGAGTTAACAAAAATTATTGGCGCTCAACGCATTCGGACCACATCTTATCATCCTGCTTCAAACGGAATGGTGGAGCGTTTTCACCGCCAATTAAAGGCCACTCTTCGTGCTTATCCAGACTCTCTACGTTGGAGCGAGTACCTTCCTATTATATTGTTAGGAATTCGGTCTTCAATAAAGAAGGACCTTGGGTTCTCCCCAGCTGAATTATTGTATGGTGCTCCTCTAGCGTTGCCTGGGCAAATGCTTGCCCCTGTTGATCTTGCTACTCAGGATCCCCTTTCCTATGTATCTCGTTTGCGCTCGTATTTTCAGGACTTACCGCCTATGAATACCAGGAAATAAACTGTTAAAATTGCAATTCCGAGGGATATTGCCTCATGGACACATGCCTTTGTCAGAGACGACGCTGTTAGACTACCTGTCATACAACCGTACTCTGGACCTTACCGTGTGTTAGCCTGTACTAACAAACATTTTACTGTAGACATTAAGGGATCCAGAGAGACAATTTCGGCTGACATACTGAAAAGGGCATACACAGACGCTCATACGTCTGAGCCACATATACCCCCATCTTTTACTGTTGTATATACACCGGCTCCTTCTGCCCCACCTTCACTTACATGCAAACCACGATCCATTCCGGTCGAAGAGTCCACTGACCCAAAAGATTTCGTCAAACAGTTTTTATCTGAACTGGCCTCTATGGAGCCTTTTTTGCATTGTGTATTACATGCTTTTCTTTACTTTGTTTCTTAACTATAGAGTTTCTTTTTTGTATTGTTTTTTCATGTACCTTTGCCTTGATCCCAATTTCTTGCGGGTCGGCACAATTACCTTGTGGTTATTTGCCTCTCGTCTGGAGGAGAGTATTGTAACGACCCCTAGGGTAAAAAAAGAGAATTAATTAGAGTTACTTCCTGTAGGCATTATAAATAGACGAGGCTTGTGATTCTCACTCTTATTCGCTGCCAGCCTCGTTCTGACGAGCAGCTCTCTATACTCTTGCGACTACTTCGAAACTGAACACTATATGTACAGAGCATATTACCTGTTTCTAGCATTCCTGGATTACTTTATCTTTATTTCTCAAGTGGTTGGTTACAAGCGGTATTTTCCGGAGAACATTAAACCAATAAACCAATTAACTAAAAGTTCATAAATAAGTGCGGTACTTCATCGTTTCAAATAAAGGCCTATCACCTGGGAGTTAGTGGTAGCAATGTCAATTCCACAAGTTGTGTGAGTTTACTGCCTCCAATACATACAGCTCCCTAAGCAAACCATTGTTCCTGAAAAGAACAACAAACAACAGGAGAGTGTTTTTTACATAACGTTTATGTTTTTCTTTAAACTAAGTAACAACATTTAAATCACCAATCCTTCATTGTCTACGTCATTCCCAACATGGCCTTATATCTGAATTATGTAAATTCATGTTCCCCCTCATTGGCTTCTGAGAGGGAGTTGTGGTTGGTTTCAGAAGAGAGGGATAAAATGTGCATGTTCGGTAATACTTTCCTCAATGAAGTGAACATATGTATGTATATATATATATATATATATATTAATATATATATATGTGTGTGTGTGTGTAGGGGGGGGGGTACATTTGTGTGTAAATGTAAGTGTGAGTGTGTATGTGAATGTGTGTGAGAGTATCTGTGTGTATGTGTATCTGTGCGCACGTGTGTGTATGCTTGAGTAGTTGTATAAGTAAATATACAGTTGTGAACATTCAGAAAATCAAGCATGGATGGCTGCAATTGGCAGAGTTCTTAAAGTGTCAGTTAGAGTCATTTTCCATATTCTCCCAGCTCTGATCCTCTTGACTTCAGATCAGTTCAAGTTCATCTCTGTAATGTATCCTTTCTGTTTCATTTAACTGACACTACTGGGATTGAAACTATTATTCTGTTTTTTCCGACGCAGTTGAGAGATTGAAGCTGTTGATTTTCAGTTTTAATTTTATGCATATATATGCAGGGGGAAATTTAAGCGTGCCGCCTTTTTTGCACAAGATGAACTAAACACAGATTTTGGACTCAAGTTTTACGATGAGGTGAATGACTCGGGAGTGTCTAAGGGAATGGAGCATTAGTCCAGAAAATTTGAAGAAGCACATTGCTAAAGGGAGAAGAGAGAGTAAAGAACTCGATCGTGTTCCAAATGTGGAAGAGTATTAGAGTACGAGTTGAAACCGCTTGGAGGATTTGCTCATCTATCTGAAATGCGATCTAGGATACCAGTCTGGGCAAAAGATGCACGATCCCTGTTCTATGAGTAGCACTTCATTCTGACCCAGGAAAACCGTCGTATATTATCAGTTTAGGGACTATGTGGTATTTCTATGTCAGTGTATAAAAAAAACCTGTTACTGAGAAGTGTCAACTATCTCGAAAAGTCAAAAGAAATATTATAACTAAAATGACTGAAGAGATCTCGTGTTTATATCGTGCCTCAGTAAACCAGTTTCTCTGTTCCTTTATCTCTCTTTCTCGTTCATTCACCCACTCAGTCTCTCCCACTCACTCTAAATATCTCGTTGTCACTCCTTCAATCACTCTCTCAGTCTCTGTTACTCCGTCTCAAACTCTCTCTTTCTCTCATTCTATCTTTATCTATCTCTATCGCAATCTATCCTCATTTCATTCCTTCTCTCATTTTTTGCTGATACAGCTTGAATATGAAGACGTAAAGCATTCATTGTTTGGCCCATCGAAAACCAGAATAAATTCGAAAGGAGGGTGGATCAGCGAACTATCACATAGTTGACCGATGCCTTATCTGTACAACTATCAAACTACTACGTTAATACAATAAATCCTACTTTTAAACATATACAAGAGACTTTGTTGAGCTAATTTAATAAAAGCTGACGTTAATCTTTTTAAGAGATAAAAGATTCCTTTTCCCATCTCATCTGCCCTGTTACGTACGTGTATGAGATATTCCAATTCATTTTTCATAGTTTACAATAAACAAGTAAATAAGTAGATAAATGAATAAGCACATGCACAGTTGTGTGGTTTGATGTTCGATTCGCAGCCTTGTGGTTCTGGATTTAGTCAGCCATACGGTAGGAAAGGCAGGTGTTTTCGATTATGGCATCGGGTTGAATTGTCCCTCATGGTTGGAATTTCTTCTTCTTCTTCTTCTTCTTCTTCTTCTTCTTCTTCTTCTTCTTCTTCTTCTTCTTCTTCTTCTTCTTCTTCTTCTTCTTCTTCTTCTTCTTCTTCTTCTTCTTCTTCTTCTTCTTCTTCGTCTTCTTCTTCTTCTTCTTCTTCTTCTTCTTCTTCTTCTTCTTCTTCTTCTTCTTCTTCTGCCACTCATTCACGAGAGGGTTGTGCGGGTAGAGTCCTCAAACAATCCTGGCAGATGTAACCGTCTCAGACTGATCCGGCTTGATACGAAAGCGAAACCAGCCAAGTTCATGAATTTTAATCCAAACATCTTGTTCGGGGTCTATCCATGCGTGTCTGTGTCAGTGTATGTGTGTGGGTGGGGTGTATGTGTGCGTGTGTGTGTGGTGTATGTGTGTGTATAAGTGTGTGAGTGTACTGGCACTACGTCTGTTACGACAACCACTATTCCAGTTGAAACGATTAACAGAACAGAGTGCACATCGATTAACATGCAAGTAATTGAGCTTACACTTAACGTAGTTCTCCGGAATATTCAGCGTGACACAGAGTTTGACAAGGCTGTGTCCTTCGAATTACATGTAAAGGCACATGATTAGAGAGCTGGTTTCACTTTCTAGTTGCAAACCCCATGTTCATTCCTGAACGAACGAGGTATTTACCCTTTATGTATATGTATATATATATATATATATATATATATATATATATATATATCCAGGGAGTGTAATTTGGAGTTGCTGTAGGTTCACTCGGGTGAGTACTCGATGTTTAGGTTCACGTCAGTGTCGAGGTGTAGATCTAGACAGAGTGTATTATAGTGAAATAAGGTAACAAGGACGATTGATTACTCCTTCATTACGTTTATTGTTTGGTGAAGCGCATTTCGCCACTGATCAGCTGAAGGTTCGATCTGTAATGATCTGACCCGACTCTGTAATCCGCGGCTCGTCAGAAGAGAATTTGCTTCAAAATCACTAAACGTATCTGAGGAACTTGCGAATCCAGAGTCAGGTTCGATCCACAAACAGATCACACCTAGAGCTGCTCGCCGGAGAAACAATTGTAATTTGTAATAAACTGTTTTCCGACTCATCACTGATTTTTCGTTTTCCATTATATATATATATATATATATATATATATATACTTAGGGTAAATATTGATGCAATTCAATTCAAGCACTCAATGTACTTATTCCACATAGGAGTGACGGAGTAAATATCGAATAAGGAAAAGCGGAGTAGTTTCAGATGTTCAAGTCTTTTAATAATAATTATTTCTACTTTTGGCACAAGGCCAGCAATTATCTCAGTACATTACTGGTACTTTATTTTATCGACCCCGTAAGGATGAAAGGCAAAGTTAACCTCGGCGGGATTTGAACTCAGACCATAAAGGGCCGTAACTCTTTGCTGCAAAGCATGGCGTCCGACCCTCTACCGATACTGCCAATCCAACGCCCAAGTCTTTTAATAATAATGTTGTGATATATATTTCAATGGCGACAGTGAACACACTGTTCCGTGTGCCAGTGCCGTGACATCGTCAGACAGCTTGTTACATAATAAGGCTATGTTTTCGAGGCAATCCAAATTGAATCGACATGGGAACGGACGAAGTGTGTGCTCTTGGATTCTTCATCCGTTCCCTTGTGAGTACCAAATCACCCCCACCGGTCTGCGCAGGCGCAGGTCCGGAGGAGGTTGACCATTAGGTACCGCAGATTTCAACGAAATTCGCTTAGTCAGTTCCCCCTCTCAACCAAACAATGGCCCATTCAGGCCTGTTATATGTAGCTTACTGCTACCTATCCCGTCTGTGGCAGTCAGTCGAAAGCCAGTAGGGATGGGAGAGTGTGAGTTTCTATGGGTCTCAATACTACCTCTCATTAAGGATGGACAGTATAATTGACCTTCAACCTCTAAGAGAAAATATACTTAATATTTCTGATTTTCGATTTTTAATTTTTAATTTTTAATTTTTAATTTTTAGTTCTAATTTCCAACTCTCATTCATAACTTCCACTGTGAAACATGATGCCTAGAATTAAGTATATTTTCTCTTAGAGGTTCATGGTCAATTATACTGTCCATACTTAATGAGGGGTAGTATTGAGACCTATAGATACTCACACTCTCCCATCGCCACTCACTTTCGACTAACTGCCACAGACGGGGTAGGTAGCAGTAAGCTATATATAACAGGCCTGAATGGGTCATTGCTTGGTTGAGAGGGGGAAATGACTAAGCGAATTTCGTTGAAATCTACGGTAGCTAATGGTCAACTTCCTTCGGACCTGCGCCTGCGCAGACCGGTGGGGGTGAATTGGTACTCACAAGGGAATGGCTGGAGAACACAAGAACACACACTTCGTCCGTTCCCATGTCGATTCAATTTGGATTGTCTCGGAAACATAACCTTATTATGTAACAAGCTGTCTGACGATGTCGCAGTACTGGCACACGGAACAGTGTGGCCACTGTCGTCATTGAAATATATATCACAGCATTATTATTAAAAGACTTGAAATCTGAAACTACTTCGCTTTTCCTTATTCTATATATATATATATATATATATATAGACATTTAGGTTTGTTGGTTCAGAACTGGTCATTCCGTACAGTCAACTTTGATGTAATATTAGGGAGAGCACTCGAGGTAATGCAACTCATCGTCTTCGTTTGTGTTGGTGGTGGTGCGAGTACAGAGTTAATTATTATAAAATAACAGGAGGCTGGACTGATGTATTTCCTTAAAGGTTTATTATACTATAAACATTTCAATGAACGTGTTCAGTGAGAATCCGGTATTCCGAAATTTATCCAACAGAGGAATATAATAATAGTCACAATCCAAAATCAGAGAGAAATTCACAAGACGAGAAGGCGGACACAAATTAGCAGCTTCTAGTCCGGGCGGCCGCTTTTATATCATTGAAATGTTCATAATATAAAAAGCCTTTAAGGAATTACACTAGTTCAGCCTCCTGTATTTTATAATATATATATATACATATATAAGGGTTGGCGGACCCAGCATATTTATCAATCCCAGTACCGGTTGTATCTCAGCGCACTCAATGGGCAATGTAAGATACATTACCAGAGTATACACAGAGTTATTTGCCTCAACACAACACACGTAAAACGGGTCCCTATAAGGTTCCCGGACTCGAGTTTCTGCCGCACTAATGCAGCAGTAAGGTGCACTGCACCATCTGTCTGCATATATTAAGCAACCATGCACAATCGGCTTATGCGGCTTCATCAGCGGGTATCGCCTTATCAATAACCAATCGATCGACAGAATCCAAAATATATATATATATATGTGTGTGTGTGTGAATGTGTATGTGTGCGTGTATGTGTGTGTGTGTGTGTGTGTGCGTGTATATGTGTGTGTGTGTGTGTGTGTGTGTGTGCGAGCCTGTATATGTGAGTTCTTATTCGTATTTCTGCTAATG
>OZ024742.1:333727408-333739908 GCA_964016885.1 Eledone cirrhosa | reverse complement strand
ATTGAAAGAACAGTTTAACACAGGACGTTGGCAACCCCTACCAAAAACTAATAAACCGTGTCCTGTTGAAATGTTTCCCCACCCCACTCAACACCCCATCACCAGAACTGAAATGGAGATTGACCAACCCGACCTCCAGGAAACGAAAAGGTAAGTGCACCTTTTCGTCCTTTTCGCCAACTCTTCTCCACCAACATGGCAGACTTACGAGTTGGAAGCGTGAACGTGCGTGGCCTAGGGATGCGCTGGAAACAGGGCCAACTTTTAAACTACCTTAGATCAGACGGTATAGATGTAATAGCCATCAATGAGTACAGGATCCACAACAGGCATCAACTAGCCCCCATCTTAAATGCCTTTGAGATCTACGCATCTCTCTATCAGCCGTGATGTGGAGAAGGAGTGACTGTCATATTTCGGAAAAAAACTGGATCTCTAAGTACAGCAAGTACACTTGGACCCGGAGGGCAGAGTGGTAGTCCTACACGTGAACAGTATTGGAGGTGGAGCCTTCAGACTGGTCGCCGTTTATGCCCCGACCGGGCAATCACAATCGCCGCCAGACGTCTTTAAGCATCTAGAGTTTTTTTTAGGAACGTCTCGCTCCTTGCCTTTAGTGGGGGACTGGAATGGTATCCCAGATGCACGATGGGACTATGTGGGAGCATGTCCCAGTAGAGTGGGGTGCAACAGCCTCAAAAATCTAATCGGCCAATTCCAACTGGCCGATAGATATCGACTACTGCACCACAGTAGACGTGGGCAAACCTCAGCGGGACATCTAGATCGTATCTAGAAAGGTTTTTCATTAGAGAGGACAAGAAAATGTTAAGCTGTCCACAAATGCACATGGTGCCTATTCAGATCACAAACTAGTCGTTTGAATAGTCAACCGCGATAGAATACATAGACAAGGACCCGGATACTGGAAGCTGAACGTGTCGTTGCCAGCACGAAAAGCCTACAGTAAACGGATAAGTAGATTAGTGAAGCAAGAGTTGACGGGAGCCATCGTCAACAATAGATGATGATACTCTCTCAAGAGAGCTATTAGAGTAGAATCGATAGGGTTTAGCAGAGAATTAGTTTTGGAGAAAAACAAATCAGAAACAGAACTAGTAGCTAAGGTAGAAGAGGCGCTTATGAGTGGCAACGCAGCTAGAGTGCTAGCATCGAGAACGGTACTGGACCAGTTCTTCGACGCGAAACACGAAGGCTGCGTGGTCACAAGCAAAACACGTGTTCTAGGAAAGAGGGAGCAAAAGCTGTTAGCTGGGCCCGATTGGTGGAAGCGAAATGTGGCAACAAGTCCACGATTCGGTCTTTGAAAGACCAAAACGGACGCGTGCTACTTGACCCCAGGCCGATGTGCGCGGCCTTTCAGCGGCACTTTGTGCGACTGTTTGAGCAGACGACGGTGCACCGAACGGGGCAATGGACTTTGGTTCATACCTCGACGGCTTGCCGCGTATCTCGAGCATGGACGCCGAGTTCTGCGAAAGACCAACCACAACCACTGAGATACGGGACGCTCTGGGCCGCTGGGGGACACGCAGATCACCTGGTCAAGATGGTCTACCCGATGAGTTTTACATAGGCATGCAAGACTTGTTCTCTGGCGTCCTCGAAGCCGTCTACCGCAATTGGCAACAGAACGGGACAATTCCCAGTTCTGCAGGCAAGCGCGTAGTAACGCTGATCAGGAAAGACGAGAACAATGGGGACGAAATAAACAATTTCAGGCCCATAATTCTGCTCAACACAGAGTTAAAGATTTTGGCCAAGGTGCTAGCAACGAGGCTGGCGCTTGTCGTCGAAAACCTGGTAGGGAAAGAGCAAACGTGTGCAATCCCGATCAGGTCCATACACGACAACCTCTACCTTATGCGATACATCATAGCGAGGGTCGGGTGTAAACCCGGCTTTGGTGGGGCTCTGTTCAATTTAGATCAGTCTAAGGCATTCGGTAGGGTCGACCATCGATACTTGGAAGCGGTTCTCAAGGCGGCCGGTTTCGGTCCCGTTTTCAGAGCCTAGATCAAGGCGATGCACACCAGCATCTGCTCGAAGGTCAAGGTGAACGGCTACCTATCGGAGCCGTTTGCAATCACGCATTTCATTCGACTTGGATGCCCTCTCTCCTCCATTCTGTACGTATTGACTCTAGAGCCACTGCTGAGGAAGTTGGAGCTTTTGCATCCCTTTAGAACCTGGACTGCGAAAAGCGGCGTCGGCTTATGCCGACGGCATGACGATAATGGTGTCGAAAACCTCGTAAATCGAGGTAATCGGCAACCTACTACAGGAATACGAAAGGTTCACAGGAGCAAAACTGAACCCGGACAAGTCTGTCGGTTTGCAACTCGGAACGCGGAGAGGCAAACCGATGCCGTCCGACAGCGTCGTCGGACGCTGGTTGGAATGACCAGTGAAATTGATCGAGGTCTGGTTCGGTCCAAAGGTCCAGTGGAGAAAAACTGGAACGGGGTCATGGCCAAGGTATTTGCGCTCACCCAGAATTTGAAATTTCGAGCGGAGGTCGCGAATACTTTCATAGCGTCCATCATCTACTACCGCTTGACTGTCGTGCTTTGACTCCGTGAATACCTCACGAAGATGGAACGCATGCTCTTCCAGTTCATGTGGAAGAAGCAGGCTCCACTGGTGAGGAGATCCGTCTGCTGTCAACACCCTTCCAACAGAGGGCTGGGCATGCCGTTGCTAATGATGTGCAAACATGCGCTGAGGCTACGGCATCTCCAGGTATTCCTCACCGACCAACCGGTGTGTGCACCGTTTGTGATACAGGCCTTCCAACAACCTGTCTCGCTGACGGAGATGCAGTCCTGGGTGAAGCGAAGACCGAAGAAGATGTGCGTCTGGCACATTGAATGCGTCCATGCGCTCACAGTCCTCTGTAAGTTATGTTCCACTAACATTTTATTGTGTGTCTGTGTCTGTCTGTCTGGGTCTAAGAGTGTCAGACCTTTGTCAAGTTATGTTACACTAAGCATTTATTGTGTGAAGCGGGCACAGCAATCAGTGGAGACTCCACTTCGATATTCTATAGAGGTTTTAGTACTTTACAAGTGAGACGACGAGCTCGGGGAGACTCTAGGCGTTGAAGACGACGAGCCCACTAGTCTGTTCGGTAGGACTTTCCGCCCGGGACCTATGGACAATTTACAGAGGTCTCTGGCCTGGCAGTGCTACCGAGGAGCTCTACCCGTTTGAGACAAGATCTACAGGCACGGACACCTTGGCACGGATCTTTCCAAGAGGACGTGTCCAAGATGCGAGCAGGACATTGAAACCGTATTTCACGCATTTGTACACTGCCCGGGCGTAAGCGACCTGTGGAACTAATGGGACAAATCGCGTATGGGACAAGTGCAGTTGACTGCCGAGTCCATAGTAAAGATCAAACCGCCAGCCTCTTTCAAAAACGAAAGAGAGGCGGTTTTCCCCTGTACATTGGCTATGGTGGAAGAGGTTATATGGTGGACGAGATTGAGAGGACTAAGGACAGATGCCTGTCTCTCCGGACAACAATTGATTCCCTTCTTTAAGTATCAGTTAAGAAGGAGAATCAGAGTGGAGAGAGAGGCTCTGCACCCCAGTAAATTTACTGAAAGGTGGGCGAATGAAGCGAAAATGGCCCAACTGATTGGGCCTTCCCTGTTTATAAGGCTGTAGTTTAAAAAGGTGAGCAAAAGGAAGAAAGGAGCACTTGCACAACACCCTCCTGAAGCTGAGGGTTGTTCTATCGACGGGATATTAAACAACCCATTTGTGGGGCCTCCCCCCTATTGAGGATTTCGATTGTTATAATTGTTTGTTTCAATATTTTTACACGAATGTATGTAAAATCCTCGGCATGTGTCTTGTGCGCCCTTGTGGCATATAAAGAAATATATGTATATATATCTATCTCTCTCTCTCTATATATATATATATATATGTAGATAAATCTACCAAAATATACGGTAGTGTCCAATCCGTATGAAGAATTCAATGTAATCCCAATATAGAAGATATCATAAAAAGAGAAGATGCATTGAAATTTTACGACAAAAGTTATAGGAAAACAAAGTTGAGATAAATTAATAAAAACAATAAAATAAAAACAAAGAACAAGTTCCTTATATCAAAAAAATTATCATTTTACGATCATTTCTGGTATGTATATGTGTGTTGGTATGTATATCATGTTTAAGATCTATGAAAAAAAATTACAAATTATCAGAGAAAATATATATACCTTCACATATACATGCCGTCTTCAGAAATGATGATATGTGTTTATTGAAAAAAAACAATAAATTGATATAAAGGGTCTGTTTGAGAACAGGTTTTGAATTGACCAAGAGAAATGATTCAGAGGTCAAGTTGATAGAATAACAGTAGTAGAAATTAAATCTAGGAGTGGAGGAGTGCAGATTAATGCTTTGAATGAAAAGAATACAATGGGGTGGAGAAAATGACGTCAAGTCAAGAAGATAGTGAAGTGTACACGAACATTTGATGTTATTAAAGAATGTCGTTAAAAAGGAGGGAAACAAACTTTTTTGGGGATAAGGGTATTAGTGAGAAATAACAATCTTATTTAAACTACAAGGAATCTAGATACATAACAGGAAATTAAATTAATTGATAGGTATACTTATAGGATATGTCACAATTGACCATGGAATTTGCTCCTAGAAATGTTCCTTCCACGGCCAGAGGTCACCCATGCGTACGAGTCTAAACTCTTCACGTGACCGATGTTATCCAACGGGAATGCAATGACTAATACTGATTGGGACAAGTGATGTCACGACTCATTTTTGCAGCTTAGTAAACTGGAGCAATGTGAAATAAAATGTCATGCTAATGTGTACATCACTTCAACCTGTTCGAGAATCGAATTCACGATCTTCCTATTGCCATCCCAACGCTCTATCCATTAAGTCATGTACTTACACACACACACACACACACACACACACACACACACACACACACACACACACACACACACGCAGGCACGCATGCACGCACGCACACACATCTATTGGAATTGAATAATCAAAACCGTAGCGGTATGTCGCATATCCAATCTTATATATTTTATCTGATGAAAACGTACTTAAACACCAATATACCTTTGAAATTTGTATAATAAAATATATATTTTGATTATGGGAATATTTTTCATTTATTAATATTTTAAATAATATTAAATACTCCAGGAAAATGTTCAATGTCGAGTGCTTCTAATCAATTGTAAAATTCTATTCGTTGAATAATCAACGAACCATATAAATCTTTGGTTATATATATATATATATATATATAGGTATGGACGTATATGTAAATTATATATATAACTTCTAACGATCCTCTTAATTAGCTTTATATTGGTTGCAGTACCAAATATTTAACTAGATTTTACCTGAATCATCGACTACTACATGGAACAGTGTAAATATTTAACGACATTCAGAAAAGTCTATGACCGATTACTAAAAAGATCAACAGGGTCGTTAATACAAGAAATTGTGTCACATCAATTAATTATAACATTAGTAATCCGATTGCAAGTCTTCAATTTTCGAATCACTGCACTATTTGTAGATGATTCCCGTTAAATGTAAAGATTGAATTTCTAGAATATTAGTATGGTCCGCAAGTATATCTGATGAAAGATAATGAGTAAGACAGATAGGGCAGCTCTCTTGACCTCAGATGTAATACCTTGGAGATAATTTATGCAGACTGTGGGAGGTAGAATATTTGATTCTGCGAATAACGTTGGCTATTTGTCGTTGAGAGGCTCTCAGCTTCGAGCCAACAGAATGTAACATCGACACACAAATGTAGACTTTACTCTTCGACATTATTTGTCTTATATTTGTTTTATAAATTCTAAGTAAAGCATATGATGAAAATACTGAAACAAAAACAACAAAACATTATGTAAATATTTAAAACTGAAATTAATTTATAGTATAGGCACAAGGCCAAGGGGAGGAAAGTCGATTAAATCGACCCAGTACATTACTGGTGCTTTATTTTATCGACCCCGTAAGGATGAAAGGCAAAGTAAGTTAACCTTGGCCGGATTTGGACTCAGCTCATAAAGGGCCGTAACTCTATGCTGCAATGAGTTTATTTGGGGCTTAGGTCGACCTAGCATACCCATGATCAAAGACGCTCCACTCTCGTTTTCAGTGTACCTAAGTCCATATATTTCCAGTGTCTTCGGTGGATTGGCAGTATCAGCAGAGGGTCGGATGCCATGCTTTCCAGCATAGTTACATCCCTTTACGGTGTGAGTTCAAATCCCGTCGAGCTTTACTTTGCCTTTCATCCTTACGGGGTCGATAATATAAAGTAATACACTGGTATAATTCTTGGCCTTGCGCCAAAAGTAGAAACAATTATTTAAGATAATAGGTGGATTGTCAGTATCGGCAGAGCGTCGGACACCATGATTTGTAGCATAGAGTTACGCCACTTTACAGTCTGAGTTCAACACCCGCCGAAATTATCTCTTCCTTTCATCCTTAGGGTGCCGATAAAATAAGGCACCAGTAATGCAATGGGATAATTGCTGGCCTTGTGCCAAAAGTAGAAGTAATTATTTAAGAGAATAGGGTAAGAGCGTGAGGAAGATTTATCACATATATCTAATAGGATCACGCAGTCATTGGTTTTCAAATAGTCCAACTCGGCACATGGTGTATATAGTTGGTTGTAGTTGATGTCGCGTAAATTTCTATTATATTTTTAAACAAGTATGTATAACAAATTGAACAATTAAGTTAAAAATGTACATCTACATATGCATACTGAAATACTAG
Source organism: Eledone cirrhosa (assembly GCA_964016885.1). Classification (NCBI taxonomy): domain Eukaryota; kingdom Metazoa; phylum Mollusca; class Cephalopoda; order Octopoda; family Eledonidae; genus Eledone; species Eledone cirrhosa. The sequence continues at coordinate 333,733,060 of OZ024742.1, read as the reverse complement.
TGTGTATATGAATACACACTCGTATACATATGTAGGTGTAACAAGTCTTTCACTGGTTGCTTTACTGTGAGCAGCCCAGCTATTCTGTATGTAAACACACAGACAAACCGGTTTTTAGAGTCATATTGGTTTTCGGGGGAACACCTTCCCTCTATTTTACCAGAAAGCCAGGCAAGGAATATTGAACTAGTTTCGTTGTTGTTACAACTCATCAGCAATATTTACCTATCTACCGGCCCTTCTGGAGAATTGTAAAAGCACATATCGTTATATGCTTTTTCTATGAAAATTAGTAGTGGGCAGACTAATTTGCATAGAGTGTGAGTACGCACCGGTTCAGCGGAGACGATAAAAACAAATAACGAAACGAAATTAAATTTCGTTTCGTTTGTAACTCACTTTTGTATGACTGACGCTTAAACAATTAAGTTAAAAATGTACATCTACATATGCATACTGAAATACTAGTGTGTATATGAATACACACACGTATACATATGTAGGTGTAACAAGTCTTTCACTGGTTGCTTTACTGTGAGCAGCCCAGCTATTCTGTATGTAAACACACAGACAAACCGGTTTTTAGAGTCATACTGGTTTTCGGGGGAACACCTTCCCTCTATTCTCCAGAAAGCCAGGCAAGGAATATTGAACTAGTTTCGTTGTTGTTACAACTCATCAGCAATATTTACCTATCTACCGGCCCTTCTGGAGAATTGTAAAAGCACATATCGTTATATGCTTTTTCTATGAAAATTAGTAGTGGGCAGACTAATTTGCATAGAGTGTGAGTACGCACCGGTTCAGCGGAGACGATAAAAACAAATAACGAAACGAAATTAAATTTCGTTTCGTTTGTAACTCACATTTGTATGACTGACGCTTAAACAATTAAGTTAAAAATGTACATCTACATATGCATACTGAAATACTAGTGTGTATATGAATACACACACGTATACATATGTAGGTGTAACAAGTCTTTCACTGGTTGCTTTACTGTGAGCAGCCCAGCTATTCTGTATGTAAACACACAGACAAACCGGTTTTTAGAGTCATACTGGTTTTCGGGGGAACACCTTCCCTCTATTCTCCAGAAAGCCAGGCAAGGAATATTGAACTAGTTTCGTTGTTGTTACAACTCATCAGCAATATTTACCTATCTACCGGCCCTTCTGGAGAATTGTAAAAGCACATATCGTTATATGCTTTTTCTATGAAAATTAGTAGTGGGCAGACTAATTTGCATAGAGTGTGAGTACGCACCGGTTCAGCGGAGACGATAAAAACAAATAACGAAACGAAATTAAATTTCGTTTCGTTTGTAACTCACTTTTGTATGACTGACGCTTAAACAATTAAGTTAAAAATGTACATCTACATATGCATACTGAAATACTAGTGTGTATATGAATACACACACGTATACATATGTAGGTGTAACAAGTCTTTCACTGGTTGCTTTACTGTGAGCAGCCCAGCTATTCTGTATGTAAACACACAGACAAACCGGTTTTTAGAGTCATACTGGTTTTCGGGGGAACACCTTCCCTCTATTCTCCAGAAAGCCAGGCAAGGAATATTGAACTAGTTTCGTTGTTGTTACAACTCATCAGCAATATTTACCTATCTACCGGCCCTTCTGGAGAATTGTAAAAGCACATATCGTTATATGCTTTTTCTATGAAAATTAGTAGTGGGCAGACTAATTTGCATAGAGTGTGAGTACGCACCGGTTCAGCGGAGACGATAAAAACAAATAACGAAACGAAATTAAATTTCGTTTCGTTTGTAACTCACTTTTGTATGACTGACGCTTAAACAATTAAGTTAAAAATGTACATCTACATATGCATACTGAAATACTAGTGTGTATATGAATACACACACGAATACATATGTAGGTGTAACAAGTCTTTCACTGGTTGCTTTACTGTGAGCAGCCCAGCTATTCTGTATGTAAACACACAGACAAACCGGTTTTTAGAGTCATACTGGTTTTCGGGGGAACACCTTCCCTCTATTCTCCAGAAAGCCAGGCAAGGAATATTGAACTAGTTTCGTTGTTGTTACAACTCATCAGCAATATTTACCTATCTACCGGCCCTTCTGGAGAATTGTAAAAGCACATATCGTTATATGCTTTTTCTATGAAAATTAGTAGTGGGCCGACTAATTTGCATAGTATTGACTACTCCATTCAATGGAAAGCCATCACTAAGTCCAAGCCATACGCAAGGGGATATGCGACGTGTGGCTTATGTATTGACGAACGAATAACCATTCTAAAGAGATTACGCAATAGTGATTGCCTAAACACGAGAAATGAATTTTTCACACGTGGTCCACACGTCACCAAACATTTATTGCATAACTACAGGGCTCCGGCCTATTCCTTGTAATTATATTTCCAACTATAAATTTTTCGGACTCCCCAGTTATCTCCTTTACACCTCTCGCACGCATTCTAGTATTGCCTGTGTGAAGTGACCGGATTTCTGCGCATGCGCGTTCGTACAGTTGGCTTTCCTGTTCCTATAACCATGTCCATTACGAGCTGAGGATCCGCTAAGGTGAAACAATTGTTCTCGGTATGGTGAACTAACTGTTGTGTAACCACTTATATAAATATATATATATATATATATATATATATATATATATATATATATATATATATATTAGGGTGGCCCTTGTTTTTCAACTTTCTGAAAGTTTAGCTCTCATCCCCCTATCTTGTTTCAATGAACAAAAAAAAAACAAAAACAATCCCTGCAAAAAGCTCAAGTGGACACCAACAATGCCCTCCACATCGACCGTGAATTTTTGAACTAGTCATCCGGAAAGTCATTTCATGAAATCACACACACAAACACACACACATCCAGACACACACACATTCACCACCCATATATATATATATATATATATATATATATATGGGGGGGGGGGGTTATGTGTGTGTGTGTGTCTGGATGCGTGTCTGTGTGTGTGTGATTTCATGAAATTACATGTGTGTATTTTTATATATATATATTATATATATATAATATATATTCTAGTCCTGTAGAATCTCATCTATATTAAAACTATATAATATATATATATAAAGAATTAGTATATCTACCAACATATGTATACAGATGCATACCTATGCTAGCAAATATATATACGACAGGTTCAGAGTTCTCGTTGCTATCATTGTTATCATTTTAGTAAGTAAGTCGATTTTCATAATTTTCTTATTTACGTCTTTCATATAATATATATATATATATAAATATATATATATATATATATATATATATACGATATTAAACAAATGGAAACTATATTTATAAAACCATATCTATTTCATTATACATATTTGAGGGATACCATATTAAAAATATGGCATGCCTTCGTCAGATAAAATACAATATATAAACAGTTTTATAAATAATTTTGACGTACCATAATATAAGCGACCATTAAATTAGGAGGCTGCCTCCTAATTTAATGGTCGCTTATATTAGGGTACGTCAAAATTATTTATAAAACTGTTTATATATTGTATTTTATCTGACGAAGGCATGCCATATTTTTAATATGGTATCCCTCAAATATGTATAATGAAATAAATATGGTTTTATAAATATAGTTTCCATTTGTTTAATATCGTATATCTACTCCAAAAACTTGTCGAGTACTTTATATCAGTTATAAAATATTTACTTGTTGTAACCCAACAATTTTAAATAAAACTTTTGCATATATATATATATATATATATATATATATATTTTAGGTTTGTTGGTTCACCACTGGATAGATTTGGTCATTACGTATGGTCAATCTTGATGTAATATTATGGAGAGTACTCAACGTAATGCAGCTCATCCGTCTTCGTTTGTGTAGTTGGTGGTGCGAATACGGAGTTATAAATACATATATATAGTCTAACAAAGTTCTTTCGTTGCACATCTGAAACTTCATCAGTGGTATTATTATGTTTACTGTTAGACTATATATATGTATGTATATCTGTACATCTCTCTCTCTATATATATATATGCGCCCGCGTGTGTGTGTGTGTGTACGTACGTGTGGGGTAGATTGTATCAGGTTGTTAAACATTCACACCTATTTGCCGAGATATCTAAAGCTATTCTGTCGCTTCATTTACATTTTCTTTCCCTCTCCACATACTATTATCTTTTTTTAATTCTCTTCATTTTTCTTCGTCACATTTTTATTTCATCATTTGTTGTCGAATATATTGAAACTAGGAACTAAAATTATCCAACTTATTTCCACGCTATTATCATCTCGTCTGTGTGATGGATATATAACTTTTTCTTTTCTCTGATATATTTCGATAACCTTACATATTATAGAAATGTTCACTGTGTAGTGAGTATATCGAAATTTATCAGAGCTACATTTAAAATGCATATAATCATACATACACATATATATTCATACATACATACACACACACACACACACACACACACACACACACACACACACACACACACACACACACACACACACATATATATATATATATATATGTCTGGATGTACATATATACATAAATACACACACACACACACACACACACAGACATATATATACATATATATATACATATATATATATATATATATATATATATATATATATATATATATATATATATATAACGTATCTCTTCAATCAGAAGAACAACAATATTATCAAACTACACTGGTTATAATGTCAACGAGACAACAACAACAACATCAACGACTTCCAAATTAAAATACAGAACTGTCTAGACTGATAGGACGAGGGCAACGAATAGCTAGATTGTATGAAATACTTTGTAACTTTATAAACTACAATGCTAAGCTATTGTTCGATTTTTGTAATATTACTTCAATGTCTGCGATATTATTCGAAACATTTGATAGATATACGACAGGTTCAGAGTTCTCGTTGCTATCATTGTTATCATCATCTATTTGATGATATTTAGTAGATCGTTTTTCTCTGTCTTTTCTATTTTTATCTATTTTATTTTGTAATTGTTAGAGTGTTCTTCCTAGTCTTATATTCTCTCGTTCTGTCATTTTTCTCTTACTGTTGTAATAGTCCCGTTCGCCGTAATTGTATAATACAGATAAGGAGAGACAGCGCTCTCCGATGAGTTGTGCATTCAACAAAGTTTTCATTTTCGTCTGTATCTATTTCCTGTGATTTACATTACTATAATCAAGAGAACAACACGATCGACCTTTCATTAGATGTTTCTTTTGTTTGTATAAATAAAGCGAGACTTAGTAATTACTTTCTCTCTTTTCTTTTTACACGACATTTTTAATTTCTCCCTAAGCTTATTTTTCTCTAAGCTGCGCTGCACAGTTAAATAGACTTAAATACAATAAATGTAAGTAGTAATTATTTCTGACATTAGCGCAAGGACAATAATCTGTAAGCAAATGTTAGAGTTGATTGAATCGATCGGATCTCACTATAATGCTAATAAGCCTTTTATTGATGTCAGAGGAATCAACGCTCGCGTTGAGTCCTGTAACGCCTTAAATGAGAAGGAAGGGAGCAAAATTATTCTAGTAAAATATGTAATCCATCGGTCGAGAGTTATTGTCATTATAACAACCTTGTAAA
>OZ024742.1:333709908-333717408 GCA_964016885.1 Eledone cirrhosa | reverse complement strand
TCCTTTTGGAGATACGTTCGCGTATCTGTAAACACACACATAAATATATATGTCCACACACATACACAATGCATATATATATATATATATATATATATATATATATATATATATATATATATATATATATAAGTAAATATATATATTCAAGATAACTTTGTATATATATATATATTACAAACCTAATATACGTTTAGATGCGTAAACATTTCAGAACATACGCATAGAGAAGAGACTTAAACATTCTCATACACACAAACACACATGTATATATATATATATATATATATATATATATATATATATATATATATATATATATGTGTGTGTGTGTGTGTGTGTGTATATATATATATATGTATACATTATATATATATATAAGTATGTATACGTACATACACATATGTATACAGACGTACAGTAGTATGTATATATATATACATACATGTACACATATATATATATGTACGTATGGATTCACCGAACATTTATTATAATGCTCGGTGTGTTTGTAAACAAACATCCCGTATTAAGCCGTAGTGTCTAGCAACCACCGTTACTCGTTTGTTCAACACTGACAAAGGAATGCTGTACTAGTTTCAAGCTTATTAGCTATCGTCAGCAACGTATTCCTTCATGCCAAATGATTGAACGTCTGAAAGTATATACTTTCCTTATGTATATTAACGGCTGAGTAGCCCAATTTGCATATCGCGTGGGTTAATCGGCCGGGTGCACCGTAAACGATAAACGGAATATATATACATACTACTGTATGTCTGTATACATATATGTATGTACGTATACATACTTATATTTAAGTAACAGCCGTTCTAAGGGTGAGAAATGAAATTTCGTTTCATTTTTTCCGTTTATTGTTTTCGGTGCACCCGGCCGATTAACCCACTCGATATGCAGATTGGGCTACTCTGCCATTAATATGCATGAGGAAAGTATATACTTTCGGACGTTCAATCATCTGGCAGGAAGGTATACGTTGCTGACGATAGCTAATAAGCTTGAAACTAGTACAGCGTTCCTTTGTCAGTGTTGAACAAACGAGCAACGGTGGTTGCGGGACACTACGCCTTAATACGGGATGTTTGTTTACAAACACACCAAGCATAATAATAAATGTTGGGTGAATCCATACGTACATATATATGTGTGCATGTATGTATATATATATATATACTGCTGTACGTCTGTATACATATATGTATGTACGTATACATACTTATATTTAGGTAACAGCCGTACTAAGGGTGGGTAATGAAATTTTGATTCATTTTTTCGGTTCATTATATATATATATTTATATATATATATAGTGGTGGAACACTGGAATGTAATATCCGTAGTGGTAAAGCACTCAATCCAAGGGACAAAGTTAGCTAGAAGTGGTTACACAACTGTTAGTTCACCATACCGAGAACAATTGTTTCACCTTCGCGGATCTTCAGATCCCGAGCTGAAGATCCGCGAAGGTGAAACAATTCTTCTCGGTATGGTGAACTAACTGTTGTATATATATATATATATATATATATATATATATATATATATATATATATATAGGAACGAGTAGGACCCCGACGGCTGAGCTCAAGCCGTTTCGACGGCTAATTCCAGAATTAGCCGTCGAAACGGCTTGAGCTCAGCCGTCGGGGTCCTACTCGTTCCTATTACCCACTCTACTACCCTAAGTATTGAGTACTTTGGTGCGTTATGGTCCACCTGGTTCCTTACCACATTTCCTCCGTTATATATGTATATATATATATATACACACACACTCATATATATATATATATATGAATGTGTGTGTACGTGAATTAGGCACACTGAAGTAATACACAACGGGTTGAGCTCCACATTCCTATACATTCTGAAAAATAAATCAGGCAACTTTAGGCTACCACACACATACCCATCCCCTCTCTCTAACACATGCACACAAACACACACACAGACACACACACACACACACACACACACACACGCATAGATAGTTACTAAGAGAAAGATGCAAACATACACAATTCATTTTCTGTATTGATCATTCAAAATGTATTTCTGTATGTATGTCTGTTTCAATTTTGACATGACACATTTGTAAATTTTATCTTTATCTGCGGGGCAATTTTTAAAGTAAATGCTCCTAACCTAAATGGCTTATATTTTCTAAACAAGTTAATAATATGTATATTTAAAACCCCTAAATATATCAAACCGCCTAAGTATTGACGGTCGTGAGAATGATGACTCAATAATATATTAGAGATTAATAGTTTTATGAAACCTGAGTGAGTGTCACTCATGTTTAAAACAATTTTGACAGACTCTCACCACTTCAGAGTAGTTCCGTATAAACTTTTCAAACAACGAATGAATATTACCTATTTTGCCTTGGAATAATAGGACACTGACTTATTCTCCATAGTAATAGGACACTGACTTGACCTTAATAAATTCATCTACACGTGTTATTGATTAAAAATAAAACTACCACTGACATAGGGTATTATGTTTATTAGTGAGGTATTTAAAAAAAATGCAATCTATGATGAACACTTTATTTTAGATTCTATACTGTTTCCACTATTTTTATTTGTATTTATTTCTTTTAAATTCATGGCAGGCTTATTTCTTATGAAACAAGGTTTAAATAATTCTCTGAATACGTTAGTCACAATAATTGTGAGTTCACCTATTATATAGAACCAATGGTTGATTCTGTGTGTATCGAAATATATGTATGTATGAACGTCGGCTTAAAAAAGTGCATAGGCTGACCAAGATGTTCTCAAGAAAATGACCAAATGAGATATTTTTCAACATAGTCCGCCTTGTGGTGCACCTAATTCTCCCATCGGTGTTGCCGTGCTTGGATAGAATTAGTGAAGAAGCTTTCATCCTTTAGGCCAAGAAAGTCATTAACATAATACTCTCCATTGATAGTGGAGCCCTTTTGATGTCTCTAAACCCAATGCTTTTTGCATTACCAAACACAACATGAAATTCCCTGCTGATGAAATGACATTGGCCTTCTTTGGTGATGAGGGAATTACCCACTGCAGGACTCGTCTCTTTGTCTCTAGCTCAAAGGGATGAACACAATATTCATCCTGAGTTTGGAAACGTTCAAGGAAACCTGCTGGATCTGCGGCAAACAATATCCGATTTTTCTGTAATGTGTTCAGCTTGGTGCGATTTTGATCGGGTCTCGGAAAACGTGGCACCTAACGAGCAGAAACCTTATATTTCTTGACATTATATCTACGGATATATACACACACATGTACACACACACAAATACACACATACATACATACACGCACACACACATACACGCGCGCATACACACACACGCATACACACAGACACACACACACATATACACCCACACACACATATATATCCGTCTAAAGATAAGACCATGTAAAATAACCAATCATTATTTTTACGATCATTGGTTATTTTACATGTTCTTTAGGGCGGTGGTTTGGCAGTATCGGTAGAGGGTCGGACGCCATGCTTTGACGTATAGAGTTACGGCCCTTGCCATTCTGAGTTCAAATCCCGCCAAGGTTAACTTTACCGTTCATCCTTACGGGGTCTATAAAATAAAGTGCCAGTAATGCATTGAGTAATTGCCGGCCTTGTGCTAAACGTAGAAACAATTATTTTTACGATCATTTCAGAGGAAAAAAGTAAAAAAAATTGATCGATGTGTTGAGTAATCGATAGCTATGAAACGCTATACTATAAAACCTTGAAAAGGCACATTGATTTCGCTGTCAAGCTTCAAGAACAATGGGTTTGAGTTTTATGGAATAGATACGAAGAGTAATACGTGTATTATTAAAGAGATATATTACACTTGCTTGTCCTACTAAATTTATTTCAAGCAATTTTTCATCAGATTGTAATCTGCCTCTATGAATACCGAATATATTGGTTCTTGTTGTCTTTTAGATAAGTCTAAACAGTATTAACATTAATTGTTTCTACTTTTGGCACAAAGCCAGTAATTACGCAGTTCATTACTGGTACTTTATGTTATCGATCCCATAAGGATGAAAAGCAAAGTTAACCTCGGCGGGATTTGAACTCAGTGAGAAAAAGGACGTAACTCTATGTTGGAAAGCATGGCGTCCGACTCTCTACCGATACTGCCAATCCACCGCCCAGTATTCACATTAATATTAATATAATTGGTAATTTCATGGATTTAAAAGAGAAGACATCCAGATTTCTTCATTTCAACCTCGGAGAAATGTGCATTTCCCATTGTTTGTACATCAATATAATTGCACATGATATAGAATGGTCGATTTGTAAACATGGAAAATAAGATTCAAACTAAATGGGTATAATTTCTTAATGACCCCCGCAGACAATATTTCGATTATAAATCCCTGCGTGAGCTATAGAAATGTTAGAAAGGCAATTTGGTAAATTTAACTCTGGGGTCATATGCAGATATGATGTCAGGTGAACATTTACATCCGTATTCTGCCATACGCATTAATTGCTATACAAAATCAAGTAACGGTCAGTGTAGGGTGTAGAATTGCCAAGAATTGCCATGTATGAACGAGATTTATTCGGGTATATAATACGCCACAATATACCGTAATAAATGATGTCACTGAACAAGGCAAGAGTATATCCGAAATTATGCTAAAGGTCACTTGGCCCAGGTGACACATAATAATTTAATTACAAGGCGAACGCTTTTAGGGGAAGGGGAAGTCGATTAAATCGACACAGTGCGTGGCTGGTACTGTATTTTATCGACCCAGTAAGGATGAAATATACAGCTAAACTCGGCGGTATATGAATTCAGAGCGTGAAAGGCCGTAACTATGCCCAAAAGTATATTGTACGACGCTCTACAGATTCTGCTAATCCACCCCTGTGGTGACACATAATAGAATGAAATAGATAGAGATTGCGCAGCGATATTCCTCACTATTTGGCCATGCTGCCTCCACTGTACTAGGTAGAATGTTACATGAAATATAGTTGTCCTCGTGTACTCTTTTATCTTCGGAGTTTATCATACTAACCCTGTTTTGAGGAAAACTAAGGTCGTATTATCATACAACGATAATTAACGTTGATATTAGTTTTATCGATCAAGTCTATGAAGCCTTCACTGGCCTTGTTTCATATTTTCGTCTGTTTTAATTATAGGTTTCATATGTTTATTATGAAACGACTTCACACTGGATAAGTTAACTTCGAGCCGAATCTAGTACACATTTTTCTTTAGCTTAGTCACAGGAGAAAAAAAAATCGAAGTTTTTTGCTCAAGAATGGAAGCCGCTATGCGAACCTAGAATCGAAATCACGACGTTTGTTGGCAATATCGGAGAGATATTACTCAATATCAAAGAACGACAAACAGCTGGATTCAGGCAAATATCTGGACATTAAACTAACTGGTAAATAAAAGATGTTGTATCTAATAGTTAATTTATGGGACTGTCAATGTTTCCACCGACACAAGAGTCGTAGTTTATATTATTTATATTATTTGCAAAACAATTAAATGTTGAATATATAATTTAGAATTAAGTATGACATATGATATATTTTACTGTACACAGTTATCTGACTGCGATGCACTAGTGCAAGGATGTCCAATATTTAGTTGCTTAGTCGATCATATTGACCATAGTATTTATTTCATCTATCTGTATGTATTGAACACAAACAAATTCGCGACATAAACTATAGCATCGATATTTAAGTGAAGTATATACAAACATACACACTTCAAACACACATATATATACACTCATATACGTACACATACACAAAAACAAACACGCGCGCACACACACGTGTGTACGCGTGTGTGTGTGTGTGTGTGTGCGAGCGTGTTTGTTTGTGTGTATGTGTACGTATATGAGTGTATATATATATGTGTGTTTGAAGTGTGTATGTTTGTATATACTTCACTTAAATATCGATGCTATAAATATATATATATATAAATATATATATGTATATATAAATATATATATATATATATATGTGTATATATATATATATTTATATTTATAGTTGAAAAGAGGGATAAAGTAGTAAAAAGTAAAAGTGGAAATAGGAAAGAAGTATATTTAAAATTGGAAGTTAAAAAAGCGTATCTTTATTTCTGTGTAATGGGAATATCTGGGTTTATCTACAAGAATTATTCTTTATGTATACTTTTCTATGTGTGGGTGTGATTGTGAGATTTAAGCAGTTGGTTAAGATTCCATTGAATTTCTTCTCATGAGAAGGATTATCGCTGTGTGTTGTGTAAGGTGAATGAACAGTGCTATATAGTGATGAAACGTCCAAGATCGTTGTGAGTTGAAAGGAAGATAAGAAATCAGAAATTGTCAAAGATCTATTTTTTCGAGTAATGTTTGTTTTATAAAAGTATATAGTTTTTTTTTGTTTTGTGGTGTTGTGTGAGATAGTGTCGGATTAAATTAATAAAAGACAAAAACAATGCTTCATATATAATTCTCTGCTGTTTCAACATTTAATATTTACACATATATATATATATATATATATATATATATATATATACATATAGTCTGCTGAAAAAGGTAAATGCCTAAACGAGTATATATATATGTATGCATATAAATGAACCCATATGCATATCTTACGTTAACTATTTTTCCATTTTGACGCTATAGTCACTTATATATTATGGAATACTGTTGGCTTCTTGCTACAATAATTTCTATACTTTTCATTTATATTTATACTCGGATTTCTTTCCTAGAGTGCTTTAAATTATTTGTGACTAATCCCGGTCTTTAAAAAAAAAAAACGCGATAATATTGCTTTTACTGAACTCCTTATATTGTAGAGTTTTTTTCGGAATGTTTTTGACTATTATTTCATGTAAACAAACATTCGTCTCATTCTGACGTCACCAGCCCTCTCTCTACGTGTGCGTTTCTCTTCATAATTACGCATGATGTTGAACTAGCATGGTTTTAAATTCCGTTTTTGGCTTATTATAAACATTGGTCCTTGGGTTATCATGTCTTTGAGCTCTGCTGATGATCGATTCCAACCGTGACCATCACCACTGAATGTTTCGTGAAATAGTATTTTAAGACTATACAGAGCATTTGTAGTTTTTCCAAATTGAAGGATGAATATTTTAGACTTTATTTTATTCTGAGTTAAGGCTCGATTGATTTTCCCCTGGATTTCACCTAATTCTGTGAATGAATCTATATCCTGATTCTTTTTGAATTGAGTTTGAATTATTTTCCTACATCTTACGTTAACTATTTTTCCATTTTGACTTATATATTATGGAATACTGTTGGCTTCTTGCTACAATAATTTCTATACTTTTCATTTATATATATATATATATATATATATATATATATATATATATATATATATATATATGCATATGGGTTCATTTATATGCATACATATATATATACAGTAACATACACACAGCTG
>OZ024742.1:333677408-333699908 GCA_964016885.1 Eledone cirrhosa | reverse complement strand
TCATGACCCACTAGGAATAAGGAGATATTTTTCAAATCACATCCCAACTTTATTAATAAAGTAATGCAGATACTACGTAGTCTGTTTTCGCATCCGTTATGAAGACTGAATATATAGAGAATGGTCCTAGTTGAAATACCTTTGGACAATGATCACTTCAATGAGACAAAATAGATTTTGGACTAAAATAACAACTGATTGTGATTTAAATAAAACTGTTTAAGAAATGTAATGAGGAAATAATAATGACCATTATTGTTGCCAAAATGGTATAATGATTAATTAGTAATTAAATATTTTCAATAAAGATATCATATAAATATGACTGATGGACATTATATTTGCAACTATTATTTCACGTTTTAGATTGTATACAAATATTTCGACACCATAACTGTCTAAACAGACACAACTAAATTTGGAATATAATCAAATTGGCAAGAAAAAGTCTATACAAATACGAAATATGATATTGGCTTCCTTCTTCGTTTAAACAAACTTGAGTGTCAACAAGACTGTTTTCAAGTACAGAAATGAGGTAGACAACACCTGATATAGTGCTTCATCTACAAGGAACCAAACAGCTACATGGCGTTCCTGGTATGTATATGAAAAGACAGTAAAAATAAAGGATAATAACTTTACAATGATTTTACTTGTTCCTTCCTTTGTATTTCTATCTGTGTATTTTCTTCTAACATGTCTGATGTCATGTATATTAGGTACGTCTGTCTATTCTTTATTATATACATAGACATAAACACACACAGATACACGCATATGTGTGCGTATATATATATATATATATATAACGCGCGTAACAGGTCGATATACAATAAATATATTCTACATATAAACGAAACTTCCTCGTTTTTTCGTATATATACACTCTACCTGTTCATAGAGTGTTTGCTTTGGTACCAACAGCAGTAATTTACTGAAACACCTACAATATATACATATAAATATAACGATCCTAACCCTAACCCTAATAAAAACAAAACCCACAACTACAGACACTTACCGTTCCGTAAACAGGAAACCTCATTTATAGGCATAATGAACTACAAAAAGCCATTGTAGCAATTATCCAACAACATCCTCCATTTCTACCTCACTGCACAAACTCCCATTGCTGCCATTAACAAACAAACCCCCAAAACAATTCAAATCAACAACTATTCTAGTCTCAACATTTTTGCTTAATGCATTTTTGCTTAAATTCTTGAGGATTGGGTTGATGACCATCCTAACCACACCACTTTCTTTGTCCTCACCGAATCCCATCCCAATCCCCTTCACTGAGAAGCCGAGGTGAAGATGAAGAATTTCAGTGCTATCCATGTAGATCGTACTGGCAGAAGAAAGGTTGGGATTGCCATTTTTGTACATTATTCTTTTTAGACAGTGGCTAACAACATATTTTGTCAATGGATACTGCGAAGCAGTCACTCTTTACAGTAAAACCAACAACTTAATAGTAGTTGAGCTCTATAGGCCACCCCAAACGCCTCTACCATGCTTCAAGGAATGCTTCAACATCATAAAATGTTTCATCCCACAGTGTCACACTAGCAACATCTTAATTATAGAGACTTCAACATCGGCGGGTTGACTGGTACAGAAACAGCCTGAAACCAGGTTTTTCCACTTCAACCCGTGACAAAAGGCAGTAGAAGCGTTTCTTGACTTCCTGGATGAGTTTTTCCTGTCCCACATTGTGCTCGAACCAACAAGGTGCTACAAAAACGTCTTGGACCTAATGTTCAGTAACCACATTGACATTATCCACAGTATTGAAAGGGAAAAAACTGTACTCTCAGACCATGACATGGTTCTCTGTGATCTGATATTTCACCGTCCAAAACGCAAACCCAATGACGTATCTCCGGTTTATTCATTTGACATCATGCATAATACAAACTGGGAAGTAATCAATCATGATCTTGCACATGTCACTTGGTATTTAACGCACACTTACATACCCATTAACATCAAAAGATCCTGGCAGATATGTGTAGACATTGTAACAAATATATGTGAAAAATATACCCCATTAAGATCTGTAAACAAATCAAAGTGCAGATTCCGTGGAAATAGAAGAATATTTATCAGAAAAAATAAAAGAATTAATAAAAATAATTCAACAACCTTTAGTACTGCCAGCAGCAACACACCCATTTGACTGCCTTTACATCATTAGAATCGAAAAAACACAACCTCCAAAACAGTATGATGTCTATCATCAACAACTAAAGAGCACCTGAAGAGGCCTGGGCCATTCAGAACTTCAAACTGAATCCCAAAGTGTTCTTTTCATTAGCAAAAAACATAAATTCACTGGCTCTGCTGTTGCCCCTCTAATTGATGAAAATGGCTCTCTCAAAAGATAATGCTAAACCCATGGGTGAGATACTGCAGAAACAATACTGCTCTGTTTTCAGCAATCCTGCTATGGCTGATCTTTCCTACATTCTACCGAGAAAACTATCCAACTGGAAAGGTGCTGTCAAACAGAGCCCAACATATTGTAGTCGAAGGAGTAATATCCAGCCCAGCCAAAGTCAGTAGTGGTGTCCCACTTCTTTTCATTATCTATATTAATGATATTACTGATATCATCAAACACAGCAGCATAATAATCTTCGCAGTTGACTCCATGCTTCAGAAGGTCATCAATGGCGTGGGTGACCGGATATTCCTCCAATCAGTTCTACTGGCTCTTATCCAATGGGCGGAAAAAACAATATGCTGCTAAACGAGGATAAATTTGAATTATTCCACTTTGGAAAAGAAGTCGCCTTGAAACTCCCATACTCCCTGCCTACAGGTGAAACTCTCGTGGCATCCAACATCATCAGAAACTTGGGAGTAATTGTGGACAACAACATAATTTGGGCCTCTCATATAAACAGCAAAGTTGACATGGCTCGCAGAATTTGTTCCTGGTTTCTCAGAACCATCCAGTCGAGAGATATTTACACTATTATCCTCCTCTTCTCCACTTTTGCTCAACCCCACCTTGAATACTCTTGACCGGTGTATCATGAAAATTGAAGCTCCTTAAAATTCAATCACAAAAAATATAGATAGCATGTCAGGCCTTGACTATTGTTATTGTGAGTGAGATTTGGTAGATAGATACCGTTTAGAAAATACTCGTAATTACTGTTCCTGCAATTTTTCCTGTACACATATCTAACGAACACTCACTTACACCTTACGTTCATGTCCTAACTGTGCCTTTGATGGAAAATCAGGAAACTATATTGAAGGAACCGACGGAAGATCACTCCATTCAGTTTCAAATAATGTGCCTGAACAAAATTCGGCATTGTCATAAATGTAATGCGTTTGACCATAGTACGGTCCGACCAGTTCTACCGTTCGTCAACACACCAGTTACAAGATTAACAATATCAATAAGGTGACTCACTACTTATATTAAACACTCAGAATCCTACTTAAATATGTGCATTGTTTGACCCAAGGTTAACTTGCTATCCTAACTATACTTGATATCTTAGTGCCAAATATCATTAACCTTCTCATATAAGAGATACAATAATTACAACACATCGCTGCTACCACAAACGTCCTCGTCATTTCGTCTAATAATTTCAAATCTAAGTTGCATAATAAAAGGTTAATCTAGGTCAATACCATAAACACTAATTAACTTGTCACGTGCTATCTCAGCAATTTCTACCTAAAATCCAAATACAGCATACATGTGTCGTTAACACTGTCTAATTAGGTTCGCATCTTTGGATTGAAACATACATTACCGTTAGATCACTCAAAAGAAAGTTCGTTTTGACATAACAAAATGATGGAAATTGTCTCCAGCAAAATTCCAATATTCAATCGACTGTCTCTTTCATTATCATTTCTGACAAATATCCCTGCGGTAATCTCTATACTTGATATTTACCACACTTATAGCAATTAATTATTCTGAATTATCGAGAATTGTAAATTCGACCAAAATAAACAATAATGCATATTAGAATGGTTTTATTGAAACATCTGGAGGATGACAAATTAATTACATGGGACAGCCATACAAACCACTATAATATGTCTATTTTCCCCCTCAAGAAATTACTAAGAAACAAAAAGACGAATGTTCTATTTATACTGAAGTGGATTGGTTGTAGATAAATATATGAGCAGTAAATGTGAGCGACTTGTGTGCATATGTATTTATATATGTATATATATATATATATATATATATATATATATATACGTGTGTGTGTGTTGACTTTTTTAAAGTTGGCCTGTACTCTCTTCATTGAAGCCCCGTCACTTGTTTGTAAGTGATTTCGTAGGTGTTAAATGTATCACGGATTCCTCCATCTCCCTAGTAGTCTACACCTTATTCGTTCGTCAGGAGCTCTCTCCAATTGCAACTCACCATCATATGTGGGGGCCGTATTTCTATCTGACACCAGTTCTCTAACAGAGCTGCTCAGGCGAGTATATTTGTCTTTCCTGATTGTATAAAAGATATGCAACATTTCTCTTCTTGTAGAAATAATTTTCATATGAAGCAAATATGTAATTTCTCCACTAATGTGCCTTACATTATTAAACTGCAGCTCTCTTCCGTTCCATTTCGATAACAACTAAATATATAGGAAAAAATGGTGAAAACGGAATTAGAGTCTTTAAGAAGATCCATTTACACTAAATTGAGCGGAATAACACTTTAATGATTTTCAAAAGTTGGAATTCTCAAATGCAGGAAAAATTTGGCGTTCAACTTCGTGGTTTGCATTAGTTAGGCGGCAGGTCAAACAATATTGAACATATATATGAGAAACGGCATAGAGGCGGTGTTTCTGGTGTTCTGAAAACGAATGACTTACGTTTTAGAGTGCTGAGATTACGATTTTGATATAGTGTATCCGATTTCTGGAGGCTCGTTCGTTCTTGAGCATGACACTTAAAGACACGTTACTCCAGTTCAGTCAGCTTGGATAATAATTTGCAATGACACTGGTGCCAAGCTGAATTGGTCTTTGGCTTTTCATTGGAAAATATTAGTCTCGTGAAAAATGGAAACTAGTTTTCTCGATAGCTGCTCTTTCCCAAATTGCCTTACTCAGGTTTCTGCTTATTCAGTCTTGGGAGCATAACCTATTGCCATCTAAGGCCGAAGAGGTTCTTTTCATCATAGAGTATCAGACTATGTTTTTCTATTTGTTCTCCATTGTTTAGAAAACTTAGTCTTTGATCTGAAAATGATTTTATTTATATTTCTAGAAGCTAGATTGAGCACGTAGTAAAATTTACGTGAGCTTGCTTGATGAAATGTGTTATGCAGCATGGCGTTCCGATATTTAGAGAGAGAAGTAGCGAAACTGGTATATATTGAACATTAGTATTTGAATATTACAAATGTCTGGGTAAGTTATTATATTTTTCTTTCAAGTGTATTAAATGCTTGTCAATATCAGTAAGAATAGCAATAATTTAGGCTTGGAAATAAAGCGAAAGACGATAAGGTTCGTTTTGACAGCTTTCACATCAAAAGTAGTATCAATATATATTATGTATATATAATACATGTGGGAAAACGTCTTATGTATATCAAACATTTTTTTCAAAACTGTCCTTTCTAACGAATTAAAAAGCTTTAGACGGAAATGTACTCCGACGTTGAATATATAAGCAGATTCATTCAATCAGAAAATAATTTTGGATTGATATTTCTTCTTAGAAATATATTCATGTTAAGATATCATTTGATGGAGACGTACATGTTTCGTCTCGTTAGCTCCCTAGAGAGGTATTCGGTAGAACTGGTGAATTTTCACAAATATTAATTATTGATGACCTACAATATTACAAAGAAATGACTTATTAGAAAATGATTTAATCGATTAAATAGAACAAAATGCACTTGAAGGTACAGTCTTGAAAATGCAAATAAAATAGTAAACTAGTTTTATTATACGCATGGTACTAGCCTCAAGTAATTGTCAAATTATCATTAATATAAATAAAAAGTTGGCGGATTAGCAATATCAGTAGAGCGTCACATTACATGATTGGTGACATATAGTTGTAACCCCTTTAGGTTACGAGTTCAAATTTCATCGAGGTTAGCGTTGCCTTTCACCTTTACGGGGATGATAAAATAAAGATCCAGTTACGCACTAGGTTCGATTTAATCGACTGGACACTTCCCTTCACATTGCTTGCTTTGTGCCAAACGTATAAACTATATTAATTGGAGGAAGGTGTGGGTAGATTTACACACTTTAATACAGCGGCAAAATTCATTGAGGTATTTAGATAGGGCAACTTTCATTCAAATTTTAATTCCAGCCAAAACCATATTTGTTTTTCATTGGTCCGGGGGCCATAAATATGCCATAAATATTTAAGAGATCACATTCCACCTTTCACATTTCTTGCCATTCTTCTAAGAGAGAAACACATTTATGTTATAATAATTGTTTCTATTTTGGGCACAAGGCCAGTACATTACTGGTACTTTATTTTATCGACCCCGTAAGGATGAAAGGCAAAGTTAACCTCGGCGGGATTTGAACTCAGATAATAAAGGGACGTAACTCTATGCTTCAAAGCATGGTATCCGACTCTCTACCGATACATTTATGTTATAATAATTGTTTCTGCTTTTGGCACAAGACCAGCAATTATCCCAGTGTATTACTGGTACTTTATTTTATCGACCCCGTAAGGATGGAAGGCAAAGTTAACATTTATGTTATAATAATAACAGTAAGATCATGAATTGGCAAAATGCTAAGAAGTTGGAAAATTTCCATTCGAAAATTAAGAATGTGATTTTACGTTTGAGGTTCAATACCCGACACGAGCAAATTCCTTTGCATCTTGCCATGTTTCATGAAATAATCATAGTTACGCACGCACGCACACACACACACACAGATATATATATATATATATAAATATATATATATATATATATATATATATATATATATATATATATATATATATATATAAAGAATGAATATAAAGAATGAATAATAACAGGTAGACATCAAAAAAGGTAATTATTCTGCTCTGAGGATACAATGGTCACAGCATTGGATATTTGAGTTCTGCAAATACTTGTAAATTTGCACATAGCATAACTAGGCTGTAGTACCACCGTGGAAACATTTGTAAGCACACGGAATAAATTACCTTTTTTGATGTCTACCTGTTATTATTCATTCTTTATATACACTCCGGAATAAAGAAGGATCAGGAACTAAGTTTCTTGAACAATTCTTCCATAACTCGTAGAGTAACCTCTCACCGTACGTCAACCGTATCCAGTGTAGTAATTAACCAGTACTACATCTTGGGTAATCCTATACCTAATATATATATATATATATATATATATATATGTGTGTATGGGTGTGTGTGTGTGTGCGTGCGTAACTATGATTAAATCTTAACCAGTTAACATCTCAGGGTATGTCATGTATCATTAAATGCGTGCGTAACCTTGATTAAATCTTAACCATTTAACATCTCAGGGTATATCATGTATCATTATATTTTGTCTGAGGTGGTGGATTGGCAGTATCGGTAGAGGGTCGGACGCCATGCTTTCCAGCATAGTTACGTCCCTTTACGATCTGAGTTCAAATCCCGCCGAGGTTGACTTTGCCTTTCATCCTTACGGGGTCGATAAAATAAAGTACCAGTAATGCACTGGGTAATTGCTGGCCTTGTGCCTAAAGTAGAAACAATTATATTTTGTCTGATGAGGATGTACTGTTGTACCTCCGAAATATGTATAATAAAATGTAATTGATCAAAAGAACATCTATTTTATTAATATTTCATTTTAATATCAATAACTCTGGAAAATTATATCGTAGAGTGCTTCCAATCTATTGTAAAACTCATTCTCTAATGTACTCATTGAATCTTGTTTAACTCTTATATATATCTATCAAACGTATATATTGAGTTAGGAACACAAAATAGTCTCTTACAACAAATTATATTTATATATTGGTGAAAGCGTGTGGCTGAGTGGTTAGAGAATTGGATTTACAAACTTGAGGTTTTGAGTTCGAATCCTGGACCAGGCGATGCGATGCGTTATGTCCTTGAGCAAGACACTTTATTTCACGTTGCTCCTTCTACCTGGAGTTGCGACCGGTAGATAGTATTAGCAACTGGAAAGACCGAGAAACACATTGTTTCCTCGGTCCGATTTGACGGAAATCGATTGATCCTTTATATATATATATATATATATATATAAATCAGGTTAGATAGAATTAGATGTTCATCGGCAATAGCTCAGCAACCAGTTCCCAATTCATTATGATATATATACAGTATGTATATATTTATATATTGCTAATCTTCGGCAGGGTTATGCTGACAACAAAAACACATGCGCCTATAGATTTTCACTTAAATTTATTATAAATGTCCTGTTTGTTAATTTAATGACCGCATGGTTGTTTATTTGTTTAATTTCAAATGAAATATAGAAAAAATTAAAGAGGAGGAGGACTTCTCCTTCTCCTCCACTCTTACAATCTCTTCTATATTTCATCTGCCTCTCACCCACATAGTGAATTGTCCTCCCTGTTGACCACTGGCCGCTTATATTTGTCTCCTGAGGCAATTTTCGCATCGTTCTCTTTAACGGTATTTAGCTCTTTTGACGACAGTTCTAGCGACGATGAATTTTGTCATGTTTAAATGCATTAAATATACATTTTTCGTTCTGTATATATATATATATATATATATATATATGAAAGACGTATGCATCTGTATACTTATGTCGGTAGATATATTAATTCTTTATATATATATATATATATATATATGCCTCCGTTAATTTATCGTGATATTTCGCTCCTAACAACAGTCTTTCCTATCTCTGTTTGGTTGAGCACACTTCTCTGAGTGGCTTTGGGCTGCCCTTTCTAGCAGTTCGTCTCTCAGAGGCCACTGGTTCACTGCCCTTAAACACGCTGTGACTTCCCTCTCCCACGTGTAGCTGGACAGTCAACTGTAAAATTCTCTTAGTGTTGTCTGAAATGTATGGCCTTACACACGCTGATGAACCGAGACTAGACCATTTCTTTCAACAAATTTTCTGGTGAAACATATCTTTGGATTTGTACGTGTGTTATATAGTTATAGAGGTATTTATTTACGCTTTAATTTATATTTTTAATTATCGTGTCTATAGTCTGCCTTTCATAGGTTATAGATTCCATACACTGGTGGTTTTTTCCCTGTATTATTGATAACGCACTATATATCTCTCTCTGGTGTGTTACCTTCTCAACATATTATATTTTAAAGGGCTCAGGATCTCTTCCCCTTTGAGCACATTATTTACAGGGAATAACGACGGCCTATGCCTCCGTTAATTTATCGTGATATTTCGCTCCTAACAACAGTCTTTCCTATCTCTGTTTGGTTGAGCACACTTCTCTGAGTGGCTTTGGGCTGCCCTTTCTAGCAGTTCGTCTCTCAGAGGCCACTGGTTCACTGCCCTTAAACACGCTGTGACTTCTCTCTCCCACGTGTAGCTGGACAGTCAATTGTAAAATTCTCTTAGTGTTGTCTGAAATGTATGGCCTTACACACGCTGATGAACCGAGACTAGACCATTTCTTTCAACAAATTTTCTGGTGAAACATATCTTTGGATTTGTACGTGTGTTATATAGTTATAAAGGTATTTATTTATGCTTTAATTTATATTTTTAATTATCGTGTCTATAGTCTGCCTTTCATAGGTTATAGATTCCATACACTGGTGGTTTTTTCCCTGTATTATTGATAACGCACTATATATCTCTCTCTGGTGTGTTACCTTCTCAACATATTATATTTTAAAGGGCTCAGGATCTCTTCCCCTTTGAGCACATTATTTACAGGGAATAGCGACGGCCTATGCCTCCGTTAATTTATCGTGATATATATATATATATATATATATATATATATATATATATATATACACACGCACACACACACACACACACACACACACACACACACACACACACACACACACACACACACATATATATATATATATACCTATCTCTCTCTCTCACTCTCTTTCACTCTCTCTCTCTCTATGTCTCTCTTTCTCTCTCTCTATAAATATATATATAGATAGATAGAGAGGGAGAGAGACCGAGAGCGAGATATAGAGGGGGAGAGAGAGAGGGGGAGAGAGAGAGTGAGAGGGAGAGAGAGAGAGAGAGACATGGAGAGAGAGAGAGAGCTATATACGTATATTTAACTTTGATAACTTTCGGCCAATATTGGCACAGGCGATATCTAACTTAGTAGCACCTTGCAGGGTCTTTCAAATCATAATTCACACCTCAGTCTTGATGTCTACTCCAGGACCCTCTCATGTTAAAATGTTATTTTTTTCGGAGACATATCTGAATGAAGGGAGTTTATCCTGAATTTCTAGGAGTAATTTGTCCAAAGACATTTTGAATTTTATGAGATCTGAGTGGGACTAGTTGATGTGAAATCATTGTGCCATAATTTTGTTATGAGATGCGAGTTTGACTTTTCTAGACAGTGTATAGCTGACGGCCTTAGTTTAGGTGGATTTCATAGATGCTACTAACATCGTCTGGTCAAAAGTGGTGGTATATTTCCCTCCTCATTCAGATAATGTAATGTTCACTGGTGTTGTTGGAGAGAAAAGTTTGAGGTTTTCTAGTCGAACCACATAGACAAAGCATGTCATGCCACCTATGCGTTTTGTAATTGACATTTGGGGTGCTTCAATTTCCATAATATTTTGTTTCATTTGTGCAGACCACGGTGGCCAAAAGTATTCAAGGAGGGACGGGGCAAAATTAGAGAACAGAGAATTATAGTGCGGATATTTCGAGACCTCAATGTTCTGAAAATTCAGGAATAAATCCTGCCGGCCATGTCACCTTTTTTGTTTATAGGAGTATACATTTCCTACCACTGTAGGGCTTTTTATTCAAAAGGATATATTCTACTAGTTAATGCTTTTATGGTAATACCTGTTACCTTTCAAAATTTAAATATTTTCTTAATATTTATTTCTAATTTGTTAGAACACTTCTAAATCTGGAAGATTCTTCAACGTTGGGAGTTGCATTGACGAACATTATACTCTGGAATGTATTGCTGTCATGCCAATAATTACTAATAAAACACACACACACAAACGCACACACACACGTACGCACACACACACACACACACACACACACGCACACGCACACGCACACGCACACATACACACACACACACACACACATATACACACACACGGGTTAAACGCATGCGTAACCCAAGTAGAAAGGAAATACAAAAATAACAAAGTAGTCACTGAAGAGGTCATAGAATTTGTGACGAAAGAGCATTGAAAATAAACAAATAAAGAGCCATCCGATTATTAAATTAGCAAACTGGAAATCTATAATAAATTGAAGTGAAAACCAACAGGTGGATGCGTTTGTACTAACAACGGGAACCTGCTAAAGTTTATATATATATATATATATATATATATATATATATAAACTTTAGCGGGTTCCCGTTGTTAGTACAAACGCATGCACCTGTTGGTTTTCACTTCAATTTATTATAGATTTCCAGTTTGCTAATTTAATAATTATTGAGTACTTTGGTGCGTTATGGTCCACCTGGTTCCTTACCACAATTCTTCCGTTATATATATATATATATATATATATATATATATATATTTCAGGTTATCAATAATGTAGTGATAATATATCCTCACGTTAGAGATGAACAGCTTACGTGTAGCTGTGCTCCCGGAGAAAATGTAGAAAGGATGAATATAAAATGATAGTGCTTTCATAAAGGAATTTATTAGGTATTGACATATGTTTCTGTAACAGACGGAATATCTATGTATCGCTGCTTGCGTAATCATATATTGTTAGCAAGTATTCGATAGCAAATGTATAATCAGTTGTCACTTCTTCAGAGATATTGGATAAATGGGAAAAAATCAGAAAATTGAAGTATTTATATTAGTTGTAAGAAAGGCAGAAGAGAGGGGATAGTATAGGACAGATGGCAATTCAATTTACTGGTAAACAAGTATATAAATGTTTCTAATGAGAATACAATGAGTATATGGTTTATTTTATCTAAATAAGAATTTTTGGGAGTGCCTATTTTAATCTATACTTGACCAATTGAACAATGGACAGGACTGGTCGTTTGGTGTAGTAGTATTAATAGATATAATGTGTCAATTAAGGAAGAGGGAGAGGGAGATTTTCACTGCTACTGAATAACAACAATGCTGGTAGCCTGCTGGTATATGTATTAGGGAATTGAATTAAGAAATCTCATTTTATCTATAGTAGTTTATATTAAATGGTAAAGAATAGAGGAGTTGATAGAATTAAGACTAATAGAGAATGTTAATATGTATTTTGACAATCAAACGGAGATGGAGACAGGCGTTCAATGCTGGTAGTGTTTGTAATATGAAAATGTAGATTTCAAGCGATGGTTACAGTATAACGATCGCTCTATTCTGTTATTTAATAAAATATTTTTTGATTTCATAATACAAAATAATTCCATATTACATAATTTACAAAATTCCGGTCCGTGGGAATGCAGGGGCCCTGGTATTATATCCCATTTTAGGTTAAATTGTTGGTTATTTTCGCGCAGCAGTCAAGCCTTGTCTGCGAGTGTTGTTACATAACGCTGGTGTTCATGTTTTATTGAGTAACGATGTCTATAAAGGCGAGATTTGAAGGAGGTAGCTGTAGACCCCACATAGTACCACTTCTGGCTATCCTATTCGATAGTACATTTGTATATGATGTTGGAATTATTTTGTATTATGAAATCAAAAAATATTTTATTAAATAACAGAATAGGGCGATCGTTATACTGTAACCATCGCTTGAAATCTACATTTTCATATTACAAACACTACCAGCATTGAACGCATGTCTCCATCTCCGTTTGATTGTCAAAATACATATTAACATTCTCTATTAGTCTTCTATCAACTCCTCTATTCTTTACCATTTAATATAAACTGCTATAGATAAAATGAGATTTCTTAATTCAATTCCCTAATACATATAGCAGCAGGCTACCAGCATTGTTGTTATTCAGTAGCAGTGAAAATCTCCCTCTCCCTCTTCCTTAATTGACACTTTATATCTATTAATACTACTACACCAAACGACCAGCCCTGTCCATTGTTCAATTGGTCAAGTATAGATTAAAATAGGCACTCCCAAAAATTCTTATTTAGATACAATAAACCATATACTCATTGTATTCTCATTAGAAACATTTATATACTTGTTTACCAGTAAATTGAATTGCCACCTGTCCTATACTATCCCCTCTCTTCTTCCTTTCTTACAACTAATATAAAAACTTCAATTTTCTGATTTTTTCCAATTTATCCAATATCTCTGAAGAAGTGACAACTGATTATACATTTGCTATCGAATACTTGCTAACAATATATGATTACGCAAGCAGCGATACATAGATATTCCGTCTGTTACAGAAACATATGTCAATACCTAATAAGTTCCTTTATAAAAGCACTTTCAATTTATATTCATCTTTTCTATATATATATATATATATATATATATATAAATTCTGCTGCTTAAACCATTTTGTCTGTTTACCCTAGCGTCCCCTTTATTTACGTGTCCCAACGACTTTTTTTAGCCGTTGCTCGCACCAACCTGAAGTATATGGCCTTTAATGCGACGAAATGCCTGCGACGGTTGGAAGGCCACTGACGAGGACAAACTTTTTCATATGTAACACATTTGCAGCGCCGCAGCTCCATTATTATCATATATATATATATATATATAAATTTTAGTACAGCATTGACGAAGCTTTAGAACACGGCCAAGCTAGTGAATGCATAATCGGTCTGTAGCTTTAGCACTCGGATGAGGAAGGATCCCAGAGTAATAACATTACGTTCAGACAGCTTAGCAAATCAGATATAGCGGTCGGCAGTCCAGCCGCATCACTAGAGCAACGAAAATACAGGACCCAGGAAAAGATTTTATACTGACCCGGACAGAGCGGTGAGGCTGAGGGCAAAATATATAACTTACATCGTATATCCACAATATACATCATATACAGCAAATAATATCAGCGCTAAGTTCCTGCAAATCCAATATCGACAAATTCCGATTGCAGGAGTCTGCAATATAATGGTTTTTGACGACAGAACATAGGATTTACTTCTTCAGCAAGTCTTTTGTTCTTAGCCTGAGCGGGTATGGTGTAGCTTTAAATGTCGCCACAGACACGTGGTTTTCTGCAAGGGAGGTAACCCCCGCTTAGGCGGTGAATTCCAATTTGAGATAAAGGAATGAATCCCTTTAGACAAACCGAATTAAGCACTCAGCCAGTAAGTTATCAAACAAACATAAACAATTAATCAATCAATAGAATTATCTAATTAAATTAATCAGTTAATCGTTAATTCTAGGAGTAAATATAAATTTATATATATATTAGAAAATGAGGGTTTTTTTTTTACAAAGTGAAAAAAAAAACGAGACGTCCTACATGAGTGAAAGTATAAGGAAAAAAGATGAAATCGAAAATGCAACTGAACTGCGTAGAATTGAAATGAAGAGTTTGTGGGTTTTTTCGCATCTGGTTGGTGTTCGAATGTTACTTCTGTTTTATATGGAAAAAAGTGGCACGAAATGCTAGATTTTTAGAAAAGAGATTTGGTTGGTTGAAGACTCACGTGAATAAGTATAATAAATTTCGCGCCAGTTCGCGTTACAAATTTCTTATTATATTTGCCTTAAACATAATGTTTTTTCATGTATGAGTGAAATTTGGTTGGTTGATGCTGTCACCTGAATAAGTACATCAACTTTCGCGCCAGTTTCTGTTTGAGTTTCTTTTTACTTAAAAAAATGCCTCAAAAGTTTTTTTTTAAATGTAATTTGATTGGTTATAAATGAAATTATGACTGTCACGTGAACAAGTACATTAAATTCGCGCCCGTATTTGGGGAATTTTGTTGTTGCCATTTAGAGAATTTTGTGCCAAACAATTGATAATCTTCAAGAAAAAAGGGATGGGGAGAATTATTCTGGTTTAGTGATTATGGCTGATGTGCTGAGGTATCAAAATTCAGATTTTCTATTGAAATAAAGAAAGTAGAGATATATAGATTTATTCGTGTGCTGGTGTGTGTGTGTGTAGGAAAATGATTCTATTAGTAGAAGTGGGGGAGGGAGATACGTTTGTGTGTGTATGGGTGTTATATCAGTATGTGTATGTGTGTGTGGGAGTATGGTTAGAATCTTAAGATGGAGATAATATATATTTGTGTGTGTAGGAAAATGATTCCCTTAGTAGAAATGGAGGAGGGAGATATGTGTGTGTGGGGGGGGGGGGGGGTATTGTTAGCATGTTAAAGTGTTAGGGTATTAACGTATGCTAAGGTTTATTTATATCTGGTTTTTATTTTCGAATATAGGTGTTATGTGTGTGTGTGTGTGTGCATGTATGTGTCTATTTGGATGGTTAGCATGTTATGGTGTTAAGATAATGTATGTTAAACTATATTTAATGCTGGTCTATATGTTGGAATAAACATATTTTCCTTATTTATTCATATTTGTTCTGCTGTATTGTCAACGCAAAGATAACATGGGAAGACTTGAAATGTTGGTGTCTTATTACTTGCGCATATGTCTAGATGTGCTCTGAGTGGTATCTGTCTTGTGGTAGGTTCTCGTAATTGTTGGCGATGAATTGTTATTATGTTTCTGAGTGTGAGTTTAGGTTGTCCTATATGATCTTCAACGCATCCTTTACATTTAATGGTATAAACAAATTTTTTGATGAACAAGTGAAGTGATTTTTTACAACAAAATGTTGTCCTGATTGAAATATATACATGTTGCCTTCAATGAGATGCGTGCAGGTGCCACAATTAGAGCGATCACATTTTTTGACAGTTGTTTGTGGGTTTGTGGTAGGTAATTTGGCATTGGTGAGTAATGTTTTTAGTGATTTCGGTTGTCTTTTGCTTTTGATTATTTTGTCTTTCAAGGTTTTTTTTCATTTTTGGGTCTTGTTTCAATAGTGGGATGTTCTTGTGAATAATGATGTAAGCTTCCGTATTTCTTGGGTTGTGTGTTGAGATATATGATAGAATATTGGACGTACCTTGAATATATTTCTCTTTTCGTAATTCATCAATGGCTATTGATTATACCCTTTCTATTCCATTATTTATTATTAATGGTGGGTACTGTCTTTCAAGCAGAATTTCCTTTAATTCTTGAAGTCTTTTATTTCGTGTTTCATAATTGTGCAAATTCTTCTTGCTAGGTTAAAAGGGATATTCGTCTTCGTGTGCTTTGGATGGTTGGAGGTGAATATCAGGTATTGTATGGATTCTGTTTGTTTGTAGTGTATGTCAATTTCAATATTTGTCTTTTTTTAGGATTAAGATGTCCAGAAACTGGAGTTGATCTTGGCTGTATTCCATTGTGAATTGGATGTGGTTAGTGATGCCGTTAATTAATTTTTTGAAATCATTTAGTTGGTCGAGTGTGTGAGACCAAAGAATAAGACAATCATCCAAGTAGCGTTTCCAATTCTCTGATAAATATTTGTGGAAGTTCAATCAGTATTTTTATTTGGAGTGTTCATATATCTGAACTTCCAAGTATGCTTTGACTAAGTTAGCATAAGTTGGAACGACTTTTGTAACAATCGCAGTCCCCGATATTTGCTTGTAAGTACTGCCATCGAAATCAAAAAAGTTGTTCTGTAAAATAAAACAGATACCATGTGCGTTATTATATATAGCACACTATTCAGCTTCTTAATATACTTAGAAGTGTCTAGGATAATAATGTGTTACCCACTGATGAGCAAAAATTGGTATTTCTATTCGCAATTAATTAGTATTGCGAAACAGCACCAAGCTGTCTGGGTGATTGATAGTTACCACAATTCCGGTTTGTATTTATTTTCTTGATTTTTTCTTAAATTGAGACAGACAAACCCTATTGTCTATAGTCAGTATTCTTTTCACCTTAGCAAATCTGGTCCCTTGCGATTTGAACACATATATGTATATATCTGTGTTCGTTGTTCTTTTATATTCAATTTTAATGTATGGCTCGGAAAAATCTCTTCCTTAGAGCGATTTCCTAACTCAATATATACCTTATATATATATATATATATATATATATACATATATATATATATATATATATATATATATATATATATATATATATATATATATATATATATATTCACACTTTTTGTGACGCTGAATCTCCATGAACTTTACATGAATTAGACACGTGTCTATAGACTACTCAGGCAATTCGAACATTCGACGTCGGAATTGTCTTAGCGTCCAATACGTTCACACATACATGCAAACTGTTCTTGCTGTTGTTCCTATACTTCTATGATGACATTAAATGTGGAATTTCGTTTGGCGTAATCACAGTGGTTCGATAATCATGTTGCAGTTGTAAGGACTGATATAGAGATGTGCGTTTTGGCTTAGCGCAATATCAGAGTGTTTATAAGATAAATCAGAAACGTACTGAAGGAGATAGATAGATAGATAGATAGATAGATAGATAGATAGATAGATAGAGATAGAGAGAGAGAGAGAGAATTGGGAGGGAAGAGGTTATTAGCGAGATTTTAGGAGAGATATCTGGTGGGAGAGAATTTCCAGACCAATATAAAGAATCTGTGTATGTGAGAGAGACATTGTCTCTATGTGTGAGCAAACGTTTATATGTATATATATGGCTTTATATCTACATATGTTTGAGTCATTTTATCTATATCTTAATAGTGTATGCATGTGTATGCGTTTGTGTGTTTGTGCATGGCATTGTCTTTATCTGAGAGTTTTATTGTCTGTATGTACGTGTATTGTATTTATGTGTATGTGCCTCTCTGGGCATTATCTTTTTTTTCTCACAGAAAGAGAGTCTGTATATATATATATATATATATATATATATATATATATATATATATATATATATATATACATATATATATATACATATTATACATATATATATATATATATATATATATATATATATATATATATATATATATATATATATATATATATATATATATGTATATATATATTTATATATATACACACACACAGACACACACACACACACACGCACACACACACACACACACACACACACACACACACACACACACAGATATATATATATACATACTGATTACTGGCTTCTTGTTTTAAATTTGCTTTACTTAATTAGCTTCTAAGACGTTTGCTGCATGTCTGTGGTTGGTTACAAATGTAGCAGGATATTTTCAAATACTTACACCAGGAGGAGTACGCTCCAGGCAACTGATTCAGCGCCTTCTAGTAGCTAAATTCAATTATTGTCGTTTAACGTAATAAATACACGTCTAGTAAGGCAACTAAAATGGTCGTATGAAGTATTGTATTTCTATCTACCTATCCATCCACTCGGTGTATATATACATATAATATAGTTTTAATCTGCAATTTGCTAACTTGGCAGAATCGGTAGAATGCTTTGATTTATTCACTATAGCACTCGGTACAAATCTGGCCGCGTTCATCTTTCCTTTTCATCATTTCGAGGTTCAGAAATAATGTACCAGCATCCCGAATAGACGGCATATATCATTACTGCGCCCCTACGACTACATAAAAAATTATGACTAGGTAAAGCGAATGTTTGCAAAGCTATACAAGAGTTACTTGTTTTTAGGTTTTGTAGGGATAGATTGTTTATTCACTTTTGTTTCTATTTCGTCTTTGCATTGTTTTGATATATAGCCTTTCATTCACTTTTGATACTCTTCACAGATGCTAGATACAAGATTTAAACAATAAATTGTTTGCTTGAAAATAAATTAAAAAACAGTGAGTCTAAATGAAACAAACATGATGTAATATACTCAATCATAATTATCCCAGTTGCATGAGAACAGATGGAGTGAGAGAATGCTTTCTGGCGTGCAGACACACAGGCGCAAACAGTCTGCTGAACTCAGGTGACAGAATAGTGTAAGACAAATCCCGGTGGATAGCTAGGTATTACCATTATATCTCGCAAGGGTCACTCATTCTAGTGGCCAACACCACCCCGATAGTATTAAGTAAACCAGTGGTACGACATCCCAAAAAGCCGAAATACATACCGCCCCAGGTTTAACGATAAACGTATCGAAAGCACCAATACATCAAGAGCTAGCGATCTCCAGCTTGTCGGGTAACGAAGCCTGTCCTGAGTCGTTTGCTGATTCCACCAAGTTGCTGCTAGAGAAATAATCGCTGCATGTTGTGCGTCTCAGTTGATGGGCTTATTTTCACGGAACGCGAAGATCGTATTGCTATCTGGCCATCTTTCGTCTCGTCGGTCCAACCCCATCAGTTGAGCGGTGAAGAGAAGCCAGCTGCGTCTAATTGATACTTAAGCTTCTCGCTGAGAGGAGCATGGCGTGGCAGAGAACCGGCACTGTAATCAGAGAATAATGAGTGAAACCCGCAAACGTTAACCATGGATGCACAGTAGCAGTTGTGTTGCTCCGATAGAGTTCGTTCTTTTATGTGGAATAATTGATTGATATTGTTGATGCAGGGGCTATTTTACTGATTGTTTTTGCTATGGTTGATTTAGTTTATTCTTTGATTTTCTTTTTACAAGTATCAGTTAATAGATTGTAGTCATGCTGTCTCATCACCTTAATGAAGCTGATAATGTCAGACCCAACGCTTCTTGTCATGTTTGATGCTAATATTATCGATCATCTTTTCGTCAACTACTTAGTTACGGAACATACACATAGACACACATACACACTCTATGTTGACTTCCATGAGTGATGTTGTATATTTGTTACCTTCTAGGTTCTACATGCCTATATTATTACATTATTTTTATTTAAAAAAAAAAACGTAGGATGAAGCAGTTAATTTTAAGTTAGCTTTGATCTTAAACATTTGTAAATCGCTTAACGTTCTGACACCAGAGATTTTATCATCGCTGATTGACAGAGCATAGATTTAAAAAAAGAGGGCAGTGGGGCTTTGGTATACTGATACCATATCCACGTGGAATACGGCAGGTGTTCGTTCTTGTGTTACAAGTGATGGCGTCCAAATTTCTTCCCTTTCGGGGATTATATGTCAGATTTCTTGAACTATAATTCATAGTAAAATGGTCCATTGAAGCTTGTTACCTACAACGGTACTACAAGTATATATAAATAAATGTATATATATATATATATATATATATATATATATATATATATATATATATATATATATATATATGTGTGTGTGTGTATGTGTGTGTATATATATATATATATATTTTTATTTGTTTGACCCGAATTACTTGGTCGTTTTTATGGCTGTGCGGATGATTGTTTAACCATCGTCTCAGTGTGTTTGGCCTTTAACGTATGTTGTAGCTCTGGTTCATCTGGATCATTGAGCGCTTGCCACACATCTCGGAAGTTGTTTTTCGTTAATTCCTAAACCGAAATACGATTCTCGCTAATTTATATTTATATATATATATATATATATATATATATATATATATATATATATATGTATATATGTATATATATATGTGTGTGTATATATGTATATATATATGTAGGATAACAATAAATCGTTAAAGGTAATCCGATAAGAGTCTGTGAAAACAACTTATGATGGACAGTTTAAGCGTACGGTGCTGTGTGACCCAACAAGAGGTTTACATTCGTGACGATTTTATGACTTCGCTTGTATTCCTATGTAAATGTATCTTGACGTAATAAAAAAATTAAAGAATAACATGGTCGACAGTACAAACAAGAATACGTATTTACAGTCTTACAATTGTTTCCACGATAGAGTTGTCTATAAATTGCTAAATACTGGAGACAACATAATTAAATTTACAATACATATAACTATAATCATTTCATCAGAAACTATTAAAAAATATAAAATACATGAGTAACGGTAAACTTTAAAATTCAAATTACTACATCAATAATAGTATTAA
Source organism: Eledone cirrhosa (assembly GCA_964016885.1). NCBI lineage: Eukaryota > Metazoa > Mollusca > Cephalopoda > Octopoda > Eledonidae > Eledone > Eledone cirrhosa. The sequence goes on along the minus strand of OZ024742.1, from coordinate 333,678,769 downwards.
TGATAAATAAATAAAGGAAGGGGGACAGATGGAAATGAGATAGAAAGAATGAAAATGACGAAAGAAGGAACGAAGATATAGTTAAATGTAGAACCGGCAAAGTTACGAAATCAAACTATCACATTAAAATAAATATACTATTAATAACCATAAAGATATATATAGAAAGAACGAAGAGGCGATATAGCATAGGCAAAGAGGAAGGATAAGTAAAGAAGATGAGAGAGAAATAGAGGAAGATTAAGAGGGATTGAGAAGCAGAGGGGGATAGAAATTAATCATGAATTTGGGGATATGAAGGAGAGAGAAAATAAAATAAACATACGGACGAATATACATTACTATGTAAAATAGCTAGTTTGAGATGAATTATACTCTTCTATCTCCCCAGTCACCCTTAAAAAGGCACTCTCCTTTGCCCCCAAATCATTCGGATCTTTCAGCAGATGAAATTAAAATAATACTAGAGGAACTATCATTAAATTCGACAACAGCTACTGGGAGCGAAAAAATAGACTGAATAACTGCGATATAACTATGGGATCGTACGACTCACCCCAGATCACAGACTTGGTTGGAATTTATATAGCATATTTCTTTCAACAAGGTGGAATCTATAGAGATGATACTCTGCTTCTAGCTAGAAACTTAAATAGCCAAAACTTAGAAAGATAAAGGAAGAAGATTAAAAAATTCTTTAATAACTTAGGCCTTAGCATTACTTTTGAACCCAACTCTAAAAAGGTCAATTTCTTCGACGTATCGTTTAACCTTAACTCAGGACTAATAGAACCCTTCCATAAGAATAATGAAAATTTAGCTTACATTGACTATAACTCGAACCATCCTAGATCCATAATTAACTCCATAGCGCATAGCATATCCCTTAGAATCTCGCGCCTATCCTCTAACCATGACATTTTTAATGAACACGCTAGCTTTACGTAAGGCAGGCCATAAAGAACGACTCAAATACATACCTCATAATAAAAATAACAACACACTTAATGTTAACAATACTTCCCACAAACATAGAATCAACAAACGTAGGTCTGAACGCATAAATAGGCAGCATATACCTAATTTAAATAAACAAAATGCTAATACTAATACCATCAGTGGCCATAGAAGATACAGAAATAGAAACTACTTATGGTTTAATCCAATGTTTAACTACTCTATTAAAACTAAGCTTCCTTTGACTTTCTTTAAATTAGTTGACAAACAAAAATACATAAATATCATAAAATACATAAACTAAAATACATAAATATCATAAAATCTTTAATATAAAAACTATCAAACTATCATACTATCATATAAAAACTATCAAACTATCAAACTATCATATAAAAACTATC
>OZ024742.1:333617408-333672408 GCA_964016885.1 Eledone cirrhosa | reverse complement strand
CACTGTATGCCTATTGACGTAATACAAAATGGTTTGAAAGCCATTTACCTGCTATATCTAGCCGCTTGAGGCTCGATCGCTGGTCCATTGTTACTGTTTGTTTTATTTTGATTTTGTTGTTGTCGCAGTATTCATTTATGATCTTTTAGTTGCTGCTTTGTTTAGCCCAAGTCATCTGTTAAGAATATATAACAAATGGGTTTCCAGTAATGATATTGAGCATTTTCTTCTGATCAAATTCTATTCATGTGTTCTCGGGTTCATTCTTACTGACTGTATTTTTGTAGAACTCTCTTTACTGAGAGAATGTTTATAAAAAAAGGAAGTAACTAAAGTACCATATAATATCAAATAAATAGAAGTAAATATACACACATGTACACCAGGTCCGTACACATAGGAGCCGAACTCCCACTGTCATCACCTCCGTCATTCTTACCCTCAGAAACTCTCATTATTGGTGGATTGGCAGTGTTGGTAGGAGAGACAGACGCCATGCTTTCCAGCATAGTTACGTCCCTTTACGGTCTGAGTTCAAATCCCGCCCAGGTTAACTTTACCTTTCCTCCTTACGGGTTCGATAAAATAAAGTACCAGTAATGCACTGGTATAATTACTGGCCTTGTGCCAAAAGTAAAGACAATTATTATGAGCAAATGGGGTCCCAAGGTATGGTCGCACCATAGCCCCGGCGGACATAATAGAGAAGGTGCTTCTTCGGATTATGGTGAAGGAGATGCGCTGGAAGAGCCATTCCATCTTGCGAGCCATTCCATCTAGCCAGCTCAGCGCATATGGTGGTGAATAGAGAGGTAGCGCTAGGCCAAAGACACTACAAATCTCATGTTGAGTTTGTCATTGTGAGAGAAATTGGATGGCCGGAAAGTCTACGGAAGAACTTTGGAAGGTTTATAACTATATTGTAGCCTTGTCACACATTGTGTTACTTCTTCGGCTTGGGAATTACGTTAATAGTACACATGCGTTTGGAATATACAACCATTTATACTTTAATTCCCGAGTTAGAAGTTGAATTGCTCATTGTCAACCTTAACAGGAAATTCATCATCATAACTAGAATTACATTACACCCTCTGCTAATATAGCCATGGTTCACGCCAGCCACTAAGTTATTTAACAACAGTAAAAAAGTATATACAGTTCCTATATATATGTATTTACATTGACTGATTAATAGAATAAACTCTATAAATAATGAACACAACCACAAGGCCATGACTTGTTGATTCTAATTGCTGTTTTTCCTATTAGTTTTGTTTGTTGTATTTCTATACATTTTGTATATTCTTTATTTTTTCAGGTTTATAGGAAACAACAATTATATATATTCCTTTGAAAGTTATCTGATGCTATTTAGATGTATTCAGAACTACACTAAATTCTGTTATATGAACTTAACATTTTACGATGACATCTAACAAATTGAATGAGGATACCTCCATAACAACAACACCTATTGCTTTAGCAAACACATATAAACAGTAAACGTGGATATGGGAAATAATTGTTTAAAACACATGTATAGATTTCAGTTAAACACGTGTTAGTTCCAAACCTGCCAACCTCTAAAAGCCCAAACGTAGAGTACCATGAAAATAAATGCCTCAAACCTGGGAAAAATGACGCAAATTGGGGATATTTTACATAATGAAATCTATACCCATTTCTACAAGAGAAGACATCTCTCACCCACCTGAAATTGGGTGGGAGAACTCCCCATCGGATGGAGATTGTTGACAGGTCTGCAGTTTTGACGTGGTGATCATCATGGTTTGGTGCAGGATTTGTAAAGGAGCATAGATTAAATTGAAATGAAGACCTGGCAGAAACTATTTCCAAATCGTGAACATTTACTAAGTATAGTTTGAAAATAAAATTGGCTTTCAACTTATATTGGCAACCGGAAATTGCCTAATATTATGACATATGAAACTCTATAACAGACAAAATGGGCAGGAAGTTAATATGCCTTAATATTCGACTAATGTCTGTAGTAAAAGCTAATTATATTTTCCAAATTTTCTATCGCCACCGTATTATAATTCACACGTGCTTGCATACTAAAAATATGATGTTGAGATATTTGCAAATATGTGAAAATTTACTATGGGTCACGAATGTGTCTAACAATACGACACTACACCCACACTTAACATTATAAATAAGAGGAACGAAGGAAAGAAGACAAGGGGAACAACAACAAAATGGATGACGATAATAATAACGGTTTCCAATTTAGACGGATGGCAAATAATATTAGGAGGAGGGAATTGTCAATCAATCGGTATCAGTCTCTTATCTGCCCCTGAATGATCTAAGGTAATGTTGAACTCAATGAGATATCAACTGCCAATCGAGTATTAATAGCGATATTTGATACAAAAAAAAATATACCCTTTTTTATGTATGCACATCTATCAGAGATTTGTCTGGTGAGACGTTAGCCTGATAAAATAACTAATTAGAATATTTGGATTCAGAAAGAGACAGTTTGTAACGAAATAATGTCGTGCTGTTAATTATGTCGTGATTACACCTTTAATAATAATAATTTCTCACATATATTAAATCGCTTCATCTTGATTATAACAATACCTCATATTCAAAAAGAGGAAATACCAATTTACCCTTTATGAGACTTAAACACGTTACATTAAGACGTGTAGCCAAATACTGCTAAACAATATTTCTGACAATCTAGAAATAGAGATAACCGGATGGAATAACCAATCCTAACCAATAATAACCAATTATAATAATACTTAATTTGGTGTGATTTACATTGAAATAACATGAAACAAAATACATAAGGAAAAACACAACATATAAACCATATAGATTATATCACTATTATGTACTGAAATATATATATAAATAATATATATATATATAAGCACTATTAATACACATTTAAAGCAGAAAAATTCAAAAAAGAATGCCATAAAAATGAGACAACTGAAAAGATTTAGTATATTTATGCTTCTTGAGGAGTGACTCAGAGAGACTTGATAATATTGTCATGCAATGCTGAATTGTACTGGTTTTCATTTCATCAACCCTGGAAAATAAAAGCGTAATTCATCCGTACTATGAATTGAACACTAAATTTATATGTAATAACTGTTTCTACTTTTGGCACAAGACCGGCAATTGCCCAGTGTATTACTGGTACTTTATTTTATCGACCCCGTAAGGTTGAAAGGTAAAGTTTAACCTCGGCGGGATTTGAACTCAGAGTGGCATGTAATAATTGTTTCTACTTTTAGGCACAAGGCCAGCAATTACCCAATGCAAGTAAATATTGCCAGGGAATGTTGATTGTTGCACTGCTATTTCTACCAAAATGACTAATCTAGTAGCAGCAATATTAGTAAATAATCTTAATAATAATAACATGAGAAGCCACGTCAGAGCGTCATAGTGGAAGACGTAAAGAGAAATATATGAATGTGATATCACGATAAAGATAATATAACAAATAAAGGTCAAACATAGATTCTAAATAAAACCAAGCAAAGCCATAACATACACACAAACAAACAAGCAAACAAATTAAACAAGCAAAAATATAACAAAAACAAAGGAGAAGTCAAAATAGCGAGGTGATGGTTTGAGCTTTAAGACTTGCTATGTGCTGTCCATCCAGGAATTACATGGCTGAACGGCCAAAATTCCTTATCAGCAACTCGTAAAAAGGACATTTATACGGCTAATAACACATGAGCCAGTTGGAAAGATTCCAGCATGCGTTATCTTTGTCATGATTGCGTTAGAATGTTCTTTTGAATATAGTATACAGTAGAGTAATAGAATATGAGAAGATGGAGTGTGTGTATCTTCCTCTGCTTGTTAATGTTACATATATGTTGTAACAATGGGGTCAAAATATATTGGGTAATTGCAGATAGAGGAAGAGAATGTGCTGCAACGAATGCCAAATATTGGATGTAGATTTATCTATATTGACGTGTTGCGGGTATAGAAGTGGTGGCACGTGAACTACAGTTAGGGGTGCTGGACTTACGATCATAATGTCCTGGGTTCGTTTGGGATTTGTTCTTGAGCTAAACACTTTAGCTGAAAAGGAGTACCATCAATAGCTGGGAGTTTAAACTTGGGACGGACTGGCGTCCTGTCCAGGGGTGACTTTTTTACTCTCAGTCACCTCACGCCACAAAACCGGGATAAACACCGGCCTGACGAGCATCCTGGCTTGAGACAGATTTTACACTTAGACTATATTGGATAATACTGCTTTACATTAGTATAGAGTTGGAGCATTTATGTGTATGTTATTGAAATTTTACCTTTTTTAGTTTATATTAATGTACAGTGAATGTACATATTCCTTGCGTATGTTGTCGCTTATAGAGGTGTATTTTCTATTGGTGTATGGCTTGCGTATTTCCGTTAATGTTGCTACGATTTATGTGTGTAAAAATGCAAGCAACCGTGATAACTCGCCTTCTGGTCTTTGGTCCGTCAACTGGGACCAATAACTGCCATAACCTCCCATATATCCACATTATGTGAATCAATGTGTGTAGACAGAAACGATGTAAAAGCAGTTGGATTCTATTTCGTATATCTAATGATATACGGTATGTCTAATAAATATATATTTTGAAAGCCCAGCTATGAATAGAAGGCTGATGGGCAGCGCTGTCTAGCGTATCCCAGAAAAAGCAGGGGAGGATAATTGTCTATGCATTTCAAACTCTGGTTCTCACCAAGGCATTGTTCCCATTGTTACCCCGTCGCGCCACTGACGTTTACGAAGGGAATGGCAATGGCCGATTCAGCTGGGCACCAGTAACGTCCCAACTCATTTCTACAGCTGAGTAAACTGGAGGAACGTGAATTAAATTGTCTTACTCAAGCTCAAGGACAAAACGCATCCCCAGTCTTGGAATCGAACTCACAAATCTTGCGCCTTCACACACAAACACACACACACATACACACACACACGCACACACATGCATACACACACACGCACACACGCACACACACACATATGTATATATATGTGTATATATATGTGTATATCTATATAATTTCTACTTTTAGCACAAGGCCAGCAAATACCCAGTGTATTACTGGTACTTTATTTTATCGACCCCGTAAGGATGAAAGGTAAAGTTAACCACAGCGGGATTTGAACTCAGATCGTAAAGGGACGTAACTATGCTGGAAAGCATGGCGTCCGACCCTCTACCGATACTGCCAACCCATATATATAATGTATGTATATATATATAATGTATGTATATATGTCTGAGTGTATTTCTGCGCGGTTTAAAGCCGTTTATAATTATGCTTTGTAAAATGAAACGCCTACTCGCAGATGCATAAACAAAGACACACTATCAACTTCAACATTTTTATCTAGGTAGATAAGAATACATACATACATACATACATGGTGGCTGCCAACTCGTTTTCGAGTACGGCCACTACTTTATATCCATGTAGGAAGACCCCTAACGATGCGCTGAACGAGTGTGACTTTTTAGTCCAGCCAGCGAATTGAAAACTCTGGTACAAACACTACACTTGTGACAATTATTGACACATAGTGCTGGGCCCATGGTACCATGTGACGACAAATGCAGATAGATCTCCAGATATAAAGCAAGGCCTGTGCCGTGAAGCTTTTATAGTGAGCAAAGGCACTGCACAAAGCCAGTCCTACTCTCTTAACCAAGATGATATTTACCAAAAAGAAGAACAAGTCAACATCATTGGATACCATCAGGGTTGCAGGTGTTATATCAGAGTTTTCCTTCTAGAATTCTGCCTTGACAAAGGCTAAGGGGTCATCTCTCCCGGTGATTTTGGATGGCCATTGATTCTTAAGAGCTCTTTTTTCCCTTTGACAGGTTTTGTTTTTAGTCCTGCAAGATGTCCAATGTCACCCTCCTCACCATACATACGTACATGCATTCATACAAACATACATTCATTCATACATACATACGTACATACATACATACATACATACATACATACATACATACATACATACATACATACATACATACATACATAAGAAAGAGCAAGTTAAGACTGATAAGATACATTACCAGAAGGGCATCTTTCAGGGTGATAGCTTGTCAGTGCTACTCTTCGTTTTGTCACTAACTCCACTATCTTACCTACTCAGGAAACAAGGTAGAATCAAGTGGGTCCAGAAGTATCTCCCATCTTTTTTTTGTTGATGATCTGAAGTTGTATGGTCTAAATATCAATGACATCAAGAAACAATTGGACCTCATTACACAATTTTCAACAGACAACAAAATGAAATGTGAAGAGTCCAAGTGTGTAGTTAAACGTGGAAGAGCTGTGCCCTCCTCTAGAAAACTAGAGATGAACGGCCTGACAATACAACCTATACAGTCAGGTGACAACTACAAATATCTTGGACAGGATGAGAATGTCAGATATGATGGACCCATAAATAAGCAGAGAACCAGAACTGAATACCTCAGAAGAGTAAAGAAAATATGGTCATCAGAACTGTCAGCGTACAACAAATACATTGCCCTCAATACTTATGCTATGCCAATTCTAACGCCAACATTTGGCCTGCTGAACTGGTCATTGCAAAACTAAGTGAGATGGATGTTAAAACTCGCAAGTTTCTCAGTATTACTGGGAACTTTAACATCAATGGTGATGGGGATAGGCTATACTTCTCACGCAAGGGGTCTGAAATCTATATTAACATCATATGAGACCCGGATAGTAACACTGAAGCAACATCTTCAACAGAGGAGAAACGTTGGCAACCATCTTGCCCAGGTTTATGAGCATGAAACAAAAAAATATCATTAGAATAGCCACTGATCTGGAGGAGAGACATGGAATAAAGCCTGATATAAATCTCTCACCCAGAGAAATCGGAAGATCCTATTCAATGCTCAAACAAGATGAAAAAATATACCAATTTACAGAAAAAGTTGTTCATGGATACTTGAGATGTAAAACACAGACCATAGAGGGGATAAACCACTCAAAAAGCCTGGCATGGAGTTCCGACAAGTTTATGACATCACACCTTCAGGGATATCTCTATGCAATACAGAAACAAGAACTCTCTACCAAATATCTGCTGCACAAAAGAGGAGGGCCATCAGCTGACAATAAATATAGGCTATGTAAAACAAAGATCGAGGATGTAAGCCACATTGTTGCCAGCTGCGAAAGAATGTCATCTCGCTACTGCCTCCCCGTGAGACACGATGGGATAGCTAGAACCATCTGGAACGCACTTCGGAAAACAACATTAACAACAAACGAGGAAGGATATATTGAGACAGATGGCACTAAGGAATGCTGGTGGAACCTGAAAATAAAAACTGCCACCAAATTAAAGCGCAACCGGCTGATATTGTTGTTTGGGACCACGTATTGAAAATGTGTTCTGTTGTGGAGATCAGCTGCCCACTTGATGTAAAAGTTGTCAGAAAAATACAGGAGAAGGAGGACATCTACGGACCATTGATGAGGAGTTTACAAATCAGTATCCAAGATACACCTTTAGCTTCATACCCATCATTATTGCAGCTACGGGTTATATACCAACCCGCTTGGACCAAATTATGACTGAACTTGGATTTGCGGACAAAGAGCGCAGCTCCCTAATTCATAGTCTACAAATGTCTGTGATAGCAAAACATTCTTGCGATTCAAGGGATGGCAATTTCTTTTCTTTTACAACCTTGCCGCCCGGAAGGTGGCCGGTCAAAAACATATACTTGAAATTAAGAGAAAGAGATAACATACATACGTACATACATACATACATACATACATACGTACATACATACATACATACATACATACATACATACATACATACATACATGGTGACTGCCAACTCGTTTTCAAGTACGGCCACTACTTTACATCCATGTAGTAGAACCCCTACCGATGCGCTGAACGAGTGTGACTGTTTAGTCCAGCCAGCGACTTGAAACCTCTGGTACAAACACTACACCTGTGACAATTATTGACACATAGTACTGGGCCCATGCATACATACATACATACATACATACATACATACATACATACATACATACATACATACATACATACATAGTGGCTGCCAACTCGTTTTCGAGTACGGCCACTACTTTATATCCATGTAGGAGAACCCCTACCAATGCGCTAAACGAGTGTGACTTTTTAGTCTAGCCAGCGACTTGAAAACTCTGGTACAAACACTACACTTGTGACAATTATTGACACATAGTGCTGGGCCTATGGTACCATGTGACGACAAGTGCAGAGAGATCTCCCGATATAAAGCAATGCCTGTGCCGTGAAGCTTTTATAGTGAGCAAAGGCACTGCACAAAGCCAGTCCCACTCTCTTAACCAAGATGATATTTACCAAAACGAAGAACAATTCAACATCATTGGATACCATCAGGGTTGCAGGTGTTATATCAGAGTTTTCCTTCTCCTAGAATACATACATACATACATACATGCATACTTACATACATACATACATACATACATACATACATACATACATACATACATACATACATACATAGACCAGATATTATGATATGCGACAGGGAGAAGAAAGCATGCACAGAAGTGGAAATTAGCTGCCCAGCAGATGCTATTGTAATATCAAAGATTAGCGAAAAGGAGAATATTTATGGAGAACTGATGAGATATCTGCATATACTCCAGCCTGATTACACCTTCAGATTCATGCCTGTGATTATTGGGGCACTGGGGTGTGCTAGTAACTGCCTCAATACAAATTTTGAGAAGCTAGGCTTCATAGGAACAGAAAGAACACAACTACTTAGGAAATTACAAGTACAATCCGTTAATGGAACAGTAAAAATATGTAAAACATTCCAAAATTTTTGCATCTAACAACTGCATATACACATGTACAGATACAAAGCATATATACATGCACACATACAACTCAAAACATACACATCCACACATACAATAACATCCATATCTACAAATGCAGGCATGCATACATGATCTACCTAGTTGATGTTGTGTAAATTCCAATGAGAAAGTCTTGTGTCTATGTTTGAAACCGACTCTCTCTCTATTGAGAAACAATTTGTGAAATTATAAAACCAGAAGAACATACATACATATATTTATATATACAATTATACTTATTTACAACTTTATCAAATATGTTTTATATTTTTGTTTAACTTCTCTCTGTGCTTGTGCCATCATTAATATATGAAAGAGAATGCAAAACACTTTATATATCTAAGCATGTTTTACGTTTTTTGCCTTTCTTTTTATTGAAACTTTCTTTTCATCTCATATCTCGGAGAAAACAAACTCTAAATATAGTTAATCGAAAGATAACCTACCTGGAAGTAATTAAAATATTTTTTGGCAGACTGTAATCTGTTAATTGTGTTCGGAATGTACATAACTTGATTTATAATAAGTCTACAGTGTTTTAGCGGTTTACAGACTAGGTACCGTATTATTAGTGGAAATGATTTCTTCGTACTCCATGGTGAGAAACCTATCTATGACCACTAACTAGTTGGCATTCACCCATCTGTTCAACGAATTACCAGCAGGTGTCATCCTGATGTTTTATTGCATTGTACGGCTTACAGGTTATTTCGCATTATAAACTACTGAAATATTGTATTAACTTGAAAATTCGCTATTTCATAAGACTATTGGTTCTAAGTCGCATAATGTTGATAAATGCTGTTACTGCACATTGGGATTCTATATTTTCGTTGGTTATTACGGATTCAGAGTCTCTATGTACGATAGCTTTCCATCGATTCCACTCAGTAACGAAGCAGCTGATTCACCTAATTTCAAACAATGTTAGTTTCCATATTTAACACAATATCCCAACTTTCTGCTGCTTAAACGCTGTCCCGATATATATAAAAAAATACTATAATGTTGAAGGTCTTTCTTTTTGTATTTATGCTAGCATTTATGCTCCTTGTGATGTTAGACATCTTGTCAAAGGCTGCCCGTCCTAACCTGTCAGCTCTCTTGATTTCAGGCAGGAGGTGCCCATAGCAATCGACCTCTTCGATAATATTTGTATTGACAATGGCTGGGGTCTTCTTTGTGTAGTCGTTCATCATCATTCGAGTTTTCCCTCAGTTCATGTTGAGACCAACTGGTATGTTGGCAATGTGGATGTCAGTTTCCATGTCTTCAATGTCTAGGAGACATTCAACGAGTATGTGCTCCTAATATGATATAAGATGATGAGATATGAATCCTGAGATACGTAGACACTTACGATATGCAGAGGAAGATGGAGCGTAACACCTCCAATTCTGAAATGCCATACCTGAATCCAACATTAGACTAGGGTGACCGACAACTTTATTGACTGCTAGGCAGGTAACAAAACTTTAGGACAGTAAAATAAATGAATCATCTGATTGATGGAGTGGACTCCGTGAGAGTAGGTAAGACCTAGAGTACGATCAACAATGAGATGAGGAGACAGACTCATTCGTCTTTTGGGACAAGAGTGACCAAACCTGGCCCATGACCGATGTCACTCAAGGCAGTTCAGGGACGGTCTCCTCCCCCAGGAATGATAGAGCCAATATAATTATGATGATTATGTGTATTCTGAAGAAAGCCTTCTTCTTAGACTTCTGTTATTTAACTACAAGGTTTACTTCCAATGAAATGCGCCGTATTAAATATTATCTAATCTGCTTTCTTTCTTTAATCTCTATCAGATCTACGGGAAACTTGCCCCATCTAAAATCTCGTCGTACCTCCCTCGGCTCCGATGATGAATGTTTCACTTTTCCGAACATAAACGTATCACTCAAGAGGCTGAGATATTTAAAGGGTTATCGTAAAACATAGTGTTTTAAAGGACAAAATTTGTCATCAGGAATCGAACCCGTGTCCTCGTGATCATGAGCCGAACTCCCTAACCACTAATCCACGCGTTTTCAAAAGTTACTTTTCCTTACCCTAAATTACACATCATTGGACTTACAATATCTCTATTTGCATCTCTCTCTCTCTCTCTCTCTCTCTCTCTCTCTCTCTCTCTCTCTCTCTCTCTCTCTCTCTCTCTCTCACACACACACACAAACACACTGTCTCTCTGTCTGTCTCTCTCTTTCTGTTTATTACTGATTCGAGAACATGGCCAAAAGCAAAGATGTTACCTATGGCCTCATCAAAACATTTGAACGTGCTTAGTATATACGTTTTGCAAACTTACCCTCCAGATTGTTCTGTTGAAATATTTGATGATGTCACAGTTTTTAATCACTTTAAGGCACACACCATTCTGTTTCTTGTCTACATCATTAACCTGCTAGAATCTACTGATAAAAAGTAGTCGTAAGCAGATTAATAATATATTTCACACGTTTAAAACCATTTCCAATAAGTAAATATCTTCCGCATTTAATATGGATACAAATAGTATACACCTTATTTCATGATAATATAACTTGAGCAATTATTCAAGTAGGACATTGAAGGCAAATACATAATTTCCATTCATGTAAAGAAACCACTTTGTGTCGCTCGTTTATTGCACATAACCAACACACTTCTGAAGGCCAGCAACTGCTACAACTGTTAGGTTTCAAATATTTGATCTTACCATGTCACCTTACATATATAATATTGCTAAGACCTCTCCATTTGAAAGGCTAAGTCGTAATTAAGTGAACATCGATAGGCTTTTGCCCACAAATGCCTCACCATTTGATCTGCGATAATTATTCAAAAAGACAACCAAACCTTCCTGAGAATGTGTGTTGAATGAAACCGCGTGCTGTTAAAGTTTACTTGTAAGCGGATGAGCATGCCATACACGTATACATCTACCGCAGTTCTGGGGGAGATTCAGCATATCAGAGTGTAAAATGCTGACACCTTCAATTGCAGAGAATAAAACTGACATTCCTGACTGTTCGTCTGGTTGTCGGAACTCCATCCAGCGCCCCTCCATAAATTTCTCTAATACTTCTCCGCTCATTGTTTGCCCTATTATGGACTTCTATGTTATTCAACGTTGGTTTAATAAACACCGACTTAGAGTTCCCTACTTATCATATATCCTAATATGGAATATAAAATCATTTCCTGTTTGTGTACACATATAAATATAAATAAAACAGTAAATTTGTTTGTAAAAAGCAACTATGAGCAATATACAGAAGAACAATATCTCACAACTGACTGTTTTTAGCGTCATATCAAACGTTTTGGAATAACTATTGAGAGAGGAAACAATCGCTCAATTACAAACATATATTATTTCAACATATAATATTAGTCACGATCAGTATTCTGAATGTATACATATATGGTATGTGTGTGTGTGTGTGTGTGTGTGTGTGTGTGTGTGTGTGTGTGTGTGTGTGTGTGTGTGTGTGTGTGTGTGTATGCGCCTTGTATGTGTTGGTGTGTGTGTGTGTGTGTGTGTGTGTGTGCGTGTATGCATGCATGTAAGTATGTATGTATATATATATATATATATATTCCTCGTTTTTATATATATTATATATATATATATATAATAGAAGTTTAAATGATATATGAATATATACTAATTGGGAACCCTACTAGTATTTCATACATATATACATTTATAGCAAACATATGATGATTTTACTAAACAATAGGTGTTAAATAATAATATTAATCACATAAATTGTTATATTTAAATGGCCGTACTCCCAAATGTGATCAACGAATCAGATATCTGTCTCTGAGTATCAGAGACAATTGAATGTTTACAGTAATAAGAATCAATCACCGATTATCAATTGAGGTGAACCTCACTCACGACCGTGAAATTCTTCGTTTGTATGTTTAAATTTTCATTAAATTAGATATATATCTCTCGCTGAATTAAAATGATAGTCGTTCATGGATACATATCTTCATGGATACATATCTCCCCTCTTCCCACCACCAATGTTGTCTTAAAGAAAGGCACAGGCCGATACAGCTGAGCACCAGTGACATCACAACTCATTTCTACAGCAGAGTAAACTGGAGTAACGTTAATAAAGTATCTTGCTCTGAGACATAACACACCAGCCAATCCGAGAATCAAACTCTCAACCTCATGATTGTAAGCCCATGACCCTAACAACTAATCCACATGACTTCTCTCTCTATCTATCTTTGTATCTATATATATGTATATATATCGGGAATTTTATATTCTCCGAGCGAGAAGAACCTTCTGAAGAGAGTCTCCTTCTCAATGAAAGTTCGCCTGGATTATCCATTTATTTGGGGATTTGAAAGCGCGCGGTAAAGGTACATATAATAAGTACAGCGAACTTTTAAAAAATTTATTTTAAAACTTTTTCTCTATTTGCTAAACCTTTATTATATATATATATATATATATATATATATATATATAAAGAATTAGTATATCTAGTAACATATATATACACAGATGCATACTTATGCTAGCAAATATATAGGTTTTGTCTTAGTAACTTTGTGGTTCAATGCATGGGGTTGCAGAACAATAATACGAGAGACGTAAAATAAGAAAATTATAAAATTAACTTATTTACTAAAATTTTACTCCCAACTAATTAGTTTCTGAAAGGGAATAAACATACTTTCCGAAGAAGCGTACAGAGAAGCCTTTCGTCATCAGGGAAATCTATTCTCAGCTAAGTTTCCAGGCAATACGTGGACACAGGGAACTTATACAAAAATAATTCAGTGGATGGAAAAAAGCAAAGCGTGAACTAAATTCGAAGCCATTGAGAAAATCACTGCCTACTGCGTCGGTGGCAAATTCAAAAGAATTAATCACGTGACATCGAGGTCAATCAGTGGAGAGTGGTTTGTTAAGAAGACAGCAGCCGGACTGTTACTATAGCAGTAGTTTTGGCCAATTTTTGCTCGACAAGTAATTTAGAGATAATTATAAAGAATTAGCTTACTTACCGAAATTTAATTTCGTTTCGTTATTTGTTTTTATCGTCTCCGCTGAACAGGTACTTACTCACGCTCTATGCAAATTAGTCTGCCCACTAGTAATTTTCATAGAAAAAGCATATAACGATATGTGCTTTTACGATTCTCTAGAAAGGCCGGAAGATAGGTAAATATTGCTGATGAGATGTAACAACATCGAAACTAGTCCAATATTTCTGTCTGGCTTTCTGGAGAATAGAGGAAAGGTGTTTCCTTGAAAACCAGTATGACTCTAAAAACCGGTTTGTCTGTGTGTTTACATACAGAATAGCTGGACACTCACAGTAAAGTGTCCAGTGAAAAACTCGGTACATCTACATATGTACACGTGTGTGTATTCATATGCATACTAGTATTTCAGTATACATATGTGGATGTACATTCTTAACTTAATTGTTTAAGCGTCAGTCATACAAAAGTGAGTTACAAACGAAACGAAATTTAATTTCGTTTCGTTATTTGTTTTTATTGTCTCCGCTGAACCGGTACGTACTCACGCTCTATGCAAATTAGTCTGCCCACTACTAATTTTCATAGAAAAAGCATATAACGATATGTGCTTTTACGATTCTCTAGAAAGGCCGGAAGATAGGTAAATATTGCTGATGAGATGTAACAACATCGAAACTAGTCCAATATTCCTGTCTGGCTTTCTGGAGAATAGAGGAAAGGTGTTTCCTTGAAAACCAGTATGACTCTAAAAACCGGTTTGTCTGTGTGTTTACATACAGAATAGCTGGACACTCACAGTAAAGTGTCCAGTGAAAAACTCGGTACATCTACATATGTACACGTGTGTGTATTCATATGCATACTAGTATTTCAGTATACATATGTGGATGTACATACTTAACTTAATTGTTTAAGCGTCAGTCATACAAATGTGAGTAACAAACGAAACGAAATTTAATTTCGTTTCGTTATTCGTTTTTATCGTCTCCGCTGAACCGGTACGTACTCACGCTCTATTCAAATTAGTCTGCCCACTACTAATTTTCATAGAAAAAGCATATAACGATATGTGCTTTTACGATTCTCTAGAAAGGCCGGAAGATAGGTACATATTGCTGATGAGATGTAACAACATCGAAACTAGTCCAATATTCCTGTCTGGCTTTCTGGAGAATAGAGGAAAGGTGTTTCCTTGAAAACCAGTATGACTCTAAAAACCGGTTTGTCTGTGTGTTTACATACAGAATAGCTGGACACTTACAGTAAAGTGTCCAGTGAAAAACTCGGTACATCTACATATGTACACGTGTGTGTATTCATATGCATAGTAGTATTTCAGTATACATATGTGGATGTACATTCTTAACTTAATTGTTTAAGCGTCAGTCATACAAAAGTGAGTTACAAACGAAACGAAATTTAATTTCGTTTCGTAATTTGTTTTTATATATATATATATATATATATGTAAAAGTTCTATTTAAATTGTTGGGATACAACAAGCAAATATTTTTATAACTGTTATAAAGCACTCAACAAAAATTTGGAGTAAAAATACGGTATTAACAAATGGAAACTATATTTATTAAACCATATTTATTTCATTATACATATTTCAAGGATACCAAGTTAAATTATGGTGTGCTTTCATCAGATAAAATATAATATAGATCAGTTTTATAAATAAATATTGACATACCCTTAACAAATGCAACCATTACTGTTGGAAGCTCCCAACAGTAATGGTTGCATTTTTTAACGGTATGTCAATATTTATTTATAAAACTGATCTATATTATATTTTATTTGATGAAAGCACACCATAATTTAACTTGGTGCCCTTGAAATATGTAAAATGAAATAAATATCGTTTTATAAATATAGTTTCCATTTGTTAATATCGTATATATATATATATATATATATATATATATATATATATATATATATATATATATATATATATAAACATATATATATATACAAATATAAATTAGCGAGAATCGTATTTCGGCTATTGGAAATTAGCGAAAAACAACTTCCGAGATGTGTGGCAAGCGCTCCATAGAAGCTAGGGAACTAGAGCAACAGCATAAGTTAAAAGGCCAATCACACTGAGACGATGGTTAAACCATTATCCGCACAACCACAGAAACGACCAAGTAATTCGGGTCAAACAAATAAAATATGATTGAAAATTATACCCGGTCCCCTGGAAGGTTGGTAAAATCCAGCATATATATATATATATATATAAGAGAGAGAGAGAGAGAGAGAGAGAGAGAGAGAGAGAGAGAGAGAGAGAGAGAGAGAGAGTAAGTAAAAGCGAAGTAGTTTCAGATGTTCATGTCCTTTAATAATAATTGTTTCTACTTTAGGCACAAGGCCAGCGATAACCAGTGCATTACTGGTACTTTAATAATAATGCTGTGATATATATTTCAATGACGACACTGGCCACACTGTTCTGTGCGCGAGTGTCGTGACATCATCAGACAGCTTGTTACATAATAAGGTTATGTTTCCGAGGCAATCCAAATTGAATCGACATGGGAACGGACGAAGTGTGTGCTTTTGGGTTCTTCATCCGTTCCCCTGGAAGTACCAATTCACCCCCAGCGGTCTGCGCAGGCGCATGTCCGAGGAAGTGGACCATTAGCTACCTCAGATTTCAACGAAATTCGCTTAGTCAGTTCACCCTCTCAGCCAAACAATGACCCATTTAGGCCTGTACCATAGTTTACTGCTACCCGTCCTGTCTGTGGCAGTCAGCCGAAAGCCAGAAGGGATGGGAGAGTGTTAGTTTTTACAGGTCACAATACTACCTCTCACCAAGCATGGACAGTACGACTGACCATCAACTACCAAGAGAAAATATACTTAATTCTAGGTATCATGGTAATACATTGGAAGTTATGAGTGAGAGTTGGAAACAAAAATTAAAATCCTGAATCAATAATCAGAAATTATAAATTAAACAATTAAAAAATTAACAATTAGAAATTAAAAAAATCTTCAAGTGAGCATCCGGATTGAGGTGAGTAAAAAAACATATAGATTGAAGTGAGTAAATAATATGGAGTGAGATGTTTAAGTAAGAAGTTCTGAGAGGGGTTCCAATGTCACAGTTACACTATCCACTTATTGAACGATAGTGCCGTACCTTAGAAAGGAGGGTAAACTTCAGTATTCAAGGCAGAGTCAATCTGGTACACAGTCATAATTTCCATCACATGGAACAAAACCAAAGAAAAACATATATAAAGTACACAAAAGAAAATAACCAATAATGAATAAATGCAAAAACACAGAGTACATATATGCAAAATGATCCATATGATTGTCAATTTGTCAATGTATAGATTGAATTGAGGGGGCTTTTGTTCAAAAGCGATTTGGTGCAGGAACATATATATATATATATAATTGTGCGTGTGTGTGTGCAGATAGGTAATTAACTAAATAAATATAGATAGATATACGGGAATTTATTGTAGGTGCAAACAGTTTTATGAAGTTTACCCAGAGATATTTTCCTTGGCAATATTGCTCTAAATTAAGGCACTAAGGCACTTATCGAATTGCTGCTTTTGACAAGGTCATCAGTTTCGCTTACTCCTATACTGTATATATATATATATATATATATATATATATATATATATATATATATATATATATATATATATATATATATATAGTGTCGAAGTTTGCAGTTCAAATTGTTCTAGCAGGGCACTGATCAACCGAAGTCGATAACAGAAGACACCTGCCTAAAATCCCATGCAGCCGGACTGTAGCCAATAACACTTGGTTCTGGAGTGAACTCCTAACCGATAAAACCATGCCTAAAGGAAACGATTGCAGTTACTTCCAATATTCGGCGAATGTCTATCCTGACTACTCTGAAACTACAAAGTTTATTGCTTTTGACTTGTCTATATGTTAGTGGTATGTATATATGTGTGTGCATAATAAGTGGTCTTAGCAGCCCCCGGTTTTGTGTACGAGTTTAAGACTGAAATAAGTTTTCTATATCCTGTTTCGACACGATAAAACTAGTAGTTGAGTAGATGTTACTTAGCGAACAATATGTCTTCGGTTTTCTCGGAATGGAGTTTTCATGAATGGCTTGCCCGAGAGATTTTTTGATGTTAGTTAAAATACTCTACTGCAAACTAAAAATAATAATTTTTTCTCATAGGTCCCATATACGTCGATAGTATTGTTGCGTGTTACCATGATGAGTATTTAAAATTCTGTTGTTGCTTGTAGAATATTGTCTTGAATTCACAGGCCGTGAGATCTATGTACATTTTTTTGGAGTAGTTTGGATTAACATTGCTATTATATATACATTAAGCACGGCATTTAGTGTTGAGTGAGCAGGGATTGCTGTCCAAAACAGAGACAAATAACACATATTATTAAAGGCACACACCCAAACAAGGCGTATCTGAAACACTCAACTTCACGAACGACACTTCATTGAAAATCACCTGAATATTGCCCCTACAAACAACAAGACACTAAAGCATTGTAACATGATAGTACAAAATAACCAATCACAGGGCCAAAGGAAGTTCCATATATTAAATTACATATTAAACCAAAACACAGATGCCATAGAGTAACACGCACAAATGCACCGATACCATAAGATACACCACGAATTACACCTCGCCGCAATAACTGGGAAAAGACACAAGGAAAAATACACATCAAACACCTACCATTCAAATCAAAAACCTTCAGTCTGATTATGGAGATTGTTAATATAACGAAAATTATATTTATATAAGATTCCAAGATAACACACAATAGGGATCCATCATGGTATAACAGCAATTTAGTACAATGATTTAGTCCAATAATTTAGTCGATGGTATCAGGCTTTAAAATTAAATCAGGCTATTTTGTCGAGTTTCACTTGTTGAACTGCCATGTCATCATCATCATCCGGCGGCCTCAGCCGAAATAGGATCGACAATTGATCTTCACGAGGGTATCTCGTTCATTGCCAAGTCCTGGATTTCTATAGCAGAATCTCTGGAGATGACATTGTGGTAGGAGAGCTAGCTCCCCCTGTTATTAGTGACTGCTTGCGGTTTTCAAAGCACTAATGGGGACAGCCTCGTAGGTGGCACGATGGCAGTGGCCAGCATCTCTTACTCTCCTCTTACGTACAACGACAGATATTCGTGGGAGGCATATTAAATAATATTAGGATTCAGTTGACCAACACCACCACTTCATATTATTTTACATCCTCTACGGAAGTAAGTTGTAATCGTGAATTTTTTAAGGTGAGTACATATTGTCGAAACCAATGCAGTCCATTTACTAACTTATGTAATGAGAGTCCTTCTCTTCATTACGAATTATCGTATGCCCGTTTGAACAATATAAACAATTTCTGAATGATGAGCCTTAATATGTATTTTGCCTTGTATATAAATGGGGATTCGATATATGTTTAAATGTATTAAAGTAATATAATCATTTGGATGTATGGTTAAATATTTCAATATTTAGTCATGTCGATTTTAATTTAATACAAAGGTCCATTATTGATGCACTCAAATTTATTCAACTCTAATCTATTTTCTATAGTTGTAGATCTTCAGGACAACACATTCAAATTAGACTTAGGCCTAAGTATAGTATATATATATATATATATATATATATATATATATATATATATATATATATATGATAAAGAACACAAGAGCGTCTACAACATCAAAATATTTTTATTGGCTTACAATGTTTCTTCCTTACGTAACCGTAGGATTCTTCAGAGCTATACAAGGGGTTTGATTGGTGTAATGGACTCTACCAACCAAACATTCAAGAACAAAGAGTAAAGAGAGTAAAGAACAAAAGCAGGGGACGATAAGTCTAATTTTGGTGCGGGGGTGGGGTGTGGGTCCTTGTTTACTAGCTGTGGTCATATTCATTCCCGGGAGTCGAGTGGTTAGTGGAGCCATAGATGGGGTGGCGTCGATAGTAGGGTGAAGAGGGTGTGCAGAGGGCATACAATATATATATAACGGAGGAGAAAGTACATGAGGTAATTAGAAATGGAATAAGAGTAATAATAATAATCTATAATTTATAATGTATAATAAGGCATGGGGAAGATTACACTATAATAAGGTATAAAAGTAAGAATAAGGTAAAATATAAAGGAGGATAAGAGTGAAAATAAGAATAAAGATAAAAAAATATATATATAAAAAATATATAGAGAATATATAAAAAAATATAAGCAAGTATTAGAAGGGAAAAACTTCAATGTAAAAAAACCGATTTTGTTAAATAAAAATATTATAAATATGGGGGGAGAAAACGGGATAGAGAAATATAATCAAATGTAATTAGTTGAGAGAATATAAGATGATAATAGTTATGTCAAGTTTATACATCTTAATAATAAATAATCTGTATATCAGAGTTACACATCCTTCAATTCACTTGCAAGTTCGACCCACGTGGCATAGTCCATTGCTCATCTGTGCGGTCGTGTGCGTTTGTTTGACACCACAGCAGATGCACAAGTTCGTAAATTTCAATGCAGATAGACATCTATTTTTGCTCACCCAGACTTTGACGGAGGATCCAATATTCCTAGTTCATTGCCGACCCAATATGTGTGTGGTGTTGTTTTGGTCACACAAATCAATCACTTGGTTCAATATTATGGAGTATGGTTTTCTGGTCTTCGTTACACTATCAGTGGTTGTATATCTCGAAATCACAAGGATCACAGTACTCCGGTTGTCGGTGGTTGGATTCAATTCTATTGTCCAGAACGTAGAACTTTGGTGTTGATTGAACAATAACGAGGCAGAGTGAGATCGCATCTGTGGTACAAAACGGTACGCAAGGAAATTCTTCGTATTCGTTTCATCCGGGTCTAGCAGTCACGTGCAAGAACCGCTACGTAGTAATTGTGAGGGTAAGCGGTCAAGATAGTAACTGACCGAACATTTTCTTGGGAATTCAGACTGGCATGACAGGTACATTTAGGTCAACAGTTTCTTCATGTGTACGTGTGTCCGATACACACAGACACATATTTATATGTATTTCAACTCAAAAAATTCAATTGATTCGCTTATTGATATTATATCTCTGTTGCTCCGATGTGCATGTTGTGATGTTCTGGTCGTGTTTACCATTCACTGTGTTTTGCCATTACCTTGGAATGTGATGTTTTGGTCATCAATAGTCCGGCAAGCGCATACCTCTCTTATATTGTGGAGAATGGTGTTCTGGTCCTCAGTAAACATTTGGGTCAGCAGGAGGTGTGGTGGTTCTCAGTTTCAACTGCAACAATACATGTGTTACTCTACATATCGTGCTCCTCTCAAAGAAGAGTATTATTGTAGGAATTCATGCCAAACACCACATATAGAGAAGACTTCTACAGAAAAAATATATATACATACACACATATATACCGATCATACACACACATACACATATATACACTTATACATACATATATATATATACATATCATATATACACACACATACAATATATATGTATACAATATACACATATATATATATATATATACAATACATATGTATACAACATACATATATATGCATGTATGCATGTACACATGCACACACATATACATACATATGTGTGTGTGAGAGAAAAGGAGAATACACACACACAGAGACACAAACACAAACCTTGTAGGGGACTGTTCCACCCATAGGCTACCTATCTATCTGGGTTTTGGGTTGTGGGGGGGGGGGGTTATAGTCAAAGAGGGGTATGTCTAGGTGGGGGTTGCGTAATATATGTTACGTCTATGTGCTAGGTTTAAAATAGAAGAAGGAACTCAGGATTTTGTGTTGGCAACTCCCGCTCTGCGGTCGGTATGGCGTGGATCTAGTAAGCTTCCTCCAAAAAAGTTTGTATGGGGTATTATTATTTTTTAAAAAGGAGATGTATCCCGCCAGTGAGGTGGCATTCTTATGTCTATCGTGTCTAAATGTGCACATATGCGCTTATATCTAGTTTTAAATGTATTGGACGTTGATCCTATATATGTTTTGGTAGAGTTGTGTGTGGTTAGGTCACATGCATATACGATGTTTTTCATGAGGCAAGCCCCCCTTAGGGGACAGTTACTACTCTGCCTACAATTGCAACTGCGGGTTCGATCAGTTAGCGTACCTCCCGAACTTTGGTTACTAGCATTATCACTAGGTGCCTTTATATCATTAGATGGCTCAGTGATGCTATTATGTTGCCTATTTTCCAGTGTAGTCGGTTGCTGGTGGTTAACTGCCATTTTAATTGTTTCGAAACCTTCCCTAGTTTTCCTAATGTTCGTGCGTGCTAGGTGTGATGCGAGGTTAGGTGTGGTCGAATAGGATAATTTAATCACGTTTTTGTTAATTATGTTGCGATATCTATTGCCTGGTGGGAAGTTTTTTTCTAATAATGAGAAGAATACTCTGGGGAGGTTAGTGATGACCTCAGAGTTAAAAGGTGGGTTAAAATACATGTTTTTCCTTCTTCTATCTGTCTTATCTGTGGGGTGAGTCTCATTACTGTGCGTACTATTTTGTAGGGTTCCGTTATTAACGTTAGTGGCGTTGTCTGTTTTGCTTATGCCCGGATGGTTTATATTCAATACCTGATCATTTGCTGCTTTAGAGTTGTGGTGAGGGACTCTAGTATTGGTCTACGTGGTTTACATTTAGCTGGGTTACCGCCATTAGGGTTCTTACTATTATTCTTGCCTCTAGGTTGGTTAGGCTTTGTGGCCATACTATGTGTGATTATGTTGGTAGGTTTCACACTCATGGTTTGGGAGTCCTTATGTATATATGATAATCTATTCCCGTAAGCAGATTCTTCTAGGGCCTTGTCATAATACTCTGCATTGGAGTTGAAGATACTCTCATTACAGGACAGTCTGCTAATTCTATTAGAGACCCCCTTGGGAATAGCATTTAGGACTGATTTGGGGTGGTTGGAGCTGGCGTTTACATATGTTAGTCTATCATTAGGTTTATGGTAGGCTGCAAATGTTTTAGTTTCTAGGTCAAGGGTGGCGTCTAGGAAGTTTACTCTTTTGTCATTTGCATCTATGGTAATACTTAGATTAAAGCTTTTAAAGAACCTACGTAACTGTTTCCTAGTTCTTTCTATATTGCACTTTTTATGCTCGAGAGTGAAGAGGGCGTCATCACGATATAAGCCGCCCTTCAGGTGCGGTAATGTCTCATGTAACTCCTTTAAGCGGTACAATCCTACCAGGTCCGTTACTTGTGAAGAGTCACTAGATCCCATTGTGACTTCGAAGTTATTGGGCGTATTCTTGCGGGTCCACAATTCGTCCTCAAATGTGATTATCGTTATCCGGGCCGCAAGAATGACATCAATTTGGGACCTAGTGAGGTCACTTTTCTGCATGGCCATGATTAGGGCCTTACTAAGAAGTATGGGGGAGATTGAGGTGTAGTACGCATCGATGTCGAATTGTATAAATTTAATGGATTTATGATTGCTCAGGCTTGAGAACCATTTCAAAGCCTCTTCCGTATTCTCCCATAGCTCTAGATTTATTTTCCTCCTGATGGTAGGTATAACGCCGTCTAACATTTTCTTACTGATAATCCCTATATCTGACTTCGATGGGCAATTAATCTAACAGAGGTTTACTAATGAGGTCAGCCGTATAGTCTTTAAGGGTGAACCTGGGTTACCTAGGGGTATATGGTTGGGTATACTTTTCCAGGCCTAGTTTATCTACTATGGTGCATGCTTCCTTATTAATTTCATCTAGGTTTGCGCTTGTTGTCTTTTATAGTTTCTATTTAATTCATTGTATATAAACCTGCGAAACGTATCAGAATTTAAGCTATAAATATTTCTGGTTTTATCCGAGGTGACCGGGATATCTCTTTTATCGTTAAAGCCCTTAACTAAGGTTTCCAGTTTCATCCGGAATTTATTGCTATTCCTATGGGGGTTTTTAAACTTAATATTCCTTACTAGTTATAGGAGGTCATTCTCAAATCCATCTAGCATGGAGCTATGGGCGGGCTCCTATAGGTTTTAAAACCGAATTTATTATTGGGGGACACCGAGGTTGATTTCTTATTTCTCTTATCGAAGTGGAAAGTGCGCCATCTAATACGCTTAACGGAGGAGTTGACGCTAGCTATCAGTAATTTCTCATAAGTAGTCCTGGATGGGGTTGGGATGTTCTTGAGTGATATAGGTAGGCAGTCTTTAGTTAGCATGCTGCCAATCAATTATAATCATACACACAAGGTGGACAGGTTATAAGGAGTTAGCTCAACCGGGGGGAGCCGTAGAAATACTTAGGTTAATAGGAGTTAGGTATTGTATACCCGTGTCCCATTAAGGTATTGGCAGCATAATAATTAGCTCTATGCTTTGGTGAAGAGCCGTATATATGATAAAGAACACAAGAGCGTCTACAACATCAAAATATTTTTATTGGCTTACAATGTTTCTTCCTTAAGTAACCGTAGGATTCTTCAGATTTATAAAAGGGGTTTGATTGGTGTTATGGACTCTACCAACCAAACATTCAAGAACAAAGAGTAAAGAGAGTAAAGAGCAAAAGCAGGGGATGATGAGTCTAATTTTGGTGCGGGGGGAGGGCTTTTTTACTAGCTGTAGTAATTCCCGGAAGTCGAGTGGTTAGTGGAGCCATAGATGGGGTGGCGTCGATAGTAGGGTGAAGAGGGTGTGCAGAGGCTACACACACACAAAGGGCATACAATATATATATATAACGGAGGAGAAAGTAAATGAGGTAATTAGAAATGGAATAAGAGTAATAATAATAATCTATAATTTATAATGTATAATAAGGCATTGGGAAGATTACACTATAATAAGGTATAAAAGTAAGTATAAGGTAAAATATAAAGGAGGATAAGAGTGAAAATAAGAATAAAGATTTAAAAATATATAGAGAATATATAAAAAAAAATATATAGAGAATATATAAAAAGAATATAAGCAAGGATTAGAAGGGAAAAACACAATGTAAAAAAAACGATTTTGTCAACTAAAAATATTATAAATATGGGGGGAGAAAACGGGATAGAGAAATATAATCAAATGTGATTAGTTGAGAGAATATAAGATGATAATTGTTATGTCAAGTTTATACATCTTAATAATAAATAATCTGTATATCAGAGTTACACATCCTTCAATTCACTTGCAAGTTCGACCCACGTGGCATATTCCATTGCTCATCTGTGCGGTCGTGTGCGTTTGTGTTTGACACCACAGCAGATGCACAAGTTCGTAAATTTCAATGCAGATAGAAATCTATTTTTGCTCACCCAGGCATTGACGGAGGATCCAATATTCCTAGTTCATTGCCGACCCAATTTGTGTATGGTGTTGTTTTGGTCGCACAAATCAATCACTTGGTTCAATATTATGGAGTATGGTTTTCTGGTCTTCGTTACACTATCAGTGGTTGTATATCTCGAAATCACAAGGATCACAGTACTCCGGTTTGGTGTGATTATCGGTCATCCAACTATGTTATCGGTGGTTGGATTCAATTCTATTGTCCAGAAAGTAGAACTTTGGTGTTGATTGAACATTAACGAGCATATATATATATATATATATATATATATATATATATATATTGAACATTACAAAATAAATGTATATATCCTTCAGACAAATGAGCAGATTTTAAGAGGATTATTCTGGCTCAGGATTTTGTAGACTGAGTGGCAGATCATCTAATGGTTCTGCATCAGATATTATTAGACTGATTTCAACGATGATTTCAATGAAATTAAAGTGTAAGTGGATGAACAGTCTCGAGACAAGCGCACACTTAACCATAGTTCGAGGCAGGATTAATCTGCCCAATTGAGTTACTTTGATAGTTTATCAGATTGGCACAGTTTGCTCCCTTCGGATTCCGATATGGGGCTACATGATACGCAATTTGTTTGTGTCTTTCCTACGCATGCCCAGTTTTTCGGTATGAAATGGAGACAGCAATATATTTTTTGAACAGGCTCCTCTACCTAAAGCCCGAATGCGTCCCTTGTTAAGCTGTGGTATGTGGTATGGTTGGGTTTCTAACATCACACTATTTTGCAGTTTTGGTGGTCATATTTGTGCCAGTCACCAATCTGGAAGTTTCTCAAAACAGCGAACACTCGACTTTTTTAGAGGCTTCGTCATAGCTACATCACTGGGTTATAAGAGTGTTGGTGGGAACTAGAGTTGCCACTTATTGCTCCATCTCCTATAAAGTTTTACCGGTGTTGGTCCAGGGTTGCTTAATCGTCCGGCAGGTAACTGCTTATAACGCACCTAACCATCATATCCGGTGGCCGTGTCAGTTGTGGCCCCAGAAAGGACTGCACAGGTGGGAGTGGGGATACATACAAACTACTGGCTGTCAAAATGCTTTATAGATTGTATATCATTAAGAGGGATGTTTTGCCTCTTGAAGCTTAGACTGAAATGTAGGTCTCTGTGACTGGTGACAATTTATGCACCAAACAAAGAGTCGTAACACAGATCCTTCCATGATTTTATCACTGCAACGTTAGATCTGTTTAAGACTAAGTCATATATCTTGATGGGAGATGTTAATCCCCTTGTTGGCAATGACAAACTGACTTTGAAAGATGTGATTACATGGAACGGCGATCCCGATCTAAATATGAATAGAAACGGCTTAATAGACTTATGTTCGAGCAATGGACTCTGTATTATGAACACCTTCTTCCACCACAAAAATATCGTGCACAGGAACATGTTACATGCACTCACACACTGTCTCGCTTTCACACCCATTACTTAATTATTAAAAATAGAGTAGCCATTATGATGTTACGTTATATAGTTATGTAAGTTTATAACTTTTCTACTTATATAGAGCTCAGTCATTTGATAGTTACGCGACACACGTAAATTAATTACAAAGCATATATGCATAAAGTTCGTATAAAAAGCTATATTAAATTAATAATACTTTCACTTTCATGTAAAATACATTCTTTGACATATTCGTTCCGTTTTTCATTGTAAAAAAACAAACATAATAGACGTAAACTATTTACATAAAAGTATTCTATTTACAATGTATATCATATATTTCAAAACCAAATGACGAGTGTTTCAGTTCTGTCAAGTGAACAGTTTGCTCATGAAATTAACGTGTGACTGAGCATTGCACAGATAAGTGTACCCCTATGTAATTCGCAGGAACACTGAGCCTGAAAGTCTGCGACAAGGCTAGTTTGTTAAGCTAAATCTACAGTTCATCTGACGGGGTTCTAAACAGTTTACCCTCCATACAAATTCACTAACAAGACATGAA
This sequence comes from Eledone cirrhosa, assembly GCA_964016885.1. NCBI lineage: Eukaryota > Metazoa > Mollusca > Cephalopoda > Octopoda > Eledonidae > Eledone > Eledone cirrhosa. The sequence continues at coordinate 333,645,054 of OZ024742.1, read as the reverse complement.
TTTACCCAAGACCAACGTAAATGATACATGCAGTGGAATTGAACTCGAGACCTGATAATTGCAAAGCAAAATTCTTAACAATGCTACTTCCATGTCAATATCAATATTACTTAGAACATACACCGCTTACGGAGGAAGGATATTAAATGTAAACATTATATTTTAATTAACCTTTCACAGAAGCCTTTCAATTAAAATAACTAGAAACACGTTTTCTTATAAAGTTTTAAATTTTACATCAACATTATTTTGTAAATGTAAAAGCAATTACATAAAAGTTTTTTAATTTTACAATATTCTAATTCATACAACGACAGCGCTTTTTCAATTTATATATTAGTTTGGCTGGCAAACGCTATGATACGTTGATAAGAAATAATTATTTTTTATGATTAATTTAGTTATATATATTTAATTTTCTACGTATTGTCCACAATATTCGAAAAAGCAGGTAAATGAAGATCCCTCCCCCATTCTCATATTTAATATTACTGTAATGTATCACTAATGAATAATGTGTTATACTTTTTATCCAAGTACACATTTTGTGCGTATATACGAGGTGTGAGAGAAAACTTCCAGGACTGATGTCACAAAAGATTTATTTCAAACCCCAACTTCACACTAAGGGTTTTCTCCTTCATAGTAATCCCCCTGGAGTATGTAACTGTAATCTTAGCTCTCTGCAGCGATCAAACTTTATTCTTCATAATTTTATATACATGTCCTCTGTTTCAGGTCGTCAAGCAATGAGCACAGAGCAACGAACAAACTTGAAGTTTCTGGTACGGTTGGGGAAAAGTCCGTCAGAAGCACTGGAATTGCTGCAGCAAGTGTATGGAGATGAGAGGATGTCACGCTCACGTGGTTTGGAGTGGTGCAAGATGACCCCGTGAGTGGAAGGCCCTCAACAACCAGGACTGAGGTCAACGTTGAGCGCGTCAGGCAGATGGTGCGTAGTGATCGTCGGCTGAGTGTTCGACTGATGGCAAATGAGCTGGGTATGAATCTGGACAGCGTCTGGAAGATTGTCACTGAAGATTTGGACATGCCGAAAGTCTGCGCGAAGATGGTGCCAAAACTGCTGAACGATGACCAGTAGGGTCGGCGCATGCAAGTGTGCCGGGACATCCTCCAGCGTCTTGAAACCGAACCAGACTTGCTAGGGACACTCATCACCGGTGATGCGTCATGGATCTTCGAGTACGACCTGGAGGGGACCCGTTTTGAAGACGTGAACGACATCAAAACCACCGTGACGACGGAACTGCGGTGTATCCCGGAAGAATCCGTCCAGGAGTCCAGGCAAGCGTGGCAGAAAAGGATGGAAAAGTGCATTAGACTCTAGGGGGATTACTTTGAAGGAGAAAATTCTTAGTGTTAAGTTTGGGTTTGAAATAAATCTTTTGTGACATCAGACCTGGAACTTTTCTGACACATCTCGTATACATGGTGTCCCTTCTCCAAAAATAACAAAAAGTAATACATACTTCAAAAGTATTTATTAAATATTGCCTTTACAGGCCAGCAAAGTATGTATACAATTTTTGGGACACCCTGTATATATATACTTAGGGTAAACATTATATATATATATATATATATATATATATATATATATATATATATATATATATATATATACATATATATATACATATATATATATATATATATATATATATATACTTAGGGTAAACATTATATATATATATATATATATATATATATATATATATATATATATATGATGGCTGCAACTCGATTTTGAGTAATGTTATCGGTTGATACTTATGCATGAGCAGCATGGACGCAGATATATGTTTTTATATGGGTCTGTAATTTAACGGTTCCACGTTTGTCACATATTCTGTTACATCGAATCTTCTAGAGATTTACTTTTTGTACCAAGAAATTTGACATACCCAGCCACATGCAATTTGTTTTCATGAGCAGTCTGTACCATTATTTTCGAACTACTATATTCACCATCGTAATCGCTGGGTGTGCAGCATACATCATACATATCTGTAATTACCTTTATGCATACATACGTTTACATAATATATAATCATTCTCAAGATGAGTTTAGAAATGTATCTAATGCACTCTGGAAATGCCGAATCTGAATAAGGTTGCATAAGAGTTATGCGACGTAAGCGCATAGATTATGAAATGACATTGGAATGTTGTAATCTGACAAAACAATGGATTAGTTATTTCAAACATACCAAATACCGGATTTAAAATGAATATCAGACGACTACTTACATAGCGTAGTTTATTTTAGTACAGTCCTCTGAACTCTATGAACAATAGAGATGATGTTAAGATTCTAGGTAGGAAGAGATTCTCATCATAACACACCATAGATGTTCCATTCAACATTGCTGTTTAGTGAGCACAGTAAAACAATATCTATAATGTAAACATTCCAAGGAATCACACTCATATATATGTATGTATACATATGAAACTAAATAGGAAAAGTAACTATTACAGCACATATATATATAAACTTTGTTGACATAATAGAATCCGTTCAGGGTACAATAATAATGAGCGGAGCCCGACTCTTCCTTGACTTCATCAGATATGTGACATTATAATACAAAGACGCAAATGATTTTCCACATATAAACTGACATATAAACTGACATATTAGATGTCGAGGTAAAGACGGGCCCTGGTCATTATGTTTGTGCCAGAAGCTGACCGATATTTAAACGATGCCAATAACATGTATATATGTGTTGCAACAGTGACTACAATTCTAATTACTTTTTTTTAAATTCTGCACACTATAACCACTTATCTCTAGAATATAATCAAACAGGTGGCGGACTTTGTATCAGTATCGAGTGCTTGGAAGGGAGGTCAACCCTTACACTGTAGTAGATGTAATTGATAGTGTAGAAAACTGGAATAGATAGGATTGTGCTTGATTCTGGTATTAGGATGACTTGTTGTTCATTGAAAAAAAAATTATGTATTTGTGTATCTCACTGATTTACTACTCTCACGATTGTTCTAAAAATAGTTCCACCATTAATTATTATACTATCTTGCAATCTACTATTTTTCAACGTAGCATTACTGCTGAAAAAACCTTTATATTTTTCACTATTTTTCTCAGTCTCCACTATATTCCTACATGTCACTTATTTACAAAATGGTTTCCAACCTTCCCCGTTCAATTTACGAGAGGAAGTGCATTTTTCATCATTTCCATTTTCTGCTATCAGGCACACATAATTGTTCAGACCCAACAAAACGTTAAATTGTCTTTGTTGAAAGGAATCTATCCCGATATAGGAAATCATTCAGCATGATCACTTCCGACATATATAAATACATTCTCTCAACTACTGTTCATCAACGTTATGTAACATGTCTCAAATTTGAAGGATACAATTTTAAAAATCACTTAGATGTTCACATTGATACCACCCCCATCAGAAGCCGCCTTCGGGATGATCATACAAAATATCTAATATAACGCGTTCATATTTCAAGTACATTTTCCGTATTAATGTTTTATATCTTCATTATATGGTCCAAATTGAGGGCGGTGGATTGGCAGTATCTATAGAGGGTCGGATGCCATTCTTTGCAGCATAGAGTTACGGCTCTTTATGATCTGAGCTCAAATCCCACCGAGGTTAACTTTGCCTTTCATCCTTATGGGGTCGATAAAATAAAGTACCAGTCACGCACTGGGGTCGATTAAATCGACTTTCCTCTCCCCCCAAATTACTGGCATTGTGCCTATATAAGAAACCATTATATGGTCCAAATTACAATTTAATACTTATTTTATTAATTGGAAACACATATATTGTATTTCATTCGAAACATGGTGTGCAAAAATGATTAAATGCTCTTAAATCTCTTAAGTTTAATATGGTTGCTTTAGAACATGTTTTCCAGAGGGGTTCACGCTAACATCATGAATTTAGGTTACAAAGAAGCGTTGACCTTAGAAAAAATGAATATTTGATCATCTACAGTTGTAGTTAGTGTTGTTTAATCTCAGATTAGGTAGGGCCACCTTAGGCGGCTGGTCTCCCGGGGCTTTTCCAGACCAACGGTGACACAAGGTATGTCGGCTCGCTGCCAAGATGGCAACCCCATCATCTACCACCCAGAAGATGAAGGAACGGAAACAAATTGAGAGAAAAACACACATGTATATTCAATCAGTCTATGTCTCTTCAGAATATCTTTTAATCACAATGTGGAGGACCAATAGCGTGCCAAGAGGAGCCATCAAAATGTTACGAAATCGAGTCGGCGCAACACATAATAATGCCTGTACGATCACTGACATAGGAAGATACAGTCTCATTGAGTAAGTGAGAGAAGAAGAGAAACCTCAAACGGGTGAATCAAGTTGTATTGCGTCGCTTCCTTCAGCTAATCGGTGTAGTTTCAATTCATCTTTCTTTAACGAGTGTACTAGAGAACAAATACTACCTGGTGTATTTGTAACATGTCTGAACCTTCTCTAAAATTAGTTCTATGTAATTAGTTTTCCAAAATTAGTTCTATCTAATTAGATGTCTGTAATTAGTTCTATGAATTTAGTTCTATTGTTACCAATATTTTTATACACGATATTTCTAAAATGTTTTTATTGGACAGGTTTTGGCACTTCATTTTTGGTATTGAAATGTTTCTTATTTTATCATGACTAGGATATTTCTAGCGATTTTGGACATGTTCACACTAAATATCAAGTTGGACCACATACAATTTCTTTGCTTGTTTTATCATACTGTTTCGTTTCGTTGTTCTCTCTCTCTTTCTTTCTTTTTTCTTTCTTCCACACACACACACACACACACACATACACACATATATATATATATATATATACACACACATATATATATATATATTTATATATATATATAAGAAAATTCATCGCTATTACAGCCGATATCTCAGCCAAATGCTGTCAGGGACGGCGATGGGCAAAAATGCCTCAGTACAGAGACCAGCAGCCAGTGGTCACCAGAGAGACATCCCATAAGGTAGGTGATATGCAGATGAAATTTAGAAATCATTGAAAGAGGAGGAGAAGTAGCGCTGGTGCACATAAATGACTGGAAGAAGGACATAAAGAATGCCGGCGTACAAGACAAGTTTACACACTCGCATCTCCACCCTCATCAGATCTCAAACCACCATATATGGTTTCGTACGTTTTAATATCAATTAAATCGTGCGAAACCATTTTGCTAAAGAATAGACTCGGCACCACCTAAATAGGCCGAGGCTGAAATTAACCTAAAAGGTAAAATGCTGGAAAGAATACTGACATTTTAATGATTCCGCTAATTCTCTATCCTAGACTGACACGTCATTCCATCGTCTAATTCGAACTAATGACTCGTGGGGCTACAAAGAATAAACCGATATTTCAATGCTTCTGTCATTTCACCTTCAAATAAAAAGAAAATTCGGTCGACAAAAGATATTCAATAACAATAATTCATTGGCCCATCTTTAGCCACTAGCATCTATAATTTCTTAAAGTGTATCGCTACTAAATGTCGTTTTCGCAAGTCTCAAATATACTCAGAGATGTCATTGTTAGAGCAAACGCCACATGCATAACAAGCATCCACAGAAATCCCCTTCTAAAATTCAGAACGTATCACAAAAATCGTCCCATAACACTTAGAAGAAACTTAATTTATTCAATCAAACCTCGAATGACACGAATCAAAATCTATAGACGCGTCTTCAAATTATTAGAGTGGGTGTCTGATACATTTTATACCGAAACAGATTAATACATTGCTTTTCGGGATGTTCAGATTTTATGTTGTAATATAAGTTATATTTCGCCGTTGTATTTAATGATGCCGGAATGCTAGTGACATGTTACTATGTAAACAAGAGGAAAATACAATTATACAAAAGCAACATCAAGGAGCCTGTAGAGAAGATTAACTCATGAAATATTAGCATGTTGACCAAAAGAGAATTCTCTACCACTACATCAAGAAACCTACGTTTTAATCTAAATATAATCTTTAATTAGGGAGAATTGTGTACAGATTGTAGGAGGCTGTGGTAAAAAAATCTCGAGACATTTTCGGATCAATCAATCAGCAGTACGGTTCGTGAAATCTTTTCTCATACCTATTACTGTAGTATGTATTATTAATGCTTACCGACGCGCACACACACACACACACACACACACACACACACACACACACACACACACACACACACACACACACACACACACACATATATATATGATTCCTTCCTTGCTCACATTCCAACCAGCTTTGATGGTCTTTATTCTCTCTCTTTCACGATTTCACCAAATTTAAATTCATAGAAATTTGGGACTTGACTCCTTCTTCCTCACTTTTCGTTGCTTCACCATCTTTGTTTGTTTACACTCGTGTCCCCTTTACTTACGTGTCCCAACGACTTTTTTTAGCCGTTGCTCGCACCAACCGGAGGTATATGGTCTTTAAAGCGATGAAATAACAATGATGGTTGGAAGATCACTGATGAAGGACTAACTTTATTCATATATATATATATATATATACATATATATATATATATATATATATATATATAAATATATATTTTCGTTGCATTACCATCTTTGTTTGTTTACAGTCTCGCTCGTTCCCCTTATTTACGTGTCCCAACGACTTTCTTTAGCCGTTGCTCGCACCAACCGGAGGTATATGGTCTTTAAAGCGATGAAATACCAATGAAGGTTGGAAGATCACTGATGAAGGTCTAACTTTATTCATATATATATATATATATATATATATATATATATATATATATATATATATATATAAATGTATATATATATACATATATATATATATATATACATATATATATATATATATATATATATATATATATATATATATATATATATATATATATGTGTGTGTGTGTGTGTATGTATATATGTATATGTATATATATATATATGTATATTTATATATAAATGTTATATCCATATGACACTGTATTTGTGTGTGAATGCGTGTAGTGTTATTGTAAAATATTTGAAAGTATATATATATATACATAATGGAAAAATTTGAACAGGAACAAAACAGAGAGGCAGTACAACGAATGTTTATTAATTTCACGCTCTGGAGAGTGGGGTGGTGGTGGGGAACGACGTTTCGGGCATAAGCCCTTCCTCAGGTGAGAAGTGTGTGGGAACAGAGTTCAAAGGGTGTGTAGGGGAGTGGTGGAGAGACATATAGCGAAAGGAAACGGTGCGAATGAAATTAAAAATAAAAATAAAGCATGATCAAAATACAAGGAATGAAATAAAATTAAATATAAAAGCATGATCAAAATAAACTGAAATTAAAAAGGGGTAAAACAGGTGGTGGAAGGATGTGGGGTGTGTAGGGGTGGTGGCGGGTGGAGTGGGGAGAGGGAGACGGGGTGTCCGAGCGGGGAGGGCTGAAGGTGTTGTGTGTGTGTAGGTGTAGGTGTGTGTGTGTGTGTGTGTATATGTGAAAGTAAGGGTTGGGGGAAGAACGGGGTTGCATGTTCAGGAAGAGGTGTGTGTGTGTGTAGGGGGGGGGGGTCGGAGTGTCTGTGCGTGTGTGGATAGAGGGGTGGGGGAGAGGAATCAGGAGGCTGAGGGTGTAAATATGTGGTGGAAAGCACGTGTGTGTGGGGTTTAAGCGTGTTGTGGGTGTAGGTGGCGTGTGGGAGAAAAAAAAATGTTTGGGTAGTGTGTGGGTGAGTTATATAGGTGATTTCGTAAGAGGATGGTTGAAAAGCTGGTAAATTCCTATGATGTTTTGCGGATTCTGTGGTGGTCAAGTTCCACATACGAGTATTCCATGAAGAGATGGTCGGAAGAGGAGAGATGTGGGGTGCGCGCGCAACAGGATGTGGTCAAGCAGTGGGAGTGCTGTGTGTCTGTTTGTGCTGGGAGGTGGTCATATGTATTCGTGGAAACATTTTGTGTGAAATGATGCGTAAGTACATTAAGAAAACCAGGCCATTGGCCATATAGTGAAAACTACAAGGCTATAAATATGTCTATGTAGCAATCCATATGTGAGCGTATATATATGATTGAGCACCTGTATGTATACTGAGTTCGATCCCAACCTTTGGCAGTGGAGGTCAAATGTTTCAAAGTACTTTATAGCTACAGAAATATTTAGGAGGGAGAATGCTAAATAATTTAACCTGCTTAACTGGCATATTACGAAAACGATTACTGGCTCGGTCTACATGAGGGAACGCTATACACACATACCCCCCCCCCCCCCCCCACACACACACAATAGCCTCAAATAATTGCGCACAGACACACAAAAACACACTCGCACACAGAAACACAGATATATATCCTTTTCTACTATGTTAAGCGTTAAAATAATATATTTCTTCATTGAACTGTGTCGGTTGCTTTGTTATTCCTGTTTAATTTTTGCACGCACACACACACACAGATATATATATATATTTGGGGGGGTGGGTGGGGTGCTCACACAAATGTAACTCAATCAACGTGGTTACAATGAACAGTCACACATAAACTTTCGCATCCACCACTAGAAGACAATATGTAATATTGGTGCTCCTCTCTTCATACGTTGGCAGGTAAATAGTTCGAATCTGTGTGGCAGCTGCTGACAACCTTTTGCGTCTCTAGGTGCAATTTTCCCTATTTTTTTCTAATCTATATTCGCAGCTACATTCGAGATTTTCTACATGTTTATATACACATAACACAAAGCGAAACAAAAAATACGTATTATACTGATATATATATATATATATATTTAGATAGATAGATATAGAGATAGATATTTAGATATGTAGCGAGAGACCAGTTGATTGTTAGTCTCATGGATGGATAAACATCCGTAGAGGTTGTTAAATAGTTAGATATATAGACATTGAAAGAGAGATTAATAGTGTTTGCCTTTGTGACGAAGTAAAGGAGAAATTCACGTCTAATGCCTTCAGATCATCGATTTGAAATCACTCATGCGGAAGATTTTATGTTGTTTGCTCGATTAATCACGATCAATTTGTTGTAAATTTTCTCGATTTAAAGCAATCCTCACTATCGCCGTCTTTCCCCTGTATAACACATCAAACCTGTCAGTCTCACCTTCCACCACACCATTCTCAACCCAGTAGCAATCACATTCACCTCTCAATGGAAGGCTTCTATGCGTTAAAGCTGTGCCTACTTTCACATTGAAGATATGAAAAGTCCTCTCAGCCAAGACAAGACGCTCTATAACTTTACCCTCCGTTAACCTTTGCTATTTGATATCAAATCAAGGAGTTTCTCCCTGAATAATCTAATTTATTTCATTGACCCTGATAATTCATTTGAGTTGTGATTTTGTTCGTTCGTTGGCAAATGTAGAAACACGAATACATCTGCAATGATAATAAATAGACAGACACGAATAAAGAGAGGTCTAATAATTTGATGGAAGGTCGAAAAAAAAAAAGAGAATAAGAAAGAAATGTTTTCTTCTGAACACAATAAATAATTTTGTATTGAGTTTGTTCTCATTTTTACTTTTCTTGTCAATCTAACCGAAAAGTAATAATTCCACAACTGCTTAAATACGTGACAGAGTATAATTTTTACGTTTGCATTTCTGTGCAAGGACACGTCTCTAGCACAGTTTCTCTCAATGCGCTACATATACATTATCCATCGCCTATTCATTATATTTGTTCTCTCCACGTCTACCAAGATTTTCTCCAGTTCATCATACACACGGACACATTGTTCATAAAAAAGAATGTGCATGTATAGAGATAGGTGGGTGAAGAAGAGATAAGAAATCCCAGGGGAAATAGATGTTTTAGAGGAAGGCTAAAGAAAATCTAGGTAGATGTTGCCAACTCCTTTCTCTTTAACACTACATCTGTTGCTTCTTATATCCCATTTTTCTTTCAATTCATTACATCGTCTTCGTTCAAGCACACTAATAGTCGATATCCAACGTATCATGCTCGCTTCATTTCTCTCCAGTCTTCGCATATCCAGGGCATTCACCAATTATACCTTACTATCATGCAATATTGCACTTCACACTGATGTATCTTAAAATCTACACTTGGCTCGAACAGAAAATACCTTTTTGTGAATAGAGTTAGAGTATATTAAAACTTATTCATCGCGTTTTTATTGTAGCCACTGTACTATAAAGTTAAATCGATATGAAAGATACATTACACACTCAGCTGCAAGCAGTCGGTAATATATAAAATAAAGAAATGAAAAAGAGAAAAAGAGAAACAAATTATTATTGAGCGGTAATAAAATGTCTATGACACAATGATGATAGTCATATTAAGGAGTCATGTATGTGAAAAAAGGATCATGGTGAATTTAGTTTTTCATCTGATAATACGGAGTTCGAGTCGCAAAAAACGCCGTTTCTTCGCCCCCATTATTAAGTAAGATTTTGAAAATTCAGTAGAAATAGACCTAATTATCTAAGAATTCGTTCCTATTATTGCAATAATTTCTTCCGTTTAATTTCTGTCAAGCTGATCCCCGTGGTTGGTTGTAATGTAGGGAGAGATCGTTAGGTGGGTATATACAAAATATGTTTAAGAGATAATCTTATACAAGTTTATTGAAATGAATTTTTTGTTCAGATAATCTATTTATATATGTATGGACCAGTAATTCCTAGTGGAGTTCTTGGAGCGATTGTGGTGGAATGTGGCGTTTCTACTGACCTTGAAAATATTGTCTAATTCCACGGGAGACGGCAAATATTGTATCCCGACTTAGTTTACTCGATTTTCTCAACTAATAGTTTATCCCGACTTAGTTTCCTCGATTTTCTCAACTAATAGTTTTAGTATTCGGTTATTTGTATGGTGCTTTCTGTGTTTGGAGACATACATTCGATATGTGTGCGTCGATATAATAAATTACGCCTTCATCTACATTTTGAATTTTGAAATTACCTTCTTTCAAGTCAACTTTGCATTCAATACTTCATTGCTGAATCATAACCAAACGGGAGACGATTGTTCCACCTAACTTACGTTTCAGAATCAACAACGTTGAAATGTGAGGTATTTATGTGAACCACACTGTGTGTGCTATTATTACAACAGTTGAATGAGTGTAGGTCTAGCAGCAATATTTAAAGAAAATCGATCAAGAAAAACACAGGTAAAGTAGTAGGTCAGGATTGAAGCAAATTATGACCAATATTATATATATTATTTATAGAGTAGACCTATATCCATTCCACTCCTTTTTGGTTGATTCATATAAACATAAACTCACATTAAAGACACCCTACTGAGGTTTGTGCATTATCAGTTATTAAATATTACCATAACTAAAGGAATGGTGTGTGCAAGAGCACATATATATATATGTATATGTGTATATGTCTATATATATAATCTAAATATATATATATATATATATATATATATACACACAATCTAGTACGATATCTAATTCTATCAACTCTAGTTCAATCATGTAACATCCCTCTATCATCCGGCTGACATATGCATCGAAAGATGCACTTATATATAGTGTTATTACAGACTCATTGTTTCCAAGTTATAACTTGCGTGTTTTATTTTGGGACTGAATTCATCAGTCTGATGCACTTACAGCCACATGAACAGAGTTGCTCGGTTCCACACAAGCTTATATATGCTTACATATGATAAGTATATGTAGGTTTATGTTATACGCATATATATATATATATATATATATATATATATATATATATATATATATATATATATATATATATATATATATATATATATATAAGTATATATATATATATATATATAAGTATATATATATATATATATATATAAGTATATATATATATATATATAAGTATATATATATATATATATATATATATATATATATATATATATGTATATATATATATATATATATATATATATATAAGTATATCTATATATGTATATATATAAGTATATATATATATATATAAGTATATATATATATATATATATATATATATATATATATATATATATATATATATATATATATATATATATATATATATATATATATATATAAGTATATATATAGAAGTATATATATATATATAAGTATATATATATACATATATAAGTATATATATATATATATATATATACATATATATATATTTAAAGTAAGTTAATATGCCCACGGGTACTAAGTACCCCTGGAAATATATAGGTTGTCTATGATTCGGGGTTGTTCAATGGTATTAATTTGACATACCAGAACTATAATATTAAGATAAGCAGAACAAGCAAAATTTAACCAATTTTTTAAAATAAATTAAAAAATATAAAATATTTACCTACTCTCAGTCGCTCTTACCGATCGGTTTCCCTTTGCAAAACACTAGAAATCCATTGGATTTCTAATGGAAAAGCAAAGTTCATCAGAGAAGCATTTTGATTTCCTAGGGCTAAAGTCCAGGAACGGCAAAATATATTGCCATCTGCCAGCTAGCACAGATCGAGTGAGGTCGAAAAATGACCCGTACATGAACCAGTCCGTAGCAAAAGCGGAAGTAAAACATAGACGTGTTGTCTACTTCACTACTAAAAATAGCAGCTAAATATCTCTTTAATATTAAAGAAAAAGACAGACATAATTGGATTGTTCAACTATGCATATCATATTTGTTCATACTCTTTTACTTGATGTTTCCACACCCACTAACTGATAGGATGTTGTGACAGTAGAAAAGCCTGCATCATGTATGTATATATATATATATATAAGAAAAGAAAGAGTCAGGACCCCTGGTTCCTTACCACACTTTCTTCGTTATGTATAAATATATATATATATATATATATATATATATATATATATATATATATATATATATATATATATAAGCAAGATGTATGGTAGGTCGTATGTGAATCGCGATGATCACGTCTGACCTACCAAATATTTGACGGTAGCTAGTTAAGCTCTATACGTGTAAGCAGAGCAGAAATATTAGTGAAAAAGAACAAAGGAACTATTATGACATTATAACAAGTTTATTGCCGACAGCCGTTTCGTCCGACCATATGGTGGAACTTTTCAAGGCATATAACATGTGATTGTAAGATCATTATTTACATCAACGTATCACTCAAGATTAGCAGTTTGAAATTGTGGTATACATCAGCAGCTCCGCTTGTATAGTTGGGGTCTATATTCTAATGGGGCTCTTTTATATTAGTTGTCGGGGTCAGGTTAAAAATTAGATAATATAAAATTTACGCATTAAAAGTAAAGATTAAATTAGAAGACTTGGGATCCCGTAGAAGCACCTTAAAAAATCCCTCAATAAGTGCATAAAGCTTACAGGCTCCAATAAACCTAATAAACAAGGAGAAATTAAGAGGCTAATAAAATAAATTTTAAAAATAGAAAAATAAAAATATAGAGTTTCCCTAAAAATATATAGTTTGCTAAGAAATTCCTTCGATAGAAAAATTTTTTTTCCAAAGAAAAAAACTTTCTTCCCCCGAGATCACGTTAACAAATTTCAGAAAACTTACGAGGTTTTGATATACCCTACTAAGTTGAAAGAAACTAATCAATTAAAGGTTAATTCAAAGAGCCTTCAATAAATCTCTCAGAAAAGGCCCCTTTAATATTTATAATAGGAGCTTCCTCCGACAGAGCCTTCGAAGAATTAAAATTTTAGAGAGCCTTTAAGGATATATATAAACAAATTGTGGAAAATTATAAATTAAAAGTTAAAAATTACGGTATTTGGGATATCTGAGGAATTTTCAAAGGGCTGCTTCAACATATACAACTTAGGCATAATAGATACAATAATTTAAGTAATTTAAGTAATTTAAGTAATTTAATTAGGGAGCAATTCAAATAGTTTATCAAGTTGGGCAAGATTAAAGAAAGTGGTAAATAAGAAAATACATAAGCAAAAAGACAATAATTATAAAATGTATTTTTAAGAAGGTATAAGGTAGCTTCAGTAATCTAATAATGTACTCTCAAAAAATTAAGGATTAACAAAGACATAATAATATATTCCTGCCTAATTAACAAGTAATCAATACACTATTAACAGTCAGGCAAAATTTGCTCAGGGATATCCCGCGCTCGGATACTTTACACACACACAGCAACACCTAGGATTAACCCAGACTTAATGTTATATTCCTGCCTAATTAACAAACAATCAATTAACAATTGATGGTCAAGAAAATGTACTCAGGGATATCCCGCGCACGGATATTTACATACATACAGCAGGATGAACAGTACTGGTGACCTTGTAGGTGCGATATCCATTTTGCGTATGTAGTCATCTGCATAGCTCCAGGCACAGTTGGTCTTGTTTAAAAGTTCATAGTCCACGGATCAACTGTGATTCACTATCAGCTGTGTGGACTCTCTGGGAAATGTACCTGTGGATCAAATAGCTCGTGGTTGCTGGGTGTGGTCCGTTCGATCTTTTAGTTTCGGGGGTTGCACGCGTTTGCGATAGATCAGCCTGCCGGTTCTAAATCCAAGGGTCTCGCTACATAGGATGTATTGGTCTACATGCTATATTGGTAAAAAAACCAGTGTGGATTTGACTGGGGTGGTGTACTACGAACTCTAAGCCCACACGCGACTGGTCAAATGCGAAGGGCTGTCCCCTCTTTGTTTGTTGTATGGTCGGTTCCAGCTTAGATGGTGGTCGTGTTATCCATATTCCGTCAGCCCTGTATATTCAAATCAGGGTATATATTTGCGGGTATGGTCCGGCGTCTACGCTATCCAAAGGGTCTCTCCTGTGGTATTTTCAAGTTCGCATGTCATCTCGCGGTTAAGACTGCGCATGCTTCAGTGAATCTCATGCATGGAGTATTGGGGTATCATATTACACGGGGTGACTAGCATAAAATATATATTCTATGCTATCGCGCACGCGCTGGCCTGTGGCTACGACCGTGTCCAGTCTCGGGTAGTAGCAGACAGCAGGTAGACCAGCTAGACACACCCCTGTTCAAGGGGCACAACCCCTAACTTATCGAGTGGTCAGACATCAAGGGAGTCAACTCTTCAAGCCCATTAAGTCAACTGTGGTAAAATACAAAAAAATCCCTATTAATAAAGAACTAATCACTAATAATAAAGAAGAACTAACTTAAAAGAAGTGAGTGGGGGAGGATGGGGAGGGGCATCTATTTGGGCGGGGGTTTACTAGGGAAGGGAGGGGGGGGGGGTGATTGGTTATAGGCAGGGAGCGGCCACCATATTGGGTGTTTTGTTACTGTTTCCCTGGGCATGTTCCCGAGTTTGTTGACATACATCTCCGACGGCACCTTCCCAGATTAGTCAACGTGGGTCCAGGCACTCACAATGTCTTACACGCAGGCATCAGCTGCTCCCAGGGTGCCCAGCAACAATGCTGCCACCAATCCCAAGTTGCCAAGTGGGACACAGGGTCGTCTGTTCCTCACCAGAGCCCCCATCGGCAATCTGGGAGCCGAGGCATCTATGCGGCCGGGGTTACTAAATAGCACCCTGTTCGCCAGCGGGGCTGCCAAGTGCAGGACAGGGTCGTGTCAGGGCTATGTGTCTGGTCTGAAGAAAAAGAAAGAGCTAAGTATAGTATGGGGGCAGGACGAGAAGATTTCTGATCTCCTGTTGAACAAGTTGAGTCCTGAGAATACTATGGCATGAGATTCAGATAGGCACAAGCTACAAAACCTGCTCAACGAGCTATATGGAGGAGCTTTAGTAAGGCATCTCCAGCTTAGTGAGTAGGGGGTTTTTGTTTGTTTTAAGTTATGTATGTGCCCCGCTAACGACGTGGTATTTTTAAGCTTCTCATAACAAAAGCTATGCTGGTGGGCGTTGAATCTCGTCTTGAACTGGTTAGCGGTTGATCCCACATACGTCTTAGTATACGTGTCTGTGGTTACGTTACAAGCATATACCACGTTCCTAATAAGGCAGTGTCCCGCTAGTGGGCATTTGTCCTTCCTTCTGCAATTACACTTTTTAATAGGGTCATGCTCCTCAATCAGGGGTGCATGTCCCTCCAAGCAGCCGCGGGGCTGCCTAATGGGACCGGTTCTATTGCCTGTTATCCCCCTTGGTCTTTCACTCAGTGGGTTGGTCCCGTGTTGTCGTGTGTACTGGCGTGGTTCACTATTTCGGATGGCCTTAAGTCCCTCTTTAATCTTACTCTTATTGGTCTTAGCTAGGTGAAAGGCCAGATTAGGGGTTGTTGAGTACGATAGCTTGATAGTATTCTTATTGATGACACTACCGTACCTACTACCTGGGGGGAAGTTCTGACTGGTAATAGTGTATTGATTACTTGTTAATTAGGCTGGAATATATTATTATGTGTTTGTTAATCCTTAATTTTTTGAGAGTACATTATTAGATTACTGAAGCTACCTTATACCTTCTTAAAAATACATTTTATAATTATTGTCTTTTTGCTTATGTATTTTCTTATTTACCACTTTCTTTAATCTTGCCCAACTTGATAAACTCTTTGAATTGCTCCCTAATTAAATTACTTAAATTACTTAAATTACTTAAATTATTGTATCTATTATGCCTAAGTTGTATATGTTGAAGCAGCCCTTTGAAAATTCCTCAGATATCCCAAATACCGTAATTTTTAACTTTTAATTTATAATTTTCCTCAATTTGATTATATATATCCGTAAAGGCTCTCTAAAATTTTAATTCTTCGAAGGGTCTCTCGGAGGAAGCTCCTATTATAAATATTAAAGGGGCCTTTTCTGAGAGATTTATTGAAGGCTCTTTGAATTAACCTTTAATTGATTAGTTTCTTTCAACTTAGTAGGTAATATCAAAACCTCGTAAGTTTTCTGAAATTTGTTAACGTGATCTCGGGGGAAGAAAGTTTTTTTCTTTGGAAAAAAAATTTTTTCTATCGAAGGAATTTCTTATCAAACTATATATTTTTAGGGAAACTCTATATTTTTATTTTTCTATTTTTTTTTATTTTATTTTATTAGCCTCTTAATTTCTCCTAGTTTATTAGGTTTATTGGAGCCTGTAAGCTTTATGCACTTATTGAGGGATTTTTTAAGGTGCTTCTACGGGATCCCAAGTCTTCTAATTTAATCTTTACTTTTAATGCGTACATTTTATATTATCTAATTTTTAACCTTCAATCCCTGACCCCGACAACTAATATAAAAGAGCCACATTAGAATATAGACCCCAACTATACAAGCGGAGCTGCTGATGTATACCACAATTTCAAACTGCTAATCTTGAGTGATACGTTGATGTAAATAATGATCTTACAATCACATGTTATATGCCTTGAAAAGTTCCACCATATGGTCGGACGAAACGGCCGTCGGCAATAAACTTGTTATAATGTCATAATAGTTCATTTGTTCTTTTTCACTAATATGTATATATATGTATATATATATATATATATATATATATATATATATATATATATATATAATTTGTGTATGTGTGTGTATTCATG
Source organism: Eledone cirrhosa (assembly GCA_964016885.1). Lineage (NCBI taxonomy): Eukaryota > Metazoa > Mollusca > Cephalopoda > Octopoda > Eledonidae > Eledone > Eledone cirrhosa. The sequence goes on along the minus strand of OZ024742.1, from coordinate 333,627,505 downwards.
CGTGTACGTATACGTGCTTATGCACCGTAAATTGACGGTTAACTTAAAGAGATCTATCAAATAAATACCATTTTCAATATGATCAATATAAATTTACTGTTCCAGCATGTCCTCTCTCTAATGAATGAAACCACTAAAAGAATAAAAGAATGTAATCGATATACGTAGCAGAGTCAGCAGCAAATGACTGATATTTTGCTCAAGTAATGATAGCATGTAATAATGTCATATCAGATAATATCTATATCATCAAGATATCACATGATTGTAGCGTCTTATTCTCTGTAGGATTCGCCATCTGAACGAAAGTTTGTTTCCGTCTCAAATTTCATTTGCATACCACGTCTAATATTACATGATGTTTTCATACACGTACATAAATAAATAAAAACCTAGACTTACAAAGTAAACTAAGCACGTAGCCTTGTCACACATTGACAAAAAAGGTCATATTATATATATAAGTATGTATATATATATTATATATATATATATATATATATATATATATATATATATATATATATATATATATATATATATATATATTTATATATATATATATATATATATATATATATATATATTTATATATATATATATATATATATATTTATATATATATATATATATATATATTTATATATATATATATATTTATATATATATATATATATATATTTATATATATATATATATATATATATATATATATATATATATATATATATAAATATATATATATATAAATATATATATATATATATATATATAAATATATATATATATATATATATATATATATATATATATATATATATATATATATATATATATATAAATATATATATATATATATATATAAATATATATATATATATATATATATATATATATATATATATATATATATATATATATATATATATAGAGAGAGAGAGAGAGAGAGAGAGAGAGAGAGAGAGGGGGAAAGCGAGATATGGTTGGGCAATGAAAACAAGTAATGTTTAATATTTCATTAAAATATTGTCTTACGATCGTTTCGAGGAGCAAAATAAACATTTGATCGATATTTTCAGTAAATATATAATAGTTACATGTCTTACTTATGTTAGTGACGACAAAATACATCCGTTCTGATGTCCAGGGAAAGTAAGTTTTATTCAAACAGTTAGGCTTATCAAAAATTGAATTAGTCTGATTCTACTTGAGAACTACGTTCTTTATACATAATTAGGGCCTACACAGGGACAGATGTTTACTCACTGGTTAGGCATGTGGTCGATTGAACGATTGGATTCTCAAGTCCAAACGGACAGAGGTTCTGTCGTTTCAATTCACATATTGGCGAGGTCAGTATTCCGAAAATATGAGTAGAAAAATAAGAATTACTAAATGCATTGTCATAGGGTAGGACCTACAATTTAAAACCTGATAATGTAATGCATAACTTTATAGACATGAATCGTTTCAGAATAATTGAGCTTATTCATCCGTTGAAGTGTAAGTATTTCAGACAAAAGTAATGTGTTCGAGAATCAGCAGGCAGGCGTTTTAACGAACATAAATTTAACGTATTAAGAAATGTTTTGATAAACAAAAAAGGAGAACACAAGCGTTGGTAACATTCATTTTTAACCACAATTGTTGTACGTTATAAAGATCCTACCGGGTGCGTATTTTAATCCCTTTTTATAAAATCATTTACCTTATACAACGTGATATGTGTAGAACATTTTCTAACGACTACACTATTTTTCTCTCTCTCACTCTGTATATATATATATATATATATATATATATATATATATATATATATATATATATATATATATATATATATATATATATATATATACAGGGTGTCCCCCAAAATGAATACACACTTCAACAGCATTCTAATAAATATTGACTGTGCAGTTAATCAAATTATGTATACAATTTTGAAGGACACCGTGTATATATATATATATTTCTCGTAGATTATAAGCATTGCACCGAAATGGTTTTCAAACCATGTTATTCAAAGCAGACTTCTTTGTGTGTTCATTTCTACATAACATATTATATATATATATATATATATATATATATATATATATAGGTAGAACACAACAGTTAGCTCACCATAGCGAAACAATTGTTCCACCTTTGTTCTCGGTACGGTGATCTAACTGTTGTATTACTGCTTCTATATATATGCATATATATATATATATATATATATATATATATATATATATATATATATATATATATATATATATATATATATATATAGGAACAAGTAAGACACCGACGGCTGAGCTCAAGCCGTTTCGACGTCCAGAATTAGCCGTCGAAACGGCTTGAGCTCAGCCGTCGGGGTCTTACTTGTTCCTATTACCCACTCTACTACCCTAAGTATTGAGTACTTTGGTGCGTTATGGTCCACCTGGTTCCTTACCACATTTCCTTCGTTATATATATATATACCAAAGGTATATATGGTTCGTTGATTATTCAACGAATTCAATTTTACAATAGATAAGAAGCACTCGACAAGATTGTTCTGGAGTATCTATAATATTATTAAAAATATTAATTGTTTCTACTTTTAGCACGAGGCCAGCAATGATCACAGTGCATTACTGGTACTTTATGTTATCGACCCCGACGGGATTTGAACTCTATGATAATATTTCTCATTTATTAATATTTTGAATAATATTATATATATATATATATTTATATATTTTGAGTATATGTTGGTTATATACCAACACCTCAGTATGCAGATTGGATTATTTTATTTTATTTTATTTTATTTTATATATTTATATATATATACATAGGAAAAATAGGAAAAAGTATGACCCCGACAGCAGAGCTCAAGCCGTTCGACGGCTATTTCTGTACTGAAATAGCCGTCGAGACGGCTTGAGCTCTGCCGTCGGGGTCATACCTTTTCCTATTTCCCACTCTACTACCCTAAGTATTGAGTACTCTGGTGCGTTATGGTCCACCTGGTTCAGTACCACAATTCCTTCGTTATATATATATATATAACAAAGGAATTGTGGTAAGGAACCAAAACGACCATAACGCACCAGATTACTCAATACTTAAGGTAGTAGAGTGGTAAATAGGAAAAGGTATGACCCGACGGCAGAGCTCAAGCCGTCTCGACGGCTAGTTCTGGACTGAGAGTCCAGAAATAGACGTCGAAACGGCTTGAGCTCTGCCGTCGGGGTCATATTTTTCCTATATATATATATATATAATATTATTTATCTATCTATCTATCTATCTATCTATATTTTATATATATATATATATATATATATATATATATATATATATATATATATATAATATTATATGTATATATGCTTATATATATATATGACTATATAGATATAAATATATATTCAGGAAACCATATCTACTGAAGGGATCATCGTGGCACCATCGTAGGATTGAATTATGCTTAAGCGCTATGAATGCATCGTATCTCATATATTTCCAGGTATTACAAGGGCTGATCTTTTTAAGAGAAAACGATAAGGTGAGTGTGATAGAGAATGTAATGAGATATATATTAACATACGATTTCGGAATAAGGCTGGTATATATCATAAATCTGAAAAAGGATGACAAAGAACGTAAATGATGTAAGTTTTTAATACTGACGATATCACAGAATTTCATTTCTTACATGCAGTTCTTTTCCTAGTGAAATTGCTTTATCTAATACAAAAAAAAAAAAACAACAACAACATAGTTGCTATATAGAATGGTATAAACTTCATAGTATCACATATCCCATAGCTATAAACATCAGGAATTTTGCCAATATAAGTAATGAATAATATAAAAACGTTAGACATCATGTATCCATTTAAACCGTTTGATCTTATACATGAAATATTATTACTATATTTGATGAGAAATGTGAGAAGCTAATTAGTTAAAAGAAATTCAAGACAACTTATGCGATCATTTGAAATAAAATGAATTACATGTTTCCTTTCGGGAAATATCATTCCATTATATGATTGCTGGCATTGTTTTGTAGATGCAGTGGAAGAGGTTTAACTTTATACATTTTCTAGATGATCTGAAGTTGTTATAGCAATAATTCCCACTATACCATCATAATGTAATGTCTCTCTGTCACTCTTTCTCTCAGCATGTATATATATATATATATAAATAAATAAATAAAAAAATAAAAAAATAAAAAAAAATATATATATATATATATATATATATAGAGAGAGAGAGAGAGATGATCATATGCTTATTGTGTGCAAACCTATTCTATATGATTTCATATGCGCTTTATTCGGAATCATTTTGTGTAAATGGTAGGAACTTTGATCTGTTACTGGAACGAGGAGCTTATTGAATTTTCAATCCGATATGCCGGAATAAAACATATAAATTACTTCTATTTTTAAGCAATTTCCACTTATGAAACATCTATTTTCGCTGGTGGGCTGTTGTATTCTAGATACAGGTGTTATTTATTGTTTGGATAGTGTGTGCATGGTTTCATGTGCGTGTGTATCTAAAATTCATGATATTCTTGTTGAATATCCATGCTCACTCAACTTCACTCGATTTAGAACATCTATAGTTGATAGAGCCATTTTCAGGTTTATAATCACATGCAAAAATATAAACCAAATTTGTATATTTTTACAACGAACTTATTACTCCCCAAATCCAACATGGTTATTTTATCTCTGAATCTAATCACATACCGCATATTGTTCATTTAGGCCAGGTACGGCTAATGTTTTCCTCACATTTGTGATTCTATTTCTAGCAATTGAATAAACCTTGTAGATGCTTTTTCATTGGTATGTGTACCCACCTTGCTTCGATGCAAGTAATTGATACGTTGCAATCGTTTACTGTAAACATATCCAGCCCTATCAGACTAATATTGTCCAGCATTGCAATCTAAATGAGAAGATAAATTAGACAATCTCCCAGCGAATTGCTTTATGGATCGGTTACTTTCATATTAACTATGTAGAGGTAAGTGAGATCTTAATGCATATAAAGGTAAATAATATGGAAACATCAAATTAAAGTAGCAACGTTGTCTATCGCTGTATCTGTAGTCGACGCAGTGTAGTGTTGATAGTGTTTTATGATTATAATATTGATTTTAAATTGATGTACAGTTAAGTGTGTGTAATTAATAAATGTCATTATTTATCATTAGTAAACCTGATTTCTATCATCTTGCAGTGTAATGTTTTTGTAGTTGTGATTGACTGCACACCCAGCTGTAAATGAGCAGGACAACGGCACACAATTACGAATACCAAGTTATACCGTATGGCAATTATAGATGACCAGGTAAAACCTATGATGAAAATATAATTGACAAACAAACCACACGCTAAAGGGAACATGACCAGGTTGACCACACTAAAACCTAAAGGAAGCGTATATGTTAAGGTAGACAACAGTGTAATTGCATATGGCATGGTAGAACGAACAATAAGTTTGCATTGCTTTAAAAACCGTACGCTGAGTGTAAATAGTCATGTAGATCGCACGCTAAGCGATAGGGAGACCCCGTGCTAAGGTATAACCCGACTAAATGTCAGAGTATGAACAATGCTATCATATCAACGAAAGCTCCTCAACAAAACATAAGATTAATTAAATCACAAAGTAATTCAATTTTACTTTGAAAATTATAGAGCCACTCAGTTGGACTCAATTAGCAATTCCTGGAACCCTATATAGATCTTTCCATTTGAAGATATACTCATTTGTATACAGCTTTTTCACTCATATAGTTTAAAGCTCTGCTTTGTTCCCACTCTTTCTGTATACTAAGTTATAGATATTATCTATATCTCTTGTCCAAACTCTGTATATATCATTGGATTGGCAGTATCGGTAGAAGGTCGGGCATGCTTTCCAGCATAGTTACGTCCATTTACGATCTGAGTTCAAATCCCGCCGAGGTTAACTTTGCCTTTGATCGTTACGGAGTCGATAAAATAAAGTACCAGTAATGTACTGGGTAATTGTTGGCCTTGTGCCAAAAGTAGAAACAATTATTGTTCTCTAGTAGTTTTTTTTTTTTTCCAATAAATATCTTACTACACCTGCGGTATCTCTTCATCACTGCCACTTTTCTGTATTCGATCCCAATTCAGCATATATATATATATATGGGGAAGGGGGATATAGAGATGTGCCTATGTGGGGGGAGGCTTGTATCCCTAGGAAATATAAGCTATTAGACTCGGTGCCGTTTTTGTCGAAACTGAACATACGAAACGCACACGGGGCACCTTCATGTATTTAGTCGATTAAAAATAACTGTAGTTGTTTATATACAACGAATGTTGTATTAGTTGATGCTATACTAAATGCCTCTGTAAAAACATTAAACTGTGAGACCAAAATTCATGTATATATATATGTCTCTCTCTCTCTCTCTCTCTCTCTCTCTCTCTCTATATATATATATATATATATATATATATATATATATATATATATCGAAAAGAATGAAACGAAATTTCATTTCTCACTCTTAGTACGGCTGATACTTAAATATAAGTGTATGTATACGTACATACATATATGTGTACAGACGTACAGTAGTATGTATATATATACATACATGCACATATATATATATATATATATATATATATGTCCGTATGGGTTTACCGAACATGTATTATAATGTTCGGTTTGTTTGTAAACAAACAGACCGAATTACGCCGTACATTGCTCAGCAACCATCGTGGCCCTTTTGCTCAACACTGATACAGGAACGATGTACAAGTTTCAAGCTCATTAGCTATCGTCAGCATCGTATACCTTTCTGTCAGATGATTGAACGTTTGAAAGTATATACTTTCCTTATGCATATTAACGGCTGAGAAGCCTAATTTGCATATCGAATGAGTTAGTCAGCCGGGCGTACCGAAAACGATATATGGAAAAGAATGAAACGAAATGTCGTTATAATAAATGTTCGGTAAACCCATACGTACATATATATATATGTGTGTGTGCATGTATATGCATACTACTGTACGTCTGTACACATATATGTATGTACGTATACATACTCTTATATATATATATATATATATATATATATATATATATATATATATATATATATATATATATATATATATATAACTTTGAATAACTTTGAAATGTTTTGGCCAGTATTGGCCCAGGCCATGTCTAACTTAATAGCACCACCTGGCGAAGTCTTTCAATTCCGGATTTGGGCACCATGGCCCATTCGAGAAGAGAATTACTGTTTGCGGAGACATATCCGGGTGTGGGTGGTTTGTCCGGGATTACTTGGAGGAATTTGTCCAAAGACTTCTTGAATTTTGTGTGGTCAGTTTCTGTTTTGACGTGTCCTGGTGTGATGTTGAAGAGAGCAGGGCCAATTGAGGTGAAATAATTGTGCCGTATTGTTGTTATGAGTTGCGATTTAGATTTTTGTAAGGGACGGATAGCACGGGGCCCAAGCCTTGGGTGTATCTTGAAGGCGATGCAAACATCATTTGGGCAGTGATGATGGAACATTTTCCACATCATGCAGATAATATAACGCTCACGGCGACGTTGGAGTGAGTAAAGTTTCAGCTTTTCTAGTCGACCCCAGTAGTCAAGGTCCGACATGCCATCTATCTTTTTCGTGATTGCCCTTTGAGGAGCTTCAAGTTTCATGATACTTTGTTTCGTGTGGGGAGACCACAGTGGACAAGAGTATTCAAGGTGTGGTCGGGCAAAAGTAGAGAAGAGAAGGATAATGGTGTGGAAATCTCTCGACTGGAAGGTTCTGAGGATCCAGGAACACATTCTGCGGGCCATGTCAACTTTGCTGCTTATATGCGTGGCCCAGCTTATGTTGCTGTCCACGGTTACTCCCAAGTCTCTGATGTTGTTAGATGCCACGAGAGTTTCCCCGGAGGGAAGGGTGTACGGGCGTTTCAGAGCATCCTCTTTTCCAAAGTGGATCAGTTCGAATTTGTCTTCGTTCAGTAACATGTTGTTCTTTTCCGCCCATTGGGTAACAGCCAGTAGGTCTGACGGAAGGCTTATCCGGTCATCCACGCCATTGATGACCTTTTGGAGCTTGGAATCATCAGCGAAAATTTTAATGTTGCTGTGTTTGATGATGTCAGTGATGTCATTAATATAGATGATGAAGAGAAGTGTGCCCAACACAGTGCCTTGTGGGACCCCACTACTGACTTTGGATGGGCTGGATTTGACTCCTTCAACTACAACATGTTGGGTTCTTTTTGACAGGAAGCTCTTGATCCACTGCAGCAGCTTTCCAGTGACACCAATATTGGACAGTTTTCTCAGTAGAAAGTTATGATCAACCCTGTCAAAGGCCTTGCTGAAATCAAGGTAGATAACATCAGTGTTGGAACCCTCTCCCAAGGCTCTCAAAATGTCATCAAAGTGATGCAGTAGCTGCGTCAGGCAATCCCTTCCATTACGGAATCCATGCTGGTTGGAGCTAGCATATTGTTACTCTCAAGGAAGTGGGTCATTCGCGATCTCACCACTCTCTCAAATACCTTAATGATATGATAGGTGAGTGAGATTGGACGGTAATTCACGGCAAGGGATTTGTTTCCTTTTTTGAAAACTGGGACAACAGACTGGGATAGAAGGTTTTCTGGCACATATCCAGCATCCAGTGAGTTCCGCCACAGATTGGCAAGAGGAGATGCAAGTTGGTGTTGACACGCCTTCAAGACACAAGCAGAGAACCTATCGGGACCTACTGCTGAATTATGCTTGATTTCCTTTATTGCCGCTAAGACATCAGGGGCACCAAACGTTATGTCCGATGAGGTGTAATGGGGAGTAACATCGCCGATACAGCCCAGATCGGCCATATCAGGATTGCGGAAAACAGATCAGTATTGTTTCTGCAGTATCTCACCCATGGTTTTAGCATTGTCTTGAAGAGTGCCATTTTCATCAATTAGAGGGCCAACAGTAGAGCCAGTGATTTTGTGTTTTTTTGCAAATGAAAAGAACACTTTGAGATTGAGTTTGATCTTCTCAATGGCCCAGGCCTCTTCAGCTCTTCTCTGATTGTTGATGATATATATATATATGTTGTTGATATATATATATATATATATATATATATATATATATATATATATATATATAAACAGAAAAAATGAAACGATATTTCATTTCCCACTCTTAGTACGGCTGTTACTTAAATATAAGTATGTACACGTACATACATATGTGTATACCGACGTACAGTAGTATGTATATATATATATATACATACATGCACACATATATATATGCACGTATGGATTCACCGAACATTTATGATAATGCTCGGTGTGTTTGTAAACAAACATCCCGTATTAAGCCGTAGTGTCTAGCAACCACCGTTGCTCGTTTGTTCAACACTGACAAAGGAACGCTGTACTAGTTTCAAGCTTGTTAGCTATCGTCAGCAACGTATACCTTCCTGCCAGATTGTTGAACGTATATACTTACCTTATGCATATTAACGGCTGAGTAGCCTAATTTGCATATCGAGTGGGTTAATCGGCCGGGTGCACCGAAAACGATAAACGGAAAAAATGAAACGATATTTCATTTCCCACTCTTAGTACGGCTGTTACTTAAATATAAGTATGTACACGTACATACATATATGTATACCGACGTACAGTAGTATGTATATATATATATACATACATGCACACATATATATATATGCACGTATGGATTCACCGAACATTTATTATAATGCTCGGTGTGTTTGTAAACAAACACCCCGTATTAAGCCGTAGTGTCTAGCAACCACCGTTGCTCGTTTGTTCAACACTGACAAGGTATACGTTGCTGACAAGATATACGTTGCTGACGATAGCTAACAAGCTTGAAACTAGTACAGCGTTCCTTTGTCAGTGTTGAACAAACGAGCAACGGTGGTTGCTAGACACTACGGCTTAATACGGGATGTTTGTTTACAAACACACCGAGCATTATAATAAATGTTCGGTGAATCCATAAGTGCATATATATATGTCATTATTTACCCATTATGC
>OZ024742.1:333607408-333612408 GCA_964016885.1 Eledone cirrhosa | reverse complement strand
TGTGCCCGGGATGGAAACCTTTATTGTTTATTTCGTGGTAGTCTCTTTAGTATTTTGGCCCCTTTTGTTGACCCGTCACCGTATCATTTACGTACTTATACCTCTTAAAAGGGTCCTCGCCTTATCCGTCCCACCTAGTTCTTTTACTTATTTCGTTATTTATTTATTTCTTTCTTTACTTCTTTCTTTATTTATTTATTTATTTATTCTAGCCTAACAATAGCCTGAGACCTAGGTCGTAGAATTTAATTTACTTTACTTTTTTCTTTACACTCATTTGTTTTTCTTTACACTTATTTGCTTTTCTTCACTCTCAGTATTTTTTCTTTCCTATATATTTCTACCCCCCATTGTTCTACCTACCGTTCCGACTTCCTCCCCCTCCCCCTCCCCTGTATCTTCTTTGACCTCATGCCCAGCTGTAGCTGGCACTACAAACGCTTGATTGGGGCTACTCCACCCCCTCCCCTCTTTCTCCTACTGGCAGGTTTAGCCACCATCTCCCCTACTAATTTGCAACCACAGAATTACTACTGATTTTTGAAAATCACTTTGACCATATATGGAATTACCCCTTGAGATCGGCTATTTAAATACCAGGATAAATTTTCATTTAGTCCAGAATAGCCGTCGAAACGGCTTGAGCTCAGCTGTCGGGGTCTTACTGGTTGCTATTACCCACTCTACTACCTCAAGTATTGAGTACTTTGGTGCGTTATGGTCCACCTGGTTCCTTACCACATTTCCTTCGTTATATATATATATATATATATATATATAAAATTATAATTTTATTTCTCGCTATTGCACAGCTGATATGAATACTTATACTTTATATATATATATATATATATATATATATATATATATATATATATATATATATATATATATATATATATATATATATATATATATATATATATATATATATATATATATATATATATATATATATATATATATATATATATATATATATATATATATATATAAAGTATAAGTATTCATATCAGCTGTGCAACAGCGAGAAATAAAATTATTATTTTATATATATAAGTTGCGTAGCTGAGTGGTTAGATAATTAGATTCGCAATCATGAGGTTGTGAGTTCGATTCCCGGACCGGGCAATGCGTTATGTCCTTGGGCAAGACACTTTATTTCACATTGATCCTTCTACCTGGAGTTGCGACCGATAGAGAGTATTAGTAATTAGAAAGACCAATGGAAAAATTGTTTCCTCGGTCCGATTTGACGAAAGTCGATCGACTGTCGATATATATATATATGATAGGAAAAGAGTCAGAACCCTGACGGCTGAGCTCCGGCCGCTTCGACAGCTATATCCGAAATGGCCGGAGCTCAGCCGTCGGGGTCCTGACTCTTTTCCTACTACCCACTCTACTACCTTCAGTATCGAGTACTCTGGTGCGTTATGGTCCACCTGGTTCCTTACCATACTTTCTTTGTCGTATATATATATTTATATATATATGATTTCGGAAATCAGTTGTTTGTTAACATCATTCATAGAGACAGTAAATATGCTGGTGTTGCTTATCCGTAGGCACCACTTGCATATATATTGTCTCTGAATTGGTAGAATAAATTATGGAAGCTGAGGTAGGAAGTATTAATTTTGAGAAATCATATGTTTTGGCTCTCTACTTAACACAGGACTATACTTAAGTTTCTACGGAAACACATGACACTATACATAACATGTCTGTACTAATTCCATTAATTCTCCGCTTGCCACATACTATTCACTTCACATCAGTGGGAATATATATGAACTTCATTTGAATATATAAAATTTTATTCGCGCAAAATTTTACTTATGTGATAGGGTCCGGGAACGGTACCATAAGCAATACTAACATACTCCTTTAAGATTCAACAAATGTCAGTTTGTCCCCCTCACATGTTTAAGTCAAACGAGGGCCCTGTATGTATGTATATACGGTGTATTGCAAGGAGTTAAAAATCGAACATTAACCCCAGTACAACATGGTAAAATTGTTATAGTATATCCCAAGCACAGTGTTTTATATGGTTGGTGCTTATCTCGATTTATTTAGCGTTAACTGAATGAATGTGCAAGACAATGCCTCAGCAGAGGACGTCAATCATGAATCTTGGATAATGACCAAAATAATACAATCACATACACAAGCAACTGAACTGAGGTTCCACTGAAGGTTCTTTGAAGTATCTTGATAGAGACCACAGAGTCGCTCCAGGTAGGGCCACTCCTCCGAACTGAGACATCACAGCTCTGATATTAGAGCCATGTGGTTAAAATGTCTCGGGGAAAGAATCGCTGGATAGATTTGTAGCTCAGAGATCAGAGAGTCACTCCAGGTAGAACCACTTCATCTCCGATATTACAGCCATGTTGGTTAGAATGTTGCAAGAAAGAATCGCTGGACAGATTTTACAGGCAAAACAAACCGGCAGGAGACTCCGAGCAAGATAGTTGGTTGGTCTCACTTGGAGATCTAGCCAGAACAATTGGAGACAGTTGCTTCTGACAGGACCCACTCAAAGGAGTATTTGAGGACTCTGTCCTGTGACCCTCCCAGGTATAAATGGGCGAAAGAAGTTCTTACAAAGAATTATGATGGACAAATTTTAGATGTTTATAAAATCTTCAAATATAAGATTTTATATTGTAGAACCAGGGGCAGTTTTAAGTGGTTTGGTATTATCAAAAGTGTTTATATTTATCTAAAACCCTTCCATCATAATTTTATGTAAAATAACACCTTTATGTTCCAAACACCAGCATTAATGAGAAAGTTATATTACTAAGCCCCACCAAATTCTTATTTTGAAAATTATTTGAAAATCATAGGCAGCGTCTTTCATCAGAAATGTTGTAACAAGCGTAACACTATACCCAAAGTATATAATATTGTAGCAATGTCCCAGTAATCTATTCAATGTTTAAAATAATTTCACTCCCAATCATCCTGTTACTTACATTTAACTGAATACCCTGAAGTGACGAGAAATGAAGAATCGAACACACAACATTGTGAACGTAAGTCCAACAAATTGACCATGATGCCATGTGCATTGATTAGAAATGTGCATTGAATAAAAAAGATGAAGTGAACTTAGGTGGGATTTGAACCTAGAAAGCCGGAACAAATACAGCAAATATTTCTATCCGGTGTTCTGATGCGTGTGTGTCTGTGTGTGTGGGTATGTGTGTGTGTGTACCTGTGTGCGCGTGTGTGCCAGCGGTTGTGTGTTTGTGTGCGTGTGTGTCCTTGCGAGTGTGTATGTGTAAGTTCTGTTGCTAGCGATTTTTCTATCTTTATCTTTTTGTTTATGTCCCTCCTTTCCTAGCTTCTGAAATGTGTGAGACGCACTTAAGATTCCTATAGATTTGCAAGCTACTTTCCATTCCAAATCCAAGTCTGCTAATTACAGTTAAAATTGCATCGAAATTATTTTAAAATTGTTCTAAAATGCAATTCTAGCTTAATCTAAACAACTTGTAGTAAAGCATTGACAATGCAACTTCTATATTTTAATGTGATTTTCTATTGACTGCGTTAGGATTAAGAGTTAATGACACAGTGTAGATATTTGCAATCATAAATAGCATTGCACCACATTCCTTGCTCTCTTTCTAGTCATAGGAAAGCTCATCCCCACATGCATATCAAGATAGTTGTCGTTATTGCACACTTAAACAGACTCTCTTTTTCTCTCTCCCTCTAATGCATATATATATATACATATATATATATGTATATATATATATATATGTATACATATAAATATATATATATATAAATATGTATACATACATATATATATAATATATATATATACACCTGTGTATGTTACAGTAATTCCTCTATGTATGTGTAATCATAATCGTTCACACACACACACACACACACACACACATATATATATATATATACATATATATACATATGTATATATTTATATATACATATATATATATATATATATATATATATATATATATATATATATATATATATATATATGTGTGTGTGTGTGTGTATATATGTGTTTGTATATATATGTATATATATATATATGTGTGTGTGTGTATATATATATATATATATATATGTGTGTGTGTATATGCACCCACAGAAAACAAAAACATCAACAACAATGTGAATAGTGCCAAAAGCAGAAACTCAGCGGCTAATCTGCATTGATTATTTGGTTTTAAAATCACTGATGTACATTAACGGGCCCATTTACAAAGAATCACCAATTAAATCCCCCCTACCTCACAGAAAGCATATCACTCTTTCTTTGTCACACGCACACACACATCCACACACTCATACATTCTCAACAGAGCTGTTTTACTAGAGAACGAGTCATGGGTGGCGGATAGCTATACGTCCACCAGATATCTTGGTTACTTGTGATAGAAGCGGGCTCCTGTCTGACTAATAAGCAACACCGGACCAACAGTGTAAAATTACTAGGGAGGTTGCAGTAATGGTGTAGACTGTTAACTCACAAGAAAATATGTAGCCAGGATGGGGCTGACTGTAAAAAATGCCTAGATTTCGCAGCTCTGTGAAAAGTACAAAAATGGTGATTGGTGGGAACATCAAAACCTTGCAATATGGCCGTAAACAATAAAGGCCTCCAGCCAGCATCATCCCTTTTGCAGGTTAATAAAAGACGCTTTCAGGACTCTGATAAAGATGCTTGTTCGAAAAACATTTTGCAGTCAGAATCCAACGCTGGGAATACAAACAGTCATCTAAGCGTGTTATGGAAGCAAAAATGTTACGTATCCCAAGATCCCACAGATGTTTCAGAAGGCAGCAAACCTTGAGAATTAGTAACTCGAAACTTGCAATCCTGACAGAAAAATAGCAAGGAATAGTAGAGGACATCAGATGCTACCGGTTAGATATAGCTGGTGTTTCTTAAGCAACGTCCCGTGGGTCTGTTATGGATGGCGGATGGAAACTCCATTGTT
>OZ024742.1:333594908-333597408 GCA_964016885.1 Eledone cirrhosa | reverse complement strand
TCAAGATCGGCAGGTTATAAACTAACATTTTGCAACATGCATTATACAATATACTAGAAAGTTATTACATGATAGATTTTGGTACTGTAACATGCTATAATGCAGCTTTAAGCAATAAACCATTAAGAACATCTTCATCACGTTAGAGAAGGAAATGGAAAAAGAAAATTAGACGAAGCTCATAATTACCAATATTGAGAATTTAATGAAGTAGACACAAAGGATAACAAATATAGTAAAGAATCTTAATGCATAGAATAATGTAAAAACTTTGACAACAACCTAGTTGTCTCGGAGACACTATAGTGAATTAATACACCAAGAAAAATAAACAACAAATACTAGGTTTGACAAACAAAGAATACAGATACTGCAACAAAGCGAAAACGTAGTCACTGAGAGACTACTGAAATATTTAGCAAAAAGTATTGAAAATAAATGAAGACTGATTACGAATAAAATGGCTTCCTAATATGAAGCTATCAAATATGGAACAAAAGCTGACTTTTGGTAAAGAAGGAGAGGAAGGTTAAAAAATCTCTATATCATATCTAAAATCAGGCTACAAAACGTCATGGATATAAAAGCAACTACATAGCGAACTCCTGAAAATCCTGAACATGGAAATAACACAACTGGCTATAAGCGTAGGTGTCAATGTTGAGATTCTCTTTTCCATATAATGCGATACTATACCACATTTCCAAACAGTAGAATATTTGGAATAAATATAAATGTATTATCTCTAGCTGAGAGAATCTACAGTGTTGAACAATTTGCGGCTCAAACCCACTTGAAAAGAAATCAGCTTTAGTTAACAACGACCTAAGATTAACTGTATATCCATGTACCAAAAAGATCTGAAATTGACATATCTAGTCGCTGGGATATACCAATTCACACCGACAGCAGGAGGGAAGCTGTCTCTTCTGTTAATCATTTGCCACATACTATAGTGTATCGCTAAATGAAATATAGAAATTATTCAAATATAAGTATCTGAAAAGAGAAAGTATCTGAAAACTATAAAAAGGTGATCTTTATAATAATAAGTACCTTTTGATTGATTAAAAACATTGTGAAATTTGTAACAAAACCATCTGAACCTTTACACAACATACCACCTCAATACCAATGAAGAAATATAACTATAACACCAGAATCTATGCCTTTAAACAAAATCAAATGAAACAAGACACTGAAAACACTAACACTCAAAGTATCTTTTGAAAATATACAAAACATGGTTTTTGCAATACTACCCATCGTCAGAATTAACAAATCCATAATTATAAAATATATTCACAATGTAAATTATTGTCTTCCTTACTATTCCTCACAATAAAAATAAGCAGTTTCACTACAAACATTTCTATAAATGATTTTACGATGGAGGTGTAGGAAAAATTAAACTGAAAACTTAAATCACAGCGCTACCATCAATAGGAAAATAGTATTTTTATAAGAAGAACGTATTGCAAATGGATTACCATGAGCTAATAATGTTCTCAACAAGTGCAACGGTATAATAAATGCGTCGAAAGATTACGAAACAAATTATTAGCGATATACATTATTGAATACAATCAACCTAAATGCCACACTGTCAAGTATCTGACTAATATATAGAATCTGTTTTTGGAAAGTCCTTTTTGTATATAATGTTTTTGTGCTGTCAATCGACATGTAACAGGTTTTATCATATTTTTTTAGCATGCTAGAAGAAAACAGCTTATTAGGCTTTAGGTCCATCCTCTCAGATTTATTACGATGAAAGTTCAATTTGAGTGATCTCAAATGACCTCCACAGTGTTGCTGATAATGAGAAAGCAAGAAAAGAGAGAGTAAATGATATCATGATTTGAGGATTTTATTTTTGTATTTTCCATCTCGGAGGAATAACATACAAAGTTGATCTCGGTGACATTTCAAATTAAACTGCAAAGAATCGGACAGATTCCTGCAAGGCATTTGTCCGACTTTAACATTTCCACTAATCGACTGCCCTTAAATAATCAGAAAAGTGAAGAAATCTAAAAAAAATATTTTCTAAATCATTTAGTAGTCTATCGAAATAAATCTTACTGTGTACATATCAAAGAAACTGCTCATTCGAAGAAAACTTTTTTCCAGAAATGATGTAATGCAAATTATATATGGTAGAAAAAAGGGCTTTGAAACTGACATGGAATTATCCCTAGAAATATTTGTCACAGAATTACGCACATGCGGGTTCTAGTACGATTAATGATGAATAATGTAACATCAATGATATGTATATTAGTACATCAAAGATGCTGCTAGGAAATGGAATGCAATTATACAAATGTTGCTACCATATATATATATACACCCATATAAATATATGCATGTATATATATACATGTATATATATATATATATATATATATATATATACATACATATATATATATATATAGATATGTGTATATATATATATATATATATATATATATATATATATATATATATATATATA
>OZ024742.1:333569908-333589908 GCA_964016885.1 Eledone cirrhosa | reverse complement strand
TTATGGAATGGGTTGTTTTACCCGTATAGAAAGCCGAATGATACGCTTAATTACATAAGTAAGCATTCCAACCATCCTGCCAGCATAACCAAGAACCTGGTAAGAAACGTTTCGTTGAAGCTTTCCTGCCTATCTGCTCGGAGTGGATTTGTCGATAGGGTAGCATATACAGAGTATGAAAATAGACCTAGAAGAAATAGATCCCGTCGCATTTGTTGGTATAACCCACCATATAATATGGAGGTGGCCACACCATAAGCTAACATCTTTCTTTCCCTTATTACGAAGCATTTCCCCCTACACATAAATACAGTAAAGTTTTAACATTTTTAATAGAAATACTATTTAAATTTCTTACTCTACGACTCCTAACCTTGCACATAACATCACAGATTCAAATTTAGCTAAACTAGCTAGCCGTAGGAACACGTGCAACCCTGTAGTTAGTACTAACTGTAATTGTAGGAATCGGGTTGATTGCCCCCTATCCGGGAAATGCCTCACTAGTAACATTGTCTACAAATGTAAGCTGTAAACACCCACGTCCCATAGGGCCTAGATAGGGTTAACCGCCAATAGATTCAAGCAGCATCTTTACATGCATACCCATTCTCTTCGTTACCCTCTAAGAAGGAATATGACGTCACTTTCAGCTTATATCTGGAGTCTAAAAGACAACCACACCCAATATAAGTTACACTGGGAGATCCTAGCTAGGGCTAGATCGTATAACGGAAATAAAAGACCATGTGACCTCTGCTCCGCTGGGGCACTGGAAATACTCTACGCCACAGACAATATCTTAAACAAAAAATCTGAGGCAATTTCGGCTTGTAAACATAAATTGCACAAAACTTTCCTGTATTACAGCCCCACGTTATACGCTAACGGATAGTACGATCTATACGTGGATATTTTACGTCTTGATGCGGTAGCTAAGTATATGTTTTGTTTATACCATTACTTATTTGCATAGGTAAGTATTTATTACCTGTATCTTTTGTGAATGTACGTATACTTTCTCGTACGTATATTTGATTTTATATGTTATGGCGTATAATTTTATATATTCTGGTACATATGGTTTGGTTATGTGTATGCGGGAGTTTTGCGTCTGTGTGAGTATGCAGGTTCGTACGTATGTAGGGTGTGTGTATATGTGTACTTCATGTTTTGGTTGACGTCGTCTCTGAACATTTGTGTATTTACATGTAGGTATGTGTGTGCGCTTGTTATATACGTATTTATTTATATACGTTTATTTAATTATTTATTTATTTGTATACACGCACACACGCACATATTTATATGTGCGTGGATTTGTATATCTATGGCAAGGGTGTGCGCGTATGCTTGTGTATGTACGTATTTGCATGCGTGTATGTATTT
Source organism: Eledone cirrhosa (assembly GCA_964016885.1). NCBI lineage: Eukaryota > Metazoa > Mollusca > Cephalopoda > Octopoda > Eledonidae > Eledone > Eledone cirrhosa. The sequence goes on along the minus strand of OZ024742.1, from coordinate 333,588,519 downwards.
ATTTAATTTCTATTACCTCTGTATTGTATTTCATTTACTTTATTATTAACTCTGAAGCGGACATTCATTCTGTTTCCTAGGTAGAATTTTAGTCTACGACTTCAGCTATACGATTTACGTGGTTTTGTATTTGCGTGCAGTTGTTCTCCACGCTCCACATATGACGTATTATCTTCGTTTTTTCCGTTAATTGCCAGAGCCCGTCTCTATGAACCACCTAAGATAACATTAGTCTACGACTTCTTTTATACCATATACGTGGTTCTGTCTTTGCGCATAATTGTTTTTCACCGCTCCTATTAATGACGTATTATATTCGTTTTTCCCGTTCTCTGCCAGGGAATGATTCCACGAACCAAAGTATCGTCTTCCTATCTTCCTCCGGTTGCAACGTTTTTTTAAATATTCACTTCTGCGTTTACAGATTGACTTTGTTAGTTTCAGAAGATCCCGTTAAGGGTGAAAGCAGCGATTCTTTGCTTAAACTTTAATCTGTATTTTAATAAATATTTGCTCTACGGTTCTTATATATTTGATATATATTTATCCTTATCTCGAGCGCCCTTTGGATTTTAGTCTTCAAATTTATTATTATTACTATATATATATATATATATATATATATATATATAACATGCGAAGAAAGAGTAATACTGCGTGGTTGCACATGGGTTACATATTATAAAATGAATCCCTCATCAGTGATTTGCCAACCATCATTGGTATTTCATCGCATTAAAAATCATATACCTCAGGTTGGTGCGAGCAATAACTAAAATAAGCTATTGCGACAAGTGAATCGCGTAAAACGAGTGAGACAAGTAAACAACATAGAAGGATAACAGCAAACCGAAGATAGGAAAAAAAACAAGCAACATGGTTATCCGGTCAGCATAATCTGGGTGAATTTCATGAGCGGTCAGAATACAGACCGTCCGACGTGAGTGAGATGTTAGCAAGAAAGAACCCCACTACTATATATATATATATATATATATATATACGTTGTGTAAGATACTCATCCATATTTCCATAGGTTTACACATGAACTTGTTTGTGTTTACATGATGCTATTTCTGCATTAGTATATTTGTTTATATTTTTTACCATACTTGTCTCTCATTTGACTGTGATTGATCACGAGATAGAGGTTGGTTAGTTGCAATAATACAAATATAATTCTAAATGTTTCCTTGCCCACCCTAGTCCACACTCCTTTTGACATTTCTTTCTCTCTCTAAACCTACAATTAAAATGTTGATTGATTAACCCTGTCATTAAAACAACTTCCTTTACCATGGTGATGGTTGAAAATAGAACGTGTCTTATGACTGAGCTGTAATGTCTAATAATAGTAATACCCATTTTCCCTCCATAATCAATCCTTCTTCGTTATCAATTGCGTGACGATCTTTGAAAATAGTAGTTCATTATTTCTTTACTATTCATTGTATTTAAATTACATATCTATTTCATATATCCTCCACACCGAAACCCAAATAATAGCAAAATTAACCTACCCGGGACAGATTATATATACTTAAATTAAATTAAAAAGAAAAACAGTATTAATCATAAACATATATTATGTTTTACCAATAAACAAAATCAAATAATTAGAATGTAGAATTATAATAAAAAATAAAATAATCACAAACACTCTTGCACAGTGATGACATACATTCGCGGGACGCACTTGTCAACATCTTTCGATTTTGTTTGCATGTATGAAACATATTCGGTGTTATTTGATTTTGATTCTATGTCTGTATTTCTAGGTATATATTGAAAGTTATCTGGTCAATAATGAATGGTGAATATAATGTCTCGTTTCTGGTTGTTTAACCTTCATCGGTTTCTTCGAATTCAGTAGCAATTTTGTTAGGAACCTGGTGTAAATATACATGGTCACAGCAAAGTAATATTGAGTTTATTTCAAGCATAAATATAGTTCAAGTTATGAATTATTTATTTCAATTTGCATGTTAAATACATACAGAAATTTGTAACCAAGCCATGAGCTATACACCCGTTACAGCAAATTATGTATCGATTTCACCTCATTCCGTGACATTCAACGAACGCGCCGGTTCTTTTAACATTGTATGTTAAGAATTTGCACCAGGATTAAAATTCCCTTCTGTATATCTGACATTTCCATCAAGGGACATATAATTACTCGCTATTACACCGGTTACACTAGATAGGATTTCATCTTAGATTTACTCTGGTCTGGTCAAGTTTAGTTTAATCATCAGTGATAAAACCTGTGTATTTGAGGGCATCAAATATTAGTAACATAACATATAACAATAAAAGCAGTAGAAAAAAAAAGACTGATCAATCCTCGCCATTAATAATTGTTTCCTATTTGAGGTAAAACACCATCAATTTGAAAGGGAGGGGAATCAATTAAATCGACTCCGGTGTATTGCTGGTGATTTAATATATCGAACACGTAAAGATGAAAGGCAAAGTTAACCTAGGTGGGATTTGAACTAAGAACTATTCATACGGATAAGATATCTTAACCTTGAGAATTCCTCTTCGTTACTGAAAGCCTTTCAGATAAATTAGTAATAGTTGAGTGTGAAATAAAATGTTAATGCGAGTAAAAGATGCTGAAATCGCGATATGAATGTCTTAGCAGAATACTTGAGTTCACAAAGTATCCCGTAGATATATACATAATATATGAAATAGCGAATGATCAACATAGAAAACACATCTTCACAAAAATAATTCGGAAAATTCTTCACAAACGTGATTATTGCAAACTCGTCTATGACCGAAGCAAAAACACGAAACTGCAAATTATGTAATGAACATTATCAGAATACTGTAGAGAAATATATTACCTCAAGTTTTCATATGCCATGGTGAATGACAAGCCAAAGAAGCAGACCCCTTATTGTCATTTGTCCGATAAGAAATCGCAGCCAAATTGCCCGCCAATCAAATTAAAATTACACATTAGTTAATATAGCAATTGGAACTCAACGTCTGAACCGTTAATATGAGGCAAAACTGCCAAGGTTAATTTTGCCTTTCATCCTTATGGGGTCGATAAAATAAAGTACCAGTAATACACTGGGATAATTGCTGGCCTTGTGCCAAAAGTAGAAACAATTATTTCATATTGAAAGGCGGTGGATTGGCAGTATCGATAGAGCTTTGGACAATATGCTTTAAGGAATAGAGTTAAGTCCCTTTACTTTATGAATTCTAGTTCCACCCAGATTAGCTTCGCCCTCCATCCTTACGAGGGTGATAGAATAAATACAAGCAATGCACTGGAGTCCATTTAATCGACATTATCCTGCCCCAAATTGTTGGTACCTAAATCGAAAATCATTATTTAAAAGGAAACGTTCCGACTTTATATGTTCTGAGTTTAAATCTCGATTAGATAGGTCCTGGGATCAGTTCTGCTGCGCCAAGGTTTATGTAAGTGCTTTATAAAGCTGGTCTTGCAAGTGGAATTTTGTTGAAGGTAATTGAAGAAAAATGTTGCCTGTAAACCCGACACACGTATATATGTTTGTTTTTTTGTGTTTGTGTATGAATATGTTTATGTGTGTGTATGTGTATGCATGTGTAGGCCGCTGCGCGTTCGTAAGAAATTGAACCGGCTTATAATTACATTTCCTGATATAATTGTTAGATAATGTAAGTACCAAATTTGAAAAAGAAGTACCGGGTTCTCTTTGATCGTCTAATTCAATTCTGTGTTCCTCCTCGGCTCTAGCCTAACGACTGAGCCTATTTGGTACTAATGTAATAAAACAAAATAACACAAAAACATGCCATGACAGAAGACATTTAGGAATTCATTGAAGGAATACAATATTCATGACTTTTATATATTGTACTATCAAATAATTGAATCAACATTACTGTTTGTGGTCGTTTTCTGTAGTTTATATTTGTTTTCCTGCTCCGCTTTTTGAAATATGAATAACATTTAACTATATATATATATTTCGTTTCTGAATTTGTTTATATACATACATACATATATATATATATATATATATACATACACACACACACACACACACACACACACACACACATATATATATTTATATATATATATATATATACATACACAGATAAAATGTATTAGAATCTCGGCCTAAAACTATTTCCTGTATTTTGAAATGTCTTCCACGGTCTCTCACAAACATTTTGCCAATTCAAGTAGAAATCACGTTCAATTCTTTTAATGGACTGATACGATTGTTTTTGGCTTTTATTTCTCGTTTCTGCTTCATTCAATTTATGGATTATTATGAAATGAAATGAGCTATACCTATCATTCTGCGGAATATTCTGATTTCCTGAGCAGAGAAAGATCGGATGTACAGTTTAATATAAACTTTTGACATAGAAAATCAAAATATATGAGGTTATTTGTAATTTTGACTATGATTGAATTTAAGAGAAAATGACATATATGTACAAAATGAGATATAGAGCTATACATTTAAAAAAAAATAGTTTACCCTAGTGAAATTGCAAAAACGCGAATCCATTCTATATCAAATTATAGCATGATGATACGTTGTTTCGACTCTTAGCATTGGCATAAAACACATCTTTAAACAAGGGTCTCATATCTAAGCCACCCAGTTTACATTGTCTGATATAGTTGTAAATAGTTGGTAAATATCACATTTTTTTAAATATATATGCGTATTCTGCAATTCAATCAACATTATTAAAACGAGGATAGCCTAGCTATTTTCTAAACATCTCTATTCATCATACATTTTCTTTATTTAATGAAATGGGGAGAATCGAGCCATATGTTATATCAGTCATCCTCTCCAGTGTGATGATTTATGTCTTAATGTATTTATGTTTTAATTTGGCGTGGGCGTGAAACCCCACTAAAACTAAAATAATATGCCTTGGAGGAGGGATATGCCTACTAAATACAGGTACTGTTATATCACATGCAGAATAAAGAAAGTTGAAAAGTTCGATTAAGTGCGATATGTTTAAGCATAAAATTCTCCTCGCGGTGCTTAAAGAACGGAAGATAATTCCAAACGTATCAGATAATAAAAATATTTGGAAATTAAAGATAACTGATGAAAGCAGTTCGATCTTTTAGAACATATCAGCGACGATACGGAAGTCACGTCTGACAGTTCCATTAAAAATCCCAGTGTAACATTTAAATAGCTCAGCATGTTAGATAAATATGTTTACATCACAACTATCATCATAAAACAAAGACATCACTAACACATTTGCAACGACTGTGCCGATTCGCATTTTAATTTTCTAAACCGGCAAATTCCGGAATTGTGTATATTGAAAGTGCATAAAATATATGAACATTATGAAGTGTATGAATTGGCAAACATACTTTAGTATAGGGTTGGAGATAAAATTAGCCATTCATCCACATCCACGTACACTTATATACTATTAGTAATATTAAAAGAGTATGACATAGCCTGCACGAGAATCAGACGCTAAAATAGTATTACCACTGAAAATCTCTAGTGTTTGTGTTGACCTCTGTATAAACAAGTCGAACATTGTGTATGTGTCTATTTATCGACAAGTTTAACTTCCATAACACTCTTGTATCCGCCTATAAATACATTAGAAATTAGTTGAGAATGATGCCTCATTTTGCAACATACTATTAAACACTATATGTACGTATACACATTACATTTCTCATAGAGAAGGTCATACAAAATCTAGGAATTTGAACATGGTGTTTGAAATACCTTTCCCATCGCCTACCCCCTCGCATAAAAAGCCATAGCAACACTCATTAATTTCTACAGGTATTTACTCCACCTAACTCATTCAAGTCTCATGACTATTCTAGTGAGATTATCTTCTCATTCCTACGTTTAAACAATATGTATCCGTGGGTTTTATATCTAATAATTATAATATTCGATTCGTTTACAAGGAGACATCCTCATTTCGCTATGATTTTTTAGTTGACCAACACCATGTCAGCTAAAAAACATAGTTTAATTATAGTGTTTGATACTCACAAATGCATTTAAGTATCCGCTATGTAAGAGCGAAAAACCAAATTCTAATTTTGTTTAATCTATGTTTTTTTTGCAATGATAGTTTCTGCTAGTAACATTTGAAACCTGTCTACCCATGGCATACGATAGTTTATATTTGTAAACGACCGAAAAGGTGTTTTTACCAATGTAATCCACGTTTAGTTTTCACAAACATAAGAACAAATATTTATCTACTATAACTTTTTAGCTATGCAGATTCACTGCATGAGTAAGAATGCTTTCCCAGAATAGGTTAGTAGGTGATTTAAAGTGCTGCGGTAAGCAGATAAATATCTGCGTATAATTTCACAAATACTCTGTGTGTTGTCGAAACAAGCGATTCACTAAATGACTAGCACTATGAACGTTGTTAGATTTCCAGATATTGTTTAGAGGATTTAGACTGTAATGAATACCTGCAAATATATAATTTAAAATTTGTATATTTAGGTTTCACTTTAGTATATACACATATATACACTATAACAAACAAACAAACCAACACACACACACACACACATATATATATATATAATTGAGAGAGAGTAAGAGAGAAAGAGAGAGATAGAGAGGGGGGGGGAGAGAGAGAGAGAGAGAAAGAGAGAGAGTGAGAGAGAGAGAGAGAGAGAGAGAGAGAGAGAGAGAGAGAGAGAGAGAGAGAATGTGTGGCAGCAAAAGTGTCTGATGAAAAGTATTGCGGGACTAAACATTGGTATGTATGGCTATGCCTATATCTATCTATGCGTCTGCATACATGCGTGGTTATGCACAAGCGTACGTAAGAAGTGATAAACGTGGTTTGTTCTGTTTGACACTTTTATGCACAACATTAAAAATGCTATTGCAAACCATGCTTATATACAAATTGTTGTTTGACTGATGATAAGGAACCTGGGAAATGGATATGTGTGTATATATATATATATATATATATATATATATATATATATATATATATATATATACACACATATATAAATACATATATATATATATATATATATATATATATATATATATATATATATATATATATATATATATATATATATATATATATATATATATATATACATATATATATATATATATACATATATATATATATATATATATTCAGGTAGAAAGACAGAGAGAGAGAAAGAACGTGTGAAAAAGTATGAAACGGAATAGTTTTGTGTGTCCTCTAGTTACTTAACACCGATTGAGTAAAATAAACAAGGGAATTACTTGAAGAACATGAATCATGTATGTTATATATATATATATATATATATATATATATATATATATATATATATATATATATATATATATATATATATATATATATCACATTTACCAGGTTCCTTACCAGTAGTGAAACAATATAAGAGGGATCGTGTGTATGTGCTTAGCAGTGTTTTTTGTTTCTTTTATACAGGTATGTCAATCTTCTCGTTTACTTTGTTATCGATTCCTTATGATCACACGTGTATCTAATTATCTAAGTTGTAAAAAACAGATCGAAAAATATTCCCAAAGAAATAAACCAAAAATAATTACCAGATGGCGACACCAGTCCACCCGAAGTAATAAACACGAAAGTAGACATAATCAAAGCATAATATATTTAATTTCGGGTGTTGAAGCTGTTTCTTTATTTGTACATTGTACAATTTGATAATAAAATCTCATTGCAGCTGTTCACCGTAGGGTTGTTTTTTATTTAAGGTACGTCCTTGTTTGATATGAGGGTGGATCTGAATGATGTAAGAATTTCAGTGGCAAACATCGTAACATCTTCTGGTCTTTAATTAGATATTAATTCATTTACATCTATTCCACTCTGTTAAATACGCGGTGTATTGTATTTTCTTGATTTTCTACTCCAATGTTATTACTTAGCAATAACACCATCTTCGTTACAACGATGGTCATCATCATGATTGGTATCGCGAAAAACTATTTTTACAATGAGAATGATCATCTTTATTACCGCCATGTTGTGTGCGGGCAACAGATTAATAAAACCCCTTGTCACAATGTTCATTAATATCATTATTATAACCCACAATTATTAATATCATCTTCATCAGTTTTACACTTCTTTGAAGCAAACAAATTCCGAATATATATATATATATATATATATATATATATGTGTGTGTGTGCGCGCGCGTGTGTGTGTGTGTGTGTGTGTGTGTGTGTGTGTGTGTGTGTGTGTGTGTGTGTGAGTGTGTGTGAGAGAGTGTGTAGTTTCAGTCATAGCTATGTGGCTAATGCGGTTGCTTCACAACAATGTGGTTCAATTTAGCTATTGAAAGTGTCTTCTAGGACCACGCCATGACCAATGCCTTGGAAATGGAATTTCGAGGACAGAAAGTTCAAAAGCCCATCAGGTGTATGTGTTTGTGTGTGTATGTGTGTGTGTGTATATGTGTGTGTGTGTGTGTCTTTGTATGTGTGTGTATGTGTGTGTGTGTGTGTGTGTGTGTCTGTATGTGTGTGTATGTATGCATAAATATATATATATATATATATATATATATATATATATAAATATGTATACATATATATATGTGTATGTGTGTCTGTGTGTGTGTGTGTCTGTTGCACGTGAGCATGTTCATAATATCATGATTACTATCATCAACATCAACAGCATTTATCAATATTACACCACCATTACGACCAGTGATATAACACCTCTAGTGTGCCGTGTCCAATCGCCTTTACTAATTTCTAACAACACGTGTTTGATGTATAACAGGAGACAAGTTAATTAAATGGATACTTGATTCCACATGCACACGCGCTATATATATATATATATATATATATATATATGTGTGTGTGTGTGTGTGTGTGTGTTTGTGTGTGTGTATGATTCTTTATATTGAATGTACGTAGCAATAGTGAGCGGACAATCCATCATCACTTGAAAGAGCAGCCTTTACACTCTATTACGCACACAGAAATATCAACATATATATATATATATATATAAACACACACACGCACATACACACACACACACACACACATATATATATATATATATATATATATATATATATATATATATATATATATATATATATATATATATATATGTGTGTGTGTGTATGTGTGTCCATACAAACTCATACATACATATGTATATACCTAAACATAATGTGTACACCGAAACTACTAACCAAAATATTGCCTAGAGATATGCCATCTAATTTATATATGAACATGTTTGTTTGATGAGACTAAAGATAAGTCAAATCGTTGTATAAACCGGAAATCAAGAATAGATAATCAGCTGTATGTCATACATTGGTAGATACCGGAATGTCGGAAAATTAAATAATAAAACATGTGTGTATTTCCAGAATAATATATTTTTTGCGAACATGCGCGGTTTAGCGGGTGTTTAGATTACAATAACCAAAATGTGAGTTTAAATCTCCTTTGCACATTGTGTCCTGAGCAAGGGCCGCTCTATGTGTCAAAGCTTGGTGTCCGAACCTCTACCGGTACTGCCAATCCACGTCCTTTCCTGAACGATATAATAGAAGTTCTGCGCAGTGCTTGATACATCTCTCTCTAGTTCTTACATTTCTTTTTTCCCATATAACTACCTAGGCTCCATGTTTTAAATCCCACTGCTATTACACCTATAAATTCACTACTAGGTTAATCATCATAGATGGACATTTAGATGTCAGTAAAGTCTGTTGATAGTTAAAATCTTGTCGTATGCTTGTACGTATGCCAGAATACACAAACAAAACAGTGCTGATTGTGTGATTGTGTATTAGGATGTAAGTAAAACTGCATCTAAGCGCAGGATCTACCTTTAAGAAATATATTACGATCATAAGGTCAATTACGGGAGCGGATATTTCGCTGTATACTTGAGCAAAACAGTGTTTTTTACATAGCTCAGGGTTAATCAGGTGTACAAATGTGTAATAACAACAACTAAGATTTAACTGTACCAGAGAATGAGGACCTGGATAAGGTGTTCACGTATTTCCCCATAATACCGATAAAACCGGGATAATAAATATCCAGCATGATAAACATCAGAGCTTAGGACAAAAATTAACAAATTTCAAGGTTGGAATGTAGATATCAATCATATCATGTATAATTAAGTTGTTCTTACATAGACACAAGGTCAGATCGTTGGTAATATAAAAGAGGAATGGGATAATTACATTAGTTCCATTTTATAAGTGATATTTTATCGATCGCGGTCTGATGAAAGGCAAATAACCCGGCAATATTTGAAAGTAAATTGCCGAGAAAAAACGACATTTTGTCGAACAGCATAACGGTTCTGCCAAAGATAATTGGTTATGGAAATATATTATTTTGACGAATTTTATAAGACTGAACGTAAAATGCACATAACATAATTTTCGAGATATGGATGAAAACATGAAATATAGTCCAAAGGAACGTACCTAAGAGAATAAAACCACCACTTTATTATATATAGCTTCATTAATGCATGCAACGTTTACAGTCTCTCAAATTGTAACAACATTTCAAAAAAAAGTAATCAATATGCACTGATTTTCCTACAGAGAATATATTAGTTTAAATGGTATCCATTGGCATATAAGTAGAAACCTAGATGCCAGATATAGAGAAATATTAGACTTGAGTCTTCTCCAGATGAATATATATGGTTTTCTCGTAAAGCTGCAGCAAACTATTGGTCAATAATATCTCCCCGATGCCCCAAAACGTTTCGATTTATGTACATACTGAAATATTACATTTCAGATCTGTTCTACTTACATTTTTCTTGTGTGCTTGGTTTATTTGCAATTACGTCGGCTATCTGTGCCTCGTCGTTTCTCGACATAGATTAGTAATCAAATATTAAAAAAGACTTCGTTATTGATGTATCTACAGCTTCACGGCCACTGTAAAAAAAGAAAATAGCTTTACGCCAAATATATATAAGAGGGACTGGACAATTCAGAGTGATGAAATAAAATATCAACGCTAAAGCAGAAGAGAATAATGGTGCCTGTCAGAAAATACACAAAGCGAAGAATAGCGGTAATGAAAAAAACATATTGAAGCACAACGGTGTTCTACACACGCATTAAAAAGTACTTAATATTAATGATTTCTCACGTTGGCACAATGTCACACATCTTAGTGGAAGATAAAAAATGTTTTACTAACGTATATTACATCACTGGTATTATTTTATCAATCATGACATAATGAAAAGCAACCTGATTCAATATCTGCATGCAATAGGTACATATATCTAATGCACAGAAACCCGTATGTGTTAAATATACCGATGTTGGACAAAAAGACATGAAATACGTGACCGACGTTCTCACTCGGCAATTGAGATACTTGTGATAAAAGTGCAGGTCAAAATATAGCAATATATGTATCTTTTATAATGCATACATATATCGTATGTGCTTTCATATACACACCTTTTATAAATGACGCTAATTCGGTCAAAAGGTGTTCGCTTCGCAAACACGGGCTTCTGCATTCAGTCACGTTCCGTAACGATTTGGATATTTGTAGAGGCTAACCACGGGGTGACCGAGGTTATGTGATTAGAATTCGGTAGACGGGATGTTGTATTTTATTTTATGCAGATGCCGGGCTGGTTATTGTGATACGTATTTCCCGGCGCTGAAGATTGTTCGTCCTCGAGGACACCCTACTTTTGACAACTAAAAAGTTGAAAAAAAAATGATAAACAACCTTCGGTCTCCAGCATGCATGGTAGATTTTTGAGTCTTATTTTAGGAAAAAAGTAGCGTCTTCGACGCTGGGAAATACGCTATTTCGTAACTCATATACACATTTCTATTTCTTTTATCGCATGGTGTTAATGTTGATATAGATATTGACTATAGTAAGGATGATGATGATAACGAATAAGATGGTAGTGTTGATTACGATTATCATGATGGGGTTTCTGATGACATTTGCTGTGATAGTGATCGTATTGATGATCATGTTGATCGGGATTATGATTGCGATGATGGTAATGCTGATAAGAATTATAATGATGATGATGATGAGGAGGAGAAGAGGATTGTGATCATGTTGATTATGTTGATGATAGCAAAGATGTTGATGTCTCTATTGGGTGTAATCGCTATGACGTATCTGATGTGACTTGTTGCGAGGAGAAGCTATATTGAAATCAGCGCAACGACATAACATAAGTTATTATGTCAACATAGATTAACGCTAATTAAATGAGAAATGTTAGCCGAAATAGGGGGAAGGTATACGAAAATAATTCCAACTGATTCTGACAGAAGATATGTACGAGCTACTACATGCTATGAATCAATGTCTAGTGGGACATTTCTAGCTATAAGTTATTTAACATATTTTATGTTTGTTGTGGTTATTTTAGAAAGAGTTACAAACCAGGATTGATGTGTTGAGTAAGTTTCGACTAGAACAAGTTGTAGACGATATGACGAATGATAATCAATGATGTAGTAGTAGTAGTAGTAGTAGTAGTAGTAGTAGTAGTGGTAGTAGTAGTAGTAGTAGTGGTGGTGGTGGTGGTGGCAGCAGCAGCAGCAGCAGCAACATCAGTAGTAGTAGTAGTAGTAGTAGTAGTACTAGTAGCAATAGTAGTAGTAGTAGTATATGGTGGCGTCTTTATATCGTATGCGCCACTGGTACGCGCAATATTTTATAATCCTTTCTATTATATTGAAAGAGCTTCACATAATTCTCTAATCCCACATATCGCCATCTTTTCTAATTCCACATATCGCCATATTCTCTAAGCCCACATATCGCCATCTTCTCTATGTTGCATAGTTTGTTGAAAAAATGTCATTTCACATAGATCGGGTCAACCCATGCCATATTTGTGAAAATATGTTGACAGAATCTGGAAGCTAGTAGGATGGAATATCTAAACTATAATAAAGTAAGAAGCACGGGACTGTGTACCGTTTATAATGTTTTGTCCCATTAGTAAAATAAGTTGGATTACGTTGAATAAATAATGAATGACTATTACAAAATTGATCCACTAAATTTCGTGGAATTTCATTAAATATATTTTATTATTTATTTAAAGATTCGCTTCTTTAAATTGTCAAATGTCAACACTTCCGGTGGCGATCGCATAAATAAACATATTCATTTTCTGTCACTAATTTTCTCCTAATGCATTTTATATATAATATCGTTTTGTTTTTATGTATCATGGATTACGTTACTGATTACATAAGACAGTGTACCGCAGTCTTCGTTCAATTTCTGTGTATATTGTCAATTACGATTTTATTTGACGTATCATATCTACATGCAGATATACTTGCGTATCATATCAATATACACACTACACATGCTAGCAGAAAATCACCCGAAGTGTGGTTTGTCTGCTAGTATTTGTAATAAAAATACCTAGCAATGTCACACTGTCACGCTAAATCTCTCTGATATTTACGATCAATATAGACGCATCGGTGTAATACTCGGGCTTATTCACGAACAAGCTGTTCTGTTAACCGAACATCTGGATCATTAATTGACAAAACCGCCCGAGGTATATTCTATACCTAGATTCTTGTTCTCTTGTTCCTGATTTTCAAATTTGGATATTTTTTCTTTGCTTTTAAATATATGTTGTTTTTGCTTGAATTAAATAATTATTTAGAAGACATTTCCTTCCTTACTTATCTTTGACATCCATACCTGCCCAATATAACTGTCTGATGGCGAAGGTTCGAGGGATTTGTATTATTTCACATGTTTCAGTCTTTAGGTAATTTTTCTATTCATGATTTTTTTTATTTTCTATTCAAAAATAATTTTCCTATTTATTCATTATTTATCTTCATTTATGTTCTTTAGGTTAAAAAGATGCGGGTCACAATTTGTGTGGAAATTCTAGTGTATGTGCGCAGGCATGTGTGTTGAAAGATTTTGCGTCATCGGCACGTCGTTCAGGGTTCATTCCCACTGTAGGTTACATTGGCTAACTGTTTACTATTAAATGAGGTAGACCGATGCTTTGCGATATTTGTCAACAGAACCAGCGAAGGGCCCTCGTCAATATGTGTGTGTGTGTCAGTGCCACACAAAGAATTCGATAAAATATGTACCGGGGTCGAAATGTAGCGCCTGGCCCTAGCATAGTTGCAGGAGAATGCCTGTATCCAGCAAGATTTTGATAATTAAAATAGCAACAATAAAACAACAACAACGATTTAGTAATATCAATTTCATGAATTAGCAATTAAATTATCATAAATATCTTATCTCTTGTGTTAAACACGTGTGTTTTGTCAGAATTGATTCTTGCAATGTAGATGAAACATAGAAGTGTGCCATTAACTGTAATGTTTGGCGTTTGAATGATATTTACTGGTTGTAACTTACTGCATTCTATATTGCTGATATACACAAATGATGACGTATGACCCTTTACCTGAATTTACAGCTCTAATTTGAGATTTAGATTTAAAATTATATACGTTTACTTCGGAATTCAATCGCAGATAGCTTTGATATCGATTTGCGAATAAGTAATAATAAATTTCAATAGGAACAAAAGTTTTTCGAGTTGCATTCGCTATGGAATATTTTTTCCCCAGCCCGCACTATGGCTAATTCATGGTTTTTAAGGACTGAATTTGTTTTCGAACAAAAGAAGATTTCTTGTGTAAAGCATTATTTATCAAAGTTTAGTTTCTTAAGCTTAGAATATTCTGAAACATAATGTGTGAGAATGAAAGCTAAACAAGTAGATATGATAAACAGCACTATTCAGTATATTCATATATTAAAAATAATAGCATTGAAAGGATATTTGGTCTTGCAGCGGAGGCAATTTTGTACTTTTTGCGCTTGCAGTAAGTTGACGACAAAGGTAATATTAAGTCCATTTTCTGAAACATCAATTGTTATTATTTTCTGATTTTCAGTGCCGTTCTCCCGCGGAATTTATAAAAGACAATTATTTAGAAAATGCTCCTCCATATTTTGACATTATAGATTTTTTTATAAGGCAAAACCAAATTCTACGTGAACATATTTAATGAGCCAAGAAAGAAACTAGACTTATATTTTCAAATTAATGTAAGTCTAAAAAGGGTAAAATAAACAGTGCAAAAGAAAGAAAATAAGGGTTAAATATAGAATCCGAGTAAAAATGTGCTGTTCAATGTCGGCAACACATAATCCATGGGGCAATTCATAAACGATTATTTAAAGTTTAATTTTGACAAGAGTTTACAATCAAATGTTCAGACACTGGCAATTTATAAAATAAACAAACCAATAGGACGCCAATAGTATCTAAAAGCTGACTGAAATAAGAAACGAGAGAATAGGCGTTAAGTGGAAATACCTAGACACACATATCTAGAATAATTGTTACTACTTTTGGCACAAGGCCAGCAATTACCCAGAGCATTACTGGTACTTTATTTTACCGACCCCGTAAGGAAGAAAGGCAAAATTAACCTCGGCGGGATTTTAACTCAGTCCGTAAAGGGGCGTAACTATTCTGCAAATCATAGTGTCCGACCCTCTAGCGATACTGCCAATCCACCGCCCAGGGCAGTGGTTGGCAGTATCGGTAGAGCGTCAGACACCATGTTTTGCACCATAGTTATGGTCATTTGCGTTCTGAGTCAAATCCGCCGAGGTTAACTTTGCCTTTCATCCTTACGAGGTCGATAAAATAAAGTACCACTGGTGCACTGGGGTAATCGCTGGCCTTGTGCCAAAAGTAGAAAAATATCTAGAATAATAAAATAATTGTTTTTACTTTTGGCACAAGGCCAGTAATTATCCCAGTGTATTACTGGTACCTTATTTTATCGACCCCGTAAGGATGTAAGGCGAAGTTAACCTCGGCGGGATTTGAACTCAGATCATAAAGAGCCGTAACTCTTTTGCTGCAAAGCATGGCGTCCGTCCCTCTACCGATACTGCCAATCCAATAATGAGACCAGAAACTAACAACATAAGCGGATTATGAAATCAAACCAATAAAACTATTGATACTGTTCTTTCTTAATTATCACTACTGCTTGGAATATATAGAGACATGAATGAACTAAGTATTTATACTGGAAAATCTGTCGAAATTTCTACCTGATAGTATTCATCAAATCTAGGGCAGAGGAGCCTTTACCTCCATTCCAAACCACGAATATTCAAAACGAAACATTATCCAGGAAGAATTTGAGAAAATATTTTAAAAATATTTCAATTCTAAGTATGTAGAAAATTGTGTAAAACCCGAAACAATCTTGTTTAAACTATCAGAAGAATAAAAGGAAATAACAAAGAAATTATACTTACATATACATACCTAAATACATACCTCTTAGCCTTAGTCGTAGGTTCTTTGGCAGTAAGCCAACGGTCACGATCAGCGGCGGCTTTTTCGTCTCCGTGCCAAGTGAATATGACCAGCCAGACGGCACCGGTGCTCCGTGTCCACCCTTTGCAGTGTCCACGACTCGGCTATTCGCAGGATTTCACACACGTTAACGCCAGGACACTCGAAGGATCCTTCGCCGACACCGTTAGTTGAACCGTCTCTATCTTTACCGTGCTCTTTCAGGTTGCGATTGCGACGGTCCTCTGGGAGCGATGTCAGAGTGTACCGAAATGAAGACGTAGGCTCAGACCACCACCTACTGAGTGCTGAACTACTGCTGCGCCAAGAGAAAAGGAAACGACAGGAAAGAACGAACCCATATTCAGTGGAGAAGATGAAGGTTACTGATCAAGCGTGACTGTACCAGCTGATGCTGAAAAACTGGTTTCAGCAGTTGAGTGAGGCTGCCGATTTGGAGAAATGTTTGCGACAGCAGTCACCGAAGCAGCACAAGGAAATGTTGGCTGAGGGTGTGACATGAAGAAAGAGTAATGGACCCCGGAACCAACATGGGACCTGCTCGACGAACGAAAGAAGGCGAATGTCGAAAGATATTCTGCCAGATCGGAGGAAGACCAAAGAGATACCGTATACTCTCAACCTGACCTATATACATACATACATATATATATATATATATACATACATATACCCCCACACACACACACTTATATATATATATATATATATATATATATATATATATATATATATATATATAAGGTTTTTAGTGTAGAACCGGACAAAAATATATATATATATATATATATATAAATATGAAAATATGGAAATTAATGTGAGCAAGAAGCCAACAGTCTTTCATAATATATAAGTGACTATAACGTCAAAATGGAAAAAAATAAACGTAGGATGTGGGAAAATAATTCAAACTCAATTAAAAAAAAAATCAAGACAGAGATTTTATCCACAGATTTTGTGAAATCTAGGGTAAAAACCAATAGAGTCTTAACTGAGAATAAAATAAAGTTTAAATACTCATCCTTCAATTTGGAAAAAAACTACAAATGCTCTATATAGTCTTAAAAAGACTATTTCAGGAAACTTTTCAGTGGGAATGGTCACGATTGGAACCGTTCATCAGTAGAGCTCAAACATGATAACCCTAAGGTCACTGCCAAAACATGCCAAAAAGGGAATTTAAAAGCAGGCTAGTTCACCTCGTGCGTAATTATGAAAATAAACACACATGGAGAGACATGGCTGGTGACGTCAGATTGAGACCAGTGTCTGTTTACAAGAAACAGCAGTCAAAAACATTCCGAAAATAACTCTACAAAATGTAAGGAGTTCAGCAAAATAGCAATATTATCGCGGTTTTTTTTAAAAGAAGACCGGGATTAGTCACAAATAATTTTAAGCACTCTAGGAAAAATTCCGAGTATAAATATAAATGAAAATATAGAAATTAATGTGAGCAAGAAGCCAACAGTATTTCATAATGTATAAGTGACTATAACGTCAAAATGGAAAATAATTAACGTAAGATGTGGGAAAATAATTCAAACTCAATTAAAAAGAATTCAAGACAGAGATTTTATCCACAGATTTTTGTGAAATCCAGGGAAAATACCAATAGAGACTTAACTCAGAATAAAATAAAGTTTAAATACTATTGTGTATATATATATATATATATATATATATATATATATATATATATATTAGAAAGTGAGGTTTTTTTTACAAAATGAAAAATAACCGAGGTGTCCTACACGAGTGAAAGTATAAAGAAAAAGAGTTGAAATCGAAAATGCAACTGAAGTCTTATTTTTTTTTAAAATATATATATTTATTTGGTTCCTTTACCGGTTTCGCAGTTCTTCTGCTTTTCAAAAGGTGAGTTGAGATGGAGGGTCTGTGGTTTTTCTCACATGTGAGAAAAACCACAGACCCTCCATCTCAACTCACCTTTTGAAAAGCAGAAGAACTGCGAAACCGGTAAAGGAACCAAATAAATATATATATTTAAAAAAGAAATAAGACTTCAGTTGCATTTTCGATTTCATCTCTTTTTCTTTATATATATATATATATATATATATCATAAATCATGTCTTTAGAATCATCAGATAAAATATATACTATTTCTTCTTCTAATTAGCATAATTAACCATATAAAAAATCAATTAGATCAAGCT
>OZ024742.1:333549908-333562408 GCA_964016885.1 Eledone cirrhosa | reverse complement strand
ATTTGTTAATGAAGTAAGATTCTTTGCTGATGCGCTGGGTGTGGATGGCATTATCTTTAAATTTGTAGAGGGGAAAGATTCTGAAGTTGGGATGATTTTGGGCGGCACAGGTATCAATGTGTTCACTCAGTGGTATTTTCCTGTATTCCCGTATTTTAATTTGGGATCTATGGACAGTCATGCGTTGGCGGAGGCTGTTTTTGGTCTGGCCTATGTATTGTTCTCGACAACCTGAACAAGTTAATACATATATTAGATTTTCCGATGCACATGTGAAATTGTGTTTTACTATAAAACGTTGTCCATCTTTGAAATAGAATTCCGAACCCTCTATTAGGTTGATGCAAATGCCACAGTTGGGTCTATCGCATTATTTTACTGTGGGTTTCGTTGTTGTGGTTGGCAGTACTTTGGCATGTGTTAAGATGTTTTTCATTGACTTGGATTGTCTTTTGCTCTTTATGATATCGTGTGTTCGTAGAATTTGGTTCATTCTATGGTCCTTTTTCAATACAGGGATGTTCTGGAGGATGGTGTCAAAGGCCTCATTGTTGAGGGGGTTGTGTGTGGAGATGTATGGAAGAGCTTTTAGTTTTGGTTGATTTACTTTAGGGTGTCTAAGGTCCTGGGTACTGACTTTTAGGGCACGTTGGATTCCATTGTCAATTAGAGATGCAGGGTAGTCCCTGCCTATGAGTGTGTCCTTTAGTTCTTGTAGCCGTAAGTAGCAGATGTTTTTATTGGAGACTATAGTACATATTCTCTTGGCTAAGTTGTAGGGAATATTAATTTTAACGTGTCTAGGGTGGCAAGAGTTGAAGGGGAGATATTGCTTGGAGTCTGTGGGCTTGTAGTATATGTCTGTTTCTATTTTTTGTTATGGATCTTAATGAGGATGTCGAGGAAGGGGAGTTGTTTTATGGCTGTATTCCATCGTGAAGTTAATATTTGTGTTGAGCCCATTTATAAGGGTGTGAAATTCTTTAAGTTTTTCGATGTTTTCGTGCCAAAGGATGAAGCAGTCATCTAGATATCGCTTCCAGTTCCTTTCAATGTGTAAGTGGGGGGTGTTTCCAAATTTGTTTAGGACTTTAGTGTAGAGGGTGATTTCCAGGTATCCCATGACTAGGTTAGCATAAGTAGGGGCTTTTTTCGTTCCCATAGCGGTCCCAGATTTCTGCCTGTAGGGTTTGTTATTGAAAACGAAGTAATTGTTCTCCAAGATAAATTTGAGTCCCTCTATCACGAATTCTTTTTTGATGCGTTGTGGGAGTTCATTGTGGAAATTATCCAGCCAGAATTGGATAGCTTCTATTCCTAGGTTGTGGGGGATGTTGGAGTATAGGTTGACTACATCGAACGTCACTAGTAGGGTTTGTTCAGAAATTGGCATATTAGGGAGGTGATTGAGCATATCTAGGTCGTCCCTTATATAGCTTTTGATGTGCTTGAGGAAGGGTTTGAGAAGGGTATCAATGAAGTTGCTAAGACGGTGCGTTTCGCAAGCGGGGCCTGCTATTATAGGTCTTAATTTGAGATCATTGGGTGAGGGGACATTGATGACTATGTCTGTGGCTTCCTTGCATGCCTTACTGATTGATTCGATTTTATGTACTTCAGGGATACCGTAGAAAAGGCTGGATTTACTTGTGAAGTCTGTGATGAAGCTGAATTCCTTGTTAGTGAGTCCTTCTTTGTATTGGTTGATTAGAGTTTTTAGGTTTCTCATAATTTTCTGTTGATTGTAGTGTTCAGCCTTTTCGTAGTATGTTTCGTTTTCCAAAGTGGAGAGCGCTAAGTTGATATAGACTTCTGCCTCCATTAGGACTACTGTACTCCCTTTATCAGCCTCTTTAAATGTAATGGTTCTGTCGGTTTTTAATCTATTTAATTCTTCCCATTCTTTCTTGTTGAGGTCTGGCTTGTGTTTTTGTCTGTGCAAGTGTTGGTAAGGGAAGTTTGTGATGTGTTCACAGAATTCGTCCAGGATTTTATTTCTACCTTTTGAAGGGGTGTAATTGCTTCTATTTCTGGCTAATGATTCATCCTCATTGTACTGGTCGAATAGTTGTTCACTAAGTCGTAACTTTCTACAGAAGTCTGTGATGTCTTCCTTCATTTCATAGTAGTTAGGACGTAGTGGGGTCGGTGTGAATTTAAGACCTTTGGGGAGTAAGTTGATAAGGTTGGGTGTTGGTTCTGCACTAGTAAGATTGATAATTTTTATTACTATCGGTTTCTCCTCCCTGTCTTGTGTTATTTTGTTTGCCTGTATCTGTGTGCTGTGTCTAAAAAATGGTTGGGTAGAGGGGTTGTCTGCTGATGTTAAGTGGTCTCCTGTGTTTGTTATATTCCTTGTTGTTGTAAAATGTGGTTCGGGTTGGTGGTTGTAGATTGAATGGGGTGTTCCTGTACTGCGAGTATGGGTGTGTGTTTCTATGTGCCATGTTGTATTGTGGTGTTATAAGTGGCCTACGTTGTTGGTTGTATCGTGTGGTGTGGGTTTGTTGTGTATTGTGGAAGTGAGAGTTGAGAAAATGGTAATTACCTTGCTGTCCCCTTGAAGCGGGGAAGTTGTTGCATCTATCATGGCGGTGGTTTCTTTTCCCTATGTTTGACGATGAGGAATCCGCGTAGTAGTTGAGTGATTTGGTATGGTGTCTCCTTGAAGGGGGAAAGTTGTAAATGTCATTCTGGGGGAGATGATTTCTTGGGTTTTTGTTCCTTCTTATGGTAGCGAGGTTGGGAAGTTCATCTTCGGTGTGATGCTTCCTTCTTCGTTTGTTTGAGGCTTGGGGGTTGAGAAGTTGTTGTGCGGTTCAGTTATGGGTTTTCCTATTTTTATGAACGGGTTATTGGAGGTGTAATCCGTTTGAAATGTCGATTCATAGTGTAGGAACCAAGCGGCACTTTTTTCCCAGCGTTGAAGGGATTTCAGTGCTTCTCTGTTGCAGTCCCCTTTCCATAATTTGGAGATCTTCTCTACCTTGGGGCCTTCAGTTTTGTTGTTGATTTCCAGGAGGATCTCTTCATCGATGGTTTTGATTTTTTCCTCATTTGTCTGGGCCCTCAGTTTAAGAAGTTCAATTTCTGTCTTCATTTTTTCCAATGCCATTCTTTCCCTAAGGTGTCTTTGAGGTTCGGGTTCATTTGGAATGGACTTTATTTGTAGTTTACGGGGGAGAGTTAGATGGGTTGAGTTAAGCCATTTTTCATATATCTCTGCTTTGTTGTGATTTTGTATCATCTTCCAGAATGAGAACATTCTGTCTCTGAGGGATTTGTTCCATTTTGGAATTGTTCGAATTTTCATTTTGTGTGAATCAATCTCACATGGTTTTTCGTTGGTTTTTCCTGGGTTGGTAGTAGTGAACATAGTTTGGATAGTATCGCAAAGGTTTTGGAGTTTGTCGCCGATTTCGGAGGGTTTGTATCTGGTGGCGGTTTCCTTATTTGTGGAGTCAAGTTTGTCGACCATCAAAGATAGGTTGGTGTTGATTTTCTTGAGTTCCTGTAGGATCTCTTCATTTGAGTTGATGAGGGTTGTATCCGTTTTTGTTGGCATTTTCTGTATCTCGTGTGAGGATATGATAGTTAAAAGAATAGAGGTGTAACACACAAGTTATTATATATTGGTAAACGGAGTAGAAAATGCTGACAAATTGTTCACAGTTGAAAAATGGTTTAATTAGGAATAAAAGAGTATTAGTGATTGTATGGGTTAGTATTCAGTTGTGGTTTTAAGTTTTTAAGTTTTTACCGGTTGCGCATTTCTAAATGCTTTTCAAAAATAATTTTGAGATAGAGTGTCCGTGCTGTTTGCTCTGATCTGATTAGTTTTAACTATATATAAATATATATATATATATATATATATATATATATATATATATATATATATATATATATATATTTATATATGAATGTCATGTGTTTAGAAAAATACGGTATGTTTAGAGGAAAACATTTAGAAAGCCGTAGCTATGCAGAACTACGGCTTTCTAAATGTTTACCTATAAGCACACCGTATTTCTCTAGAAATACGAAATTTCTATACACACCTGTATACAGCTATGCCTATAGCTACATCCTAATTCTATATAAATATATATATATATGCGCGTGTGCGTGTGCGTGTGTGTGTGTGTGCTGTCAATAGAAACACATATTAATAGACAGAAAGTTTAGTGCATCGGATGGGACGTGTTACAATATTCGACGAACTCACTGTTCCCTACTTAGGTGTTACACCAAATCTAATCACCCCTGGTTTGACATAAACAGTTTAACCGTGCCAGATTTGCAGTTTGTGAAAATCTCACTATTTCTCTATAACCAATCTCGGAGACTAGACAAAATGAGTGTGCGTGTGTGGAAGTGTATTAATGTGTCATAAATTGTATTACTCATAATTCAAAACCAGACATCATCCTAAATGAGCAATTGATGCGCAGCCACCCTCGCTACTAAATAATTGTTTCTACTTTTGGTACAAGGCTAGCAATTATACCAGTGCATTACTGGTACTTCATTTTATCAAACCCTTAAGGATGAAAGGCAAAGTTAACCTCGGCGGGATTTGAACTCAGACCGCAAAGGGGCGTAGCTCTATGCTGGGAAGCATGGTGCCCAACCCTCTAACAATATTGCCATGTTCCTTGATCCACAACCTACCCACGGATTGCCAGCAGAAATTAGTAGGTCGTACAATGTACCATTCTTAACATAAGCTTTCATAACCCCAGTGAACCTTCTCAAATATACTTCATGAAGCTAAATTACGCTGAAATGCACAGCCATGATTTATGTTCTGCATCACAAGATACACCTACTTCAACACCAAATACAACTATAATCTGCCCAGTTACTCTATTCCCATATAAATATAAACAGCCTTATACTTATAGCGAACTATCATTTAATACCATGTAACCAAATATTCCCATATAAATAGTGTAACATCAAAGGGAACGATTAAGGACTCATGAAATTTAAAATACATTATGTGATGTATTTTAATACAATGGATGCAGGTGTGCATGCTGCTTATGTCACCTTTAAATGCGCAGTCTTACATAAGTTATTACGAATCTTATAGTTATGTGTGCCAAAAGAACTCTATTACTGTAAGATTATCTGTAAAAAATGGGAGGGGAATATAAGAAGATTTGCAACACCAGCACGACAGATTGTACCGGCTTAAATACAATGAAGTTCCAATTTAAATAATTATCAAAGACTTGATAAAGCTCAACACCACTTGCAAAGTATAAATAATGGTTTATATATATTCAGTATAAGTATGAATGTAAACGACGTGCCATATATATATGCATACGATATACATGCAACAATCATATATATATATATATGTTCATGGGGTCTCAACTCGTTATTAAGTAAAACTAGGTTGATTAAACAGGAACCCATGGTAACACATCACAAAACAAATAAAAATTAGTTATTTGATAATAGAACTTTAGTGAGATTATTTGTATAGAAATAGGTAAATTTATCGTTAATTGGCGATAACAGTAACGCAATATCTTTCCAAATAAAGGCATTTATAAAACTACGTACAATATTTAAGATGTGAACATGTCAGAGGTACAAAACCAGCCACTAAAGAGAGGCTGATATATTCTTCTATCTTTACATATCATTACCATGCTCTTACCTTCGCTTTGGTGATTAGGAATACAAGACAATAACTCACTGTCAGTGAAATGCATTAATTACACTTACATTGGTGACATATTCACAGATTTAATAAATACATCAAGATTGATTATTTTATGAAGACGTATTGTATATGTGTTAATATACACTTTTAATATAGATACATATGAAACTAAATCTCATTTACGAAATAAATTACGTTATTATTGCGCAGAGATTTGAAAGCCCGAACAAGTGGCGATGAACAAATCTAATGAGCCGACCACTAGAGCAATGCACTTAGCTCACTTTTGGCCAGCGAAAACTGGTAAGACTAAAAGCATAGGTGTCATAAAATAATGGACAGAAAGGTATGCGTGGAAAAGATTAGGGCGAAGACTGTATTGAGTAGATCATTTTGAAAGAGGGTTTGCATATTTTTTCTCCTCTATATTTGAGATTTTTGTAGAAAATCGTGATTGACTCTAAAATTGGGGGAATCTTACACCCGTGTCTTATATATTTAACGACCATATCTCTCGCTCATACGGTGGTTAACATTTGAACACGATTTCTCGGTCTTGGCCTATCCGTATGCCATTTATAATCCTATATTTTGATGTATACACACACGTACACACACACACACACACACACACACACACACACACACACACACACACACACACACACACACACACACACACACACACACACACCACACACACATATATATATATATTTGAGATAATCTCGAACATATGTCTTCTCTCCCAAAATAAACTCCAAAAGAAAATCAAAGAATAAATCCGAGCATTTAATCATTAAAATTATTGAATGACATATATATATACATGAATATCGAATGATATAAATGTATAATGACACATTTCAAAATTTAACAAGAGACAATCTGTATAGAATGCAAGAATGCATAGATCATTACAGTATCATATTAAAATTTAACAAAAAATTTAAATATATATACCTGATAAAAATCATATGTATCCATCACTAATCAGGAATACATTTCAACAATTATTGATAATCGATCTGAATTCTCAGTGAGAGCATCGATCTATCTAAACTTACACCCGTTAACATATAGACTTGGCACACACACACACACACACACACACACACATATATATGTATATATATATATATATATATATATCAATGCTGTACTAAAATTTATATTTACTCCTAGAATTAACGATTAACTGATTAATGTAGTTAGATGATTCTCTTGATTGATTAATTGTTTAAGTTTGTTTGATAACTTCTGGTTGAGTGCTTTATTCAGTTTGTCTAAAGGGATTCGTTCCTTTATCTGAAATTAGAATTCACCGCCTAGGCGGGGGTTACCTCCCTTGGAGTAAACCACGTGTGTGTGGCGACATTTAAAGCTACAACACACCCGCTCAGGCTAAGAACGAAAGACTTACTGAAGAAGTAAATCCTATGTTCTGTCGTCAAAAACCATTATATTGCAGACTCCTGCAATAGGAATTTGTCGATCTTGGATTTGCAGAAACCTAGCGCTGATGTTGGATGCTATGTGTGATCTATATTGTTGATATACGATGTAAGTTATATATTTTGCACTCAGCCTCACCGCTATGTCCTGGTCAGTATAAAATCTTTTCCTGGGTCCTGTATTTTCGTTGCTCTAGTGATGCGGCTGGACTGCTGACCGCTATATCTCATTTGCTAAGCTGTCTGAACGTAATGTTATTACTCTTGGGTCTTTCCTCATCTGAGAGCTCAAGCTACAGACCGATTATGCATATACGCTAGCTTGGGCGTATTCTAAAGCTTCGTCAATGCTGTACTAAAATTTATATATATATATATATATATATATATATATTTATGTATGTATATACATACTACTGTGCGTATGTACACATATATGCATGTACGTATAGATATTTATATTTAGGTATCAGCCGTACTAAGAGTGAGAAATGAAATTTCGTTTCATTCTTTTCCATATATATATATATATATATATAAAGTGAAAGAGTGAAGAATAACATGGTCGGCTGTAGAAAAGGGCTATATTTAGAGTATTAACAACTCTTTCCTTGATCAGATATATATATATTTACAGTATTACCAACTTTTTAATTGATCATATATATTTCATATATATATATATATATATATGTTTATACTTGGGAAGGTGATATTGTTGTAATAATATTGCCAGAAATAATAACAGAACACATTCATTTTGTTTGGTTGGCTTTCGCTTCTGTATATTTTATATATCCATATTTAATTTATTTGCAATCAACGTTTATCATTGAGTGACCAACGGTTATAATTATAGATATAAATATATATATATATAGACTATTAAACTTCTTTCGTTTCACATCTGCAACATCATCAGTGGTACTATTATGTTTCCTCCTGTTGTATTATATGTCTACGCCATATATATATACATTTAAAAGTATATATACATATATATGGGTGTGTGTGTGTGTGCATGTGTGTGTATGTGTCTATCTGTGTTAATTATTACAGTATGATTACGAATAGACATTTAAAATCCTTTTCTCTATGAAGTTAGGAAGTGGAAGCTGGCGGCTAATACCATATAGCGGATTTCAGCAGAGGCATGAGAGGATAACTATCGACGAATGTTTCAAAATAGAACTAAAGTTTTCGCTCCAACATACCTGTATACATAGAAGTATGTGAATTTTGCCTATCAAATGATATACGGTGTGTTTACAAATAAACATGTGAAAGCCTCTGATGGAATCTGCTAGATGTTGTTAGCCGTCAGCTTCCAAACTTCATCGTTAAAAGTCTTTGAAATATGTATTCGTAATCATAATGTGTATCATTAGATATACAAAATTCACATTCCGACATGTATGTCGGAGCGAAATCATTAATTCCATTTTCTAGATGAGACGGCCTGATAGCTCTATATGTAAATGAGGATAATCAGCCCATGTACATAAGTGTTAAATATATCCAGCAGAGAGCAGGATAGGCGAAGCACTACATTGATAACGACCAGTTGCCAGAAAGATCGTCGATAGTTATCTTCTACTGTCTCTGCTGGATGGCACTAGACGTCAGCTTCCAAAATTCATAGCTAAAATGCTTTGAAGTGTTTATTCGTAAACATACTGTGTGCCCACGGAGCGTGGGTAGTTCAGGATTGGTGGGGTACCTGAGTCAACCCTACATGGTTGTTGGAGTAGTAGTAGTAGTAGTAGTAGTAGTAGTAGTAGTAGTATTAGTAGTAGTAGTAGTAGTAGTGGTGGTGGTGTTGGAGATGGTGGTGTTACTACTACTACTACTACTACTACTACCACTACTACTACTACTACTACTACTACTAGTAGTAGTAGTAGTAGTAGTAGTAGTAGTAGTAGTAGTTGCTGCAGCAACCGAAGTAGTGGTTTTAGGAGGAGGAGAAAGGTTTACATTAGTGCATTTATATGCCATGATAATTGTTCGAAATCAAAAACATTGATTTTTTTGGTACGAATTGGCTGAGGGGTCGATATTGAGCTATTGTACGACTATAAATATGATGTTAGAGACGCATAGAACAGACAAGTTTCTGGTGATAATGAGTGCGACTGTTTGAGAATGATGTTAGTTTTGAGTTATTGTTGAGGTGAATGGGAGTGTGTAATTATTAACAATACGTCGGAAGCCACAATACTAATATTTGGAAGCCAGTGTTGTAACGGCATATTTATTCAACCAGAATAGTATAACTTCAAATGATTTCACATAGATACACACGCATATTGGATTATTCTGTCCGGTTGTTGTTAAGTGGTTGCTCTTATACAGGTAACCACGTTGAAATACAGTTAGAATTAAATGATTGTAGCTCTAGCGGTTAGACGTTTCATTTAACAATGAAACGTTCTGACGTCTTCTTTGTATTACACATTTACCTGGTATACAACATATCCATTGTCCGGTTCTCTCTCTCTCTCTCTAATTTTCCTGGGCGTTAATCTAATATTCGCAATTTGTGCCATATTCGTACTTGTTGATTTTGTTGTTTTTCTGATAATATATTTATATATATATATATATATACGTAGGAGGTTAGTAATATTGTAGAACAATAAAACTATGCATATATCAGATAAGTAGCACTCAACAGTTGGTAGAACTGGAGTATATATAAACAAGAAATTTTAAAATGGTTAAAAAATTCCCTATATTTTATTATGAGCATTTTGCAAACAACATCATCCTGGGACAAAAATTATGGTCTCATCAGATAAAATAAGGTAACATGATATGAGGCCTAAAAACACTTGTGAACAAGAAAGTGCCCTTATATAAGAGAAGAGAACAAATAGGAAAAATGAAGAAAAGAGGAGAAGAAGGTAACAAGAAAAAGAAATAGAAGAAAGTAAAAAAGAAAGAAAGAAGGGGAGAGAGAAAGAGAGAGAGAGAGAAGGACTTCTGATTGGGAACGTGGTCAAAAAATGAAAACGGCTAAAAAAATAAATAATTTGATGAGGTGTATGTGCTAATATTACAAATATTATAGGTCTAGAATATAGAAACTGGGTATATTATTTTATATTGAGTTTGAATACTAAAAATTGGATTAAGAAGTGTAAAAAGGCATTAATAAAATGAAAATAAAATAAAATTGAATTAAATTAAATTAGAAATAATTGTAATAATTATAAAAAAAAGATTTTTAAAATAAAATAAAATAAAATAAAATAAAATAAAATAAAATAAGATAGAATAGTATAAAAAATAAAAATAAGAATAGTCTATCTATGTCATAATTAAAAAAATACTATTAAAAATTTATATATGAGGGGTATACTATTTACTTGTTGATATAAAATAATAATTAAAATGTATACCCCACATATATAAATTTTTAATAGTGATTTTTAATTTTGACATATATAAAATATTGTTATTTTCATTTTTATTCTATCTTATTTTATTTTATTTTATTTTATTTTATTTTATTTTATTTTAAAAACCTTTTTTTTATAATTATTATAATTATTTCTAATTTAATATTATTTTATTTTTATTTTTATTTTATTAATACATTTTTACACTTCTTAATCCAATTTTTAGTATTCAAACTCAATATAAAATAATATACCCATTTTCTATATTCTAGACCACAGGTTCTCAACCCATTTAGACCAAACGCCCAGTTTTGTCCCTCGAAATCACGAAACGTCCCCTCCCCTATTTTCCATTTTTCAATATCCTACTGAATTTTATATCAGTAGATTACTAAAAAAATTATTAACAATATTCCCAAGATGTGTATATTATCTGATTATGTGTTGTATGTGGTACCCGCTTCTGTTTTTTCTTTTCTTTTTTATTTGTAATATTATTTATACAATAGGGAATAAAATATATCTACATAGTGTTAACTCGTTGCGGTTGAGTCAATAATTTCAGACATGAAATACATTGTATCAGTGAAGGAAAGATAAGATTCTAACTGGCTGCGCTCAAAGTGTCTTTGACGCAGTTGACTGTGGGTTTTTCCATTTTTAGGATCTCAATTACCGGTTAACGTCTCAATTACCAGACATGCCTGCACACCTGCTCACAGACTGCTCACTGCGGTCAGACTATAGTTATGCTGTCTTGTTTGCAAGCTGATGCAAATGCATTCACACTGGCTGTCTCAAAGACATACAAATATGGCTTATAAAACTTACCAAAATAAAGAGCCTTCCAGCGCCCTCCCCCTCTAACCTCCCTCCTCCAGCCCCAAACGCCCCCTAACGCGACCTTGCTCCCAAACGCCCCTACCCCTGGAGTTCCGAAACGCCTCCCGGGGGTGCATATGTCCCCCTTTGAGAACCTTTGTTCTAGACCTATAATATTTGTAATATTAGCACATGCACCTCATCAATTTATTTATTTATTTTTTTAGCCGTTATTTACAGCTATGTTCATTTTTTGACAGCGTTCCAGATCAAAAGTCTCTCGCTCACTCTCTCTCTCTTTCTCTTTATCTTTCTCTCTCCTCCTTCTTTCTTTCATTTTTCCTCTCTTCTATTTATTTTCCTTTTCCTTCTTTCCTTTTCTTCATTTTTCCTATTTTTTCTCTTCTCTTATATTTTTGTCATATGTAGACTGCACACTTTCTTGTTCACAAGTGTTTTTAGGCCTCATATCATGTTACCTTATTTTATCTGATGAGAACACAATTGTTGTCCCAGGATGATGTTGTTTTCGAAATGCGCATAATAAAATATATGGAACTTTTTTAACCATCATTTAATTTCTTCTTTATATATATATATATATATATATATATATATATGCTAACGGCACTTGCCTCTGGTGGACACCACCCGAGGGCGTTAGCGCCGGTGTTCTTTGCATAACTACGGCTTACTAAACGTTTACCTGTAAACATACTGTTTCTTTAAAAATACGAAATTTCGATACACACACACACACACACACACACACACACACATATATATATATATTTGCCCAAAATAAAATTGAGTATGATCCGGCTGAACCACCGACATCAGCAATATCCATCGATTATAAGATCATACTATATGTTTGGTATAATATTAAGTCAAATATATTCGGGACCGAATAAGATTTTTGTTCGAATGATAATTTTCAATTCCGTTATAGGTCACGTTAGGGAAGTTTCCTGTGAATATCTGTAACTCTTCGCGACTGAATAGGCCCATATGGCCTTCAGGAAAACCATGCTACATACTGCCAGTCAAATATACAGTGTCATTAACATGCTTCGTATCAAAATATATGGCTGCTCTTATCGTGTCACAAACCAAATATATGAAGATTACCTCTAC
>OZ024742.1:333477408-333544908 GCA_964016885.1 Eledone cirrhosa | reverse complement strand
CGGCTTTTCGCAACACTTCGCCTCAGTGGCCGAGAGCCGCGGCAGTCCGTCGAGGTAGACACTAAAGTACATCCCTCGACCCGGCCCACCGCTGCCCCCGAACAGCTGAGCGAAGTGTCGCTGAAAAGCTTCACACATTTGCCCGGGATCGAGTAGCATGCGCCCGTCGTGGTCCACCAAAGACTGGATCGTGGCTTTGTTGCCACGACGCGCCTCCGCCACTCGGGCCCATTCAACGGCTTTCGTCCCCTCGTGTCTGAGAGCACGCACCCTTGTTCTGACAACGCAGCGTTCGTGCTTTGCATTGAAGAATTGGTCAAGGGCCTATTTCGCCGCAAGAACGTCGGTCGCAATGCCTTTGCTAAGCGCCTCCTCTAATTTTCTAACTAGTTCTCCCTCTGCTCTATTTTTCTCTATTGCTAAAGCCTTACTAAACCTAATCGATTCTATTCTAATCGCTCTTTTCAGAGCAAACCACCACTTGTTGTAGACGATGGCCCCCGTCTACGCCCGCTTAACTAGTTCGCTAATCCGGTCTCTGTAGGCCTTGCGCGCTGGTAAGGACCCGTTTAGCTTCCAGTAGCCGGGTCCTTGTCTATGAAGCCTATCTAAGTCAAGCACACAGATCACGAATTTGTGGTCCGTGTAGTTGACTATCTTGAATTGTGGACAGCCTATGCTAGACCTATCTATTTCCTTACAAAATACTCTATCTAGATATGATCTGGATGACCCTATGCGATTTGTCCAAGTCCACATTGGCACATTCGGGAAATCCAATCGGTACCTGTCAGACAGTTCAAAACGCCTCAGCAGGTTGGTGAGGCTCGTGCACCCTCCACCCCTATCCGCTAATCTCACACAGTCCCAGCGTGCATCTAAGATCCCGTTCCAGTCGCCCACTAACACTAAAGAGCGGGACGTTTTAAGAAAGGTCTCCAGACGCCGGAAGAAATCAGGCCGCCCTGCTCCTGTCGGGGCATAAACGGCCACTAGCCTGAAAGCTTGCCCTTCTCCGCTGGTCACGTCCAGCACCACCAACTTACCCTCTGGGTCCAGGAAGATGGCCCGTATGGCGAGATCCAAACCTCTCCGAAAAAGCACAGCAACTCCTACCCCCGATCCAGGACGGCTGGGAGATGCGTACACATCGTAGCCGCCGAAGATCGGTGCGAAGGCCCGTGCTTCGGAGATTCTGGTCTCGCTGATGGCCACTACATCTATGTTTAGTGACCTGAGGTTGTTGAGCAGGTGACCCTGCTTCCATGACGACCCCAAGCCACGCGCATTTATGCTGCCTATTCTGAGTGAGGTCATGTTTAAAATAGAGTGGAAAAGAAGGGAAAGAACACTTATCGTACTTTGCGTAGAGGAGGGATGGTTTTTACATCCCTTTTCACTTGATCGTCTGGTGAAGGGATCGTTGAATGGTCCCTTCGGCTGGTCATCGGCTCTTCTATGAGCATGTCCGAATATACTCTTCGGTTGATAGTTCCTCCTAGGTCTCTGAAATCACCAACTGCGTTGGGGAATTTCGTTTTAATGTTTGTGTATTGTTTATGTGCTATTTTTAGCAGTCTTATGTTAGTTGGCGTTTTGATTGGTGCTGGTATTATGTAGTCGTGTTGTGAAATGTCTGTGTGTTCAATTACGTAAGTCATTAGTTTCTTGTTGTCTGTATTTATTGCCGTGCATTTGTTTTTCTGGGGGTGAGGTGTGGTTCTGCTATTTTCTTGTCGTTTTGCTGGGTGTGTGTTTTTTGTTGTTGTGTTTGCGATGTTGGTGCTTGT
The DNA here is from genome assembly GCA_964016885.1 of Eledone cirrhosa. Taxonomy (NCBI): domain Eukaryota; kingdom Metazoa; phylum Mollusca; class Cephalopoda; order Octopoda; family Eledonidae; genus Eledone; species Eledone cirrhosa. Next base: position 333,543,118 of record OZ024742.1, on the reverse strand, counting down.
GGTGGTGGTGTTGCTGCTGTGAGTCTCTTTGCAGTAGACTTTACCCTTTTTTCATTTCTTTCCTCAATTTTCAAAGGCGACGATGCGCTGCTTCTGCGTTTGTGCCGTCTTACGACCTTTTGCCATCCCTCTCTCTCCTCACACTCCATGTCTGATTCTGTGAGGTCGGGGAGGGGTACCAGCTCCACTCTTTCACTTGTTGTTGTTGGTGATGTTTGCACTGGAGTCTCTGTTGCAGCTGCATTTGGTATTGCTGTTGTTGTTGTTAATACTTCCACTGCTGCTGCTGTCTTTGATTTCCGTGGCGTGGGTATGGGTGCCACAGACGTATCGTTCCTGATTGCCGCATGTCCTGTTGCTGGTAGCCGTGGAGCCGGTTTCGGAAGGAGGGGGGTTCTCTCCTTTCTCAGGGTCTTCTCGTTGCAGAAGGCCTTGAGGTGAGTCTTCGATCCACAGCGAAAGCATTTCTGGCGTTTGCCCTCAACACTTATGGGCAGGTGAGAACCGTTATCGAAGTCTATCACGTCCGGGATAGCTTCGATGCACTCCTGGTTGGTTTGGATTAACATCTCAATGGAGGTGCCGACCCAATCTTCTCTTACTTTTTTCTGTACGTGCAGTACAGTTGTATTGTTCTCGATTCCGACGAGGACAGACGCGGCCAGCCAAGAAGGGGCCATCCCGGTGGGGGGACGTGGGTCAGTTTGACCTTCACCATTTTTTATCGCAGAAGGAGGGCACCAACACCATTTCCTCGCTCCTTAGGGTCACTACGGATTGAGCCTTTGCCTCCTTGGGTGTGGCAAAAAGTACGTCTACGGTGGCATATTTCTTGCCTCGAGTGATGTGCGTTTTCCGCTGCCACACAGACCCCAAGGCTTTCTTATTTGAGCCTCTGTGGCTCTTTCAACCCTACGGGATTTCATACTTACTGTACGGTACGTGACCGTACAATGCTGTTGGGTTTCGAAAAATGTTTCCGCTGCCTTGCAGATTGCTCGGTGTCCAGTTTTTGTCACCATCTTCTTCGCTTCCTCTAATTCCTCATTTGTTATGTGGATTGTTTCCAGGTTCTTCGCGATACCTGCAAACGAGATTGGTTTTTCTTTGCTGTTGTTGTTGTTGTTGTTGGCGTCAGAGCTGCTGTTACTTTTGTTGTTGCTGCAGGTACTACGACTACTGCCGCCGCCGCTGTTGCTGTGGTTGTTGTTGTTGTTGCTGCTGCTAATGCTGTTGCTGTTTATGCTGCTGCTGAGGCTGTTGCGGCTGCTACTGTTGTTTTCATTGTCACTGTTGCTGTTGCTGCTGTTATTACGGCTGCTACTGCTATTATTCCTGACGTCAGACGAATGAAATGGGTTTTCGTATTTCCCGCACACATTTTTCGTCGTTGTCGTCGTCGTCGTGGAGAAATCTTGCACGCTTTGCACGAGACTTTTCTTTTCTGTCGTCGCTTGCGAAAGAGAAGGAAGGGATAGAGACACATTTAAAGAAGGGAGGGAGAGAGACAATCTTCTCTCTGCTGTAGTGACGATTGAGGAAGAAGAAGACGGAATGAATGGGAATGACCTATGAAAATTCTTTTTCGTAGCCATGTTGTTTTTTTTGTTTAAAATAAATATTGGGCACAAAACCCCAATAAGCAGTTATTTAACCCCGAAAGGCCAAATAACTGGCAGAAAGACCCCTCTCACGAGGAGGAGGGTGTTTTTGTCTACAAGTTGGTTAAAGTTTTAAACAATTTGCAATTGTTATAGCGTTCAAAATTTACAATACCTTACAGGGCCTAGCCTCCGTCAACCATAGCATTCAATAATAATAATAATAATAATAATAATAATAATAATAATAATGTTTTCTTTATTAACCACAAGGGTTTACATGAAGTAGACATTCAGGACAGTACAGTATCATACAGGACGGTACAAATGGGCATTTCTGCGTGTAAAAAACAGAGGATGTAATAAAATAACAAAGAAAAATTCCCCAATAGGGGGGAGACTTCTGAGGGACATTTGTGTAGAAAGCCCATTAAAAGACCACAGTGACCCTGACCACCAGGGCAAGTGCCCTCTGCCAGTTTTCCACCTTTAATTTACAGATACATACTCAGAGAAGGCCCATTCATTCGGGCCATACTTGCTTCTCTCACCCATCTTTCAACAAAATGCTGGGAAGAGAGCACTTCCCTCTCTACCCTGATTTTCCTTTTCAAATGAAATATGAAAAAGTTAATCAGGGCATCACCGAAGAGGTAAGTGCTCGTCTTCAGCCCTTTAAAACGTGTCCACCATACTATCTCTTTCGCCATGGCCACCAGACAGATAAAAACTGCCTGCCCTTCCCGGCTAAAGGAGGAGGGCGGGGCAATCCTCACGATGGTCTCAGCTGATAGCTGGATCCGTCCTACACGTGATAGCAGGTGTTCGACATAAACCCACAAGTCAGCAATGCTCGGACACTGGACGAGTGCGTGCAGGACGGTTTCGTCGCCCTGTGCGCATCTCGGACATGCCCGGCTGACGGCACCTCCATGCCTGTAGAGTTTATCCCGAACTGGCAAAGCACCCCGGTAGCACTGCCAGGCCAGGGATTTCTGGAAGTTGTCCATAGTCCCCGGCCCGAAAGTCCTTCCAAAGAGATTGGCTAGTTGATTTTCGCCGACGCCTAAAGTTTCTCCAAGTACGTCGTCGCTCTTACCCTCCACTAATCCCCTATAGAACGCCAAGGTAGAGTTTCCACCGATCACATTGCCCGATTGGTCGAGGGCTGTGACCGCCTGAAGACATTCCAGTCTCCAAGCACTCCCTCTCGGTCTTCGCTTGACCCAGGACAGCAGCTCCGTCAAGGAGACGAGCTGGGGATAGACGTGTCTAGCAAACGGCGACCACACCTGATCACCGTCGAGGAAGAGATGGAGATGTCGTAGCCTGAGCGCCTGTCTACGCATCATCAGCCACGGCATGCCCAGCCCTCCACGTAGCGGGTGTTGACAGCAGATGGACCGCCTGACTATCGGAGCGCGTACCTTCCACAAAAAGCGAAAGAGTAAACGCTCCAGCGCAGCCAGGTGGGGCTTAGGATAAGGTACGACGGTCAGGCGGTAGTAGATACGGACGCGATGTACGCGTTAACCACCTCCGCTCGACCTTTCAGGAATAGCTTCCTCTCCGCCCATTTCTAGGTGAGAGAAGCCACCCTGCTCGTCACCTCGTCCCAGTATTTGTCCTTGTGGAGGTCCGGACCGAACCAGACCCCTAGCAATTTAACCGGTCCGTCCGTCCAGCGCCCGACGACGCTGTTGGACGGCATGGACCTGCCTCTCCAGGTGCCGAGCTGCAGGCCCACTGACTTTTCCTGGTTGATCATTGCTCCTGTCACCGCTTCGTATTCTCTTAGTGTAGTGCCGATCGCCTCGATGTATTTGGCGTTCGACACCACTACGGTGACATCGTCCGCATATGCTGACACGGCTCTTCCGCATCCTAGTTCGCGCGGGACGCCCCTCAACGTCTCCAGTTTGTGCAGTAATGGCTCGAGAGTCAATACGTAAAAGAGGGACGAGAGGGGACATCCTTGGAGGACCGAGTGCATGATGTTGAACGGTTCCGAAAGGTGACCGTTCACTCTCACCACAGAGCAGATGTCGCTGTGCATGGCAGCGATCCAGCCTCTGAAGACGGGCCCAAATCCAGCCGCCCTCAGTACTGCTGCTAGCTAACGATGGTCGACCCTATCGAAAGCTTTCGACTGATCTAAATTAACCAAAGACCCAACCGTGCCAGGTTCCCTAGCTACCATCTCTACGATGTATCGCATGAGGTGGAGGTGGTCCTGGATTGATCTGTCGGGAATGGCGCATGTCTGTGCCTCTCCCACCAGACCATCAACGACAAATGCCAACCTCTTTGCTAGCACCTTGGCCAAAATATTGAACTCTGTATTTAGCAGAGTTATGGGCCTGAAATTATCTATGTTATCCCCCTTGCTCGGATCTTTTCTCTGCAGCTCCACAGCTCCTCAGCTGACAGAGCTAGGAATTCTCCCGTTCTGTTGCCAGTTGCAGTAGACGTCTCCCAAGAGGGCTCCGAACAAGTCTGGCATCTGTACGTAAAGTTCATAGGGCAGACCAACACTCCGCCTCAGTGGCCGAGAGCCGCGGCAGTCCGTCGAGGTAGACACTAAAGTTCATCCCTCTATCCGGCCCGCTGCTGTCTCCGAACAGCTGTGCGAAGTGTCGCTGAAAAGCTTCACCCATTGCCCGGGATCGAGTAGCATGCACCCGTCGTGGTCCACCAAAGACCTGATCGTTGCTTTGTTGCCACGACGCACCTCCGCCACTCGGGCCCATTGAACGGCTTTCGTCCCCTCGTGTCTGAGAGCACCCACCCTAGCTCTGACAACGCAACCTTCGTGCTTTGCATTGAAGAATTGGTCAAGGGCCAATTTCGCCGCAAGTACGTCGGTCGCGATGCCTTTGCTAAGTGCCTCGTCTAATTTTCAAACCAATTCTCCCTCTGCTCTATTTTTCTCTATTGCTAAAGCCTTACTAAACCTAATGGACTCTATTCTAATTGTTCTTTACAGAGCAAACCACCTCTTGTTGTTGACGATGGCCCCCGTCAACGCCCGCTTAACTAGTTCGCCTCTGTAGGCCTTGCGCGCTGGTAAGGATGCGTTTAGCTTCCTGTTGCCGGGTCCTCGTCTATGAAGCCTATCTAAGTCAAGCACACAGATCACGAATTTGTGGTCCATGTAGCTGACTATCTTGAATTGTGAACAGCCTATGCTAGACATATCTATTTCCCTACAAAATACTCTATCTAGATATGATCTGGATGACCCTAAGCGGTTTGTCAAAGTCCACATTGGCACATTCGGGAAATCCAATCGGTTCCTGTCAATTCAAAACGCCTAAGCATGTTGGTGAGACTCTTGCACCCTCCTCCCCTATCCGCTAATCCCACACAGACCCAGCGTGCATCTAAGATCCCGTTCCAGTCGCCCACTAACACTAAAGAGCGGGACGTACCAAGAAAGGTCTCCAGACCCCGGAAAAAATCAGGCCGCCCTGCTCCTGTCGGGGCATAGACGGCCACTAGCCTGAAAGCATTGTCTTCGCTGCCGGTCACGTTCAGCATCTCCAACTTACCTTCTGGGTCCAGGAAGATGGCCCGTATGGCAAGATCCAAACCTCTCCGAAAAAGCACAGCAACTCCTACCCCCCGATACCTGACGGCTGGGATGTGCGTAGACATCGTAGCCGCCGAAGATCGGTGCGAAGGCCCGTGCTTCGGAGATTCTGGTCTCGCTGATGGCCACTACATCTATGTTTAGTGATCTGAGGTCGTTGAGCAGGTAGCCTTGCTTCTATTTCGACCCCAAGCCACGCGCATTTATGCTGCCTATTCTGAGTGAGGTCATGTTGAAATGGAGTGGAAAAGATGGGAAAGTCCACTTACCTTACTTCTCGTAGAGGAAGGACGGTTTCTCCATATTTTCACTGCTTGTGGTCTCCTCAGGAAGGATGTCCTTATAAGTCCTCCTGGAGAGTGCTTGTCGGAAGTCTCCGATGTCTTTGGGGAATTTTTGTTTTATTGTCATGTACTTTTTCTGTGTGATGCGAGTTATTTGTGTGTGGAGGTGGTGTGAACTTTTGGGTTGTTGTGTAGTCTTTTTCTGTGATGCTTGTGTTGTGTTGGATGTAGTGTAATAATTTGTTGTTGTTCAAATGTAATGCTGTGTAGTGTGTATCGTTTTGGTTGTTTTGTTTTGTTTGTGTTTGTTGTGTGCTTGTTTCTGTTTCGCTTTTTGGTGACCTTTGTGGTGTAGGTGATGGTGGTGTTGGGGTTAATGATGGTGATGGTGTTGGTGTTTGGGGTGATGGCGTTGGTGATGCTGGTGTGGATGGTGCCATATATGTCCTAACTTTTTTGTTTGATAGTTTATTTGTTTCCCTCTGTATTTTGTTTTTGGAGAGGGAAGGAAGAGAATTTTTTCTTTTTTGGTTTCTTTTTTTCTTTTTACCTGATACCGTTTCCCACTCCTCGTCGTCACAATCTGTCTCCAGTTGTGATAGGCCGGGGAGTGGAAAATCCTCCACAGGCGTTAGTTTTGGTTGTGGCGTGGTGGATGGTGTAGGCGCTGGTGCTAGTTCTGGCACGTTGGGTGGTGGATGTGTTGGTTTTGCTACTGTTGCTGGGGTTGTTGCTGTTACAGTTGCTTCTGTTGTTGCTGCTACAGTTGTTGCTGCCATCTCTGCTGCTGGTGGTGTTGATGTTTGAGTCACTGGTGTGAGTAGGAGAGGTGGTCTCAACCTTTTAGCCTGAGGGCAGTAATCCCTTAGGTTGGTTCCTTCACCACAAACGACACACCTAGGCCTTCTTCCCTCGACAATTACGGTGAGGTGGCTGCGGTCAGTGAGGTCTATTACCTCTGGGATCTCCTCAATGCTTTTTTGGTCCGCTTGTATCAGGAGCTCCATCCCAGATCCGGACCAGTTCTCCTGCTTTTCTTTCGCTATTTCGATTATCTTGGTGTTGGCTTCGATGCCGGCAAGGGCGGCAGCTATTAGCCAGGGAATTTCGATAACCGGTGGAATGTGGGTCACCCTGATCTTTACGAATCTCTGGCCACAATAGCTTGGGACGAGTGTGAAGTCGTCACTTCTTAATGGGGCCATGGAGTGTTCTCTAGCCTCCTGTGGTGTTTCACAGAACACGTCCACGGTTCCATACTTCTGCCCACGTCTGATGTGGTGTTTTTTGCCCACACATGTCCCAAAGCTTTTTGGATTTGGCACTCGTATGCCCGTTCCAATCGGCGCTATTTCATATTAATTGTTCGATAAGATACGGTGCATAGGCGCCGATTCTCCATCTTATTAGGTGTGTGTGGGGGGGGGGGGGGGGGCTGACCCTGTACCCATCTTTCTTTACCATTTTTTTGGCTTCTTCTAATTCCTCCTGAGTTACCTGAAATTCTTCGCACTCTTTTGCTACTCTGGCAAAACTGAGAGTAGTTTTCTTAATGTCATTGTTGCTGTTGATGTTATCGTTATTTTTGTTATTATTAATTTTAGTTTCAGTTGTGGTGGTGGTGGCGTCAGTGGTGTTCGGTGTGGAAGAGTTCATTTTGGTTGAATTCATTTCGATATCACGAGTTAATTTATTTTTTTATTTTGTTTCTGTTGGCGCGGTAGTGGTGGGGGTGGGGGTTGTCGCGGTGGTGGTGGTGGCGGTGGCGGCTTTAGCACCTGCAGTCATTGGTAAAGGCGGGAAATGAATGTCTGCCTGAGACAAATTTAAAATATTGCTACTGCTTATATTTTTTATTGTTGGCAAACGTAGTAATATTTACAATGGTGGTGTCGGTGTGAGGTGTTAGTTTGTGAGAAAGGAGTAACTCTGTGTCAGCCATGATGTTTCAAAGAAAAATTTTTGTTTGATAATTATAAAAGTTTTAATTTGGGGCTCAAGGCCCAAATCTTTTTGTGTGTCCTTTTCAGATAACAATGTATGTGCACTTATATACAGTTAACCATAACATTTTCCATGAATGGCAATTTTGAACAACTGAAAATAACAAACCTTTCGGAGCTCACGATGATACGATTTAATATGTAGGTCGCCAACAATACTATAATAATAATAATAATAATAGTAATAATAATAATAATAATAATAATAATAAGGGAAGAAGACGCACGAGGTGGCGGAGGTCATGAAATCGCTCCCGTAAGTTTTGAATTTTTAACATATTTAAATCATTTGTGAAATAACAACTCTTAGTACAAATGCTACGTAAAGCACCCGGCTTGAGCCCCAAAAAATTCGGACCCAAAATATATTGTTATAAGGCTCAAATATTCAAATATTCAACTTTGTATTGTACACTGTATATCCAAAAAAGAAAATGGCTATAAATGGAAGAAGAACCCCCCCCCTCCTCTCCTCTGTCTACACTATATAGAACAGCCAAACTCACCAACACCAGAAACTAGATACACCACCCACCCCATCACCTGTGTACACTAAACACAACAGCCAGATAACGGCATTTTCACCACCACCGCTCACTACGGCCATCATTACCACCATTATCCCATCACCGCCGCCACCACCCCTTCACTCCTTCACTGCTACCACCGCTACCACCGCTACAGTAATACGGTTACATCACCGCCACCACTGCCTGGGTATCGACATCACCACCACCACTGTCTCAGTATCGCTACCGCCGCCAGTCTTCCACTTCTCCAAGATGGCTGCTGCCACCACATTATAGAATCCCTACTGCTAAAAAAGAGGAAGGCATCAAAATATATAGATAGACTCAAAAGAAAAAAGAAAAAACAAACAACAAAACCAAAGCAGCACAGCAACAACAGCAAAAAACGAGAAAAACAAACAGAGAAAAAAAAAAAAAAAAAAAAAACGTAAAGAAAATAAGAATGAAGAGAGAAGCAGGCGGACGGACAGAGAAGAGGGAGGAAAAACTAAAACTTAAAAAGCAAAAACTAAGTCAGACATTCGAACACTACATTACAATGAAACTTATGCTTATTCATTTTTGGGGCCCTTTCTGCCTGTGTGTTTGTTTGTTTATGTGTGTTCGTATACAGCGTGGTGATAATGCCACACAAGGGCCAAGTGGAACGGCGAATCCACAGATGGCTATGTAACCATACATTCGCCAATCCTCGATAAGAGTGTTTAAATATCGAACATAAACAGTTCGAATAACGGTGAAATGGAGATTAGAACGTCATGTGACAGACTCTCACCCAACAGGTGCCCCCTTGCTCAGCAGCAGGAACCTGACTGTCAACCAAATACTGCTGATGTTGGAGGAAGGAGAAGAAGGAAAGGGGCCAGAACCAACTGGACTAAAGAATTGAATAGAACTGTTATGCAATGTTACCTGAAAAGTAACCCCAAGGAGAGGGGCTACAGGAGACGGATGCATAACATCTGGAACGAGATTGGTTTATTTAAATTAGATGAACAAAAATTGGCCGGGCAGGCTCGGGTAATAAGAACTAATGGGTGGATAAGCGAGCTGGAACTGGAGGAACTGAGCAGAGAGAATGGCTTGGAGATGGCGGGTGTAGTATGCCAGACAAGCGAGCCAGTGGGAAATGAAGGTGAAGAGGTCCTGAGAACGGAGGAACCACCCGAAGCAGACAATGATCTGAATACTGAGATAAATAATACCTGGAACAGAGGTACGGCCACTGAGGAGATGAATGCTGACGGGCTAGGACAAGATTCGGTTGACATCCTAAATTTAGTGGTAGATGAATTGAACAATGATAGTGGGAGACCTATGAACCTAAGATTTGTAGACAGGAAAAAGTTAAAAGAAACAACAGCTAAGGTAAACAAAGTCATCCCATACCTTGAGGCGAGGAGCCTTCACCAGTGCAACAATATCCTCAAAGCAACAGCAAATACGGTGAGGAAACTACTTGGTATAAAAGCGAGAGGAAACAACAGACAGGAAAGTGCAGAGCCGTGGTGGAAGAAGCGACTGAGTGGGCAAATCGGGGAAATGAGAAATGACATAGGAAAGCTTGAGTCACTACTGAATGGGACACTAAAAAACATAGGCACTAAAAATAGACTGGAAATAAAATACAAAACTAGGAGGAAAAAGCTAAATATTATCATAGAGGAACTGAAGCAACGCATTGTAGCAAAGAGTGCAAAAATCAGGCGATACGAGAACAGAGTCAGTCAGTATAGACAGAACCGCATGTGCGACAACAACCAGAAGATGCTGTTTGGACAGCTTGAGGGGAAAGAAAGAGGCAACGACTTGATCCGTGGGGCAGAGCAAACTAAAACATTCTGGAGAGGAATATGGGAGCAGGATGTTAGACATAATGTCCAGGCAGGGTGGATTGAGACAGTACAGAGGGAGATCGGTGAACAGGCACGCCAACAAACTGATTTGAGTATCACAGTTGAAACTCTTAAGGGGCAGGCCAAAAAACTAACCAACTGGAAACCACCAGGCCCAGATGGTGTGCAGGGGTATTGGATTAAACATTTAACATCCCTCCACCCGAAGCTGACGGCCATGTTCAATGACTGCTTGGTGTCGGGTGAGGTGCCAGAGTGGTTGACAAAAGGTACCACAGTTCTGATAATGAAAGACCGAATCAAGGGTAATGATGTTACCAACTATAGACCTATCAAATGTCTGTCCGTAATGTGGAAACTGTTGACGAGCATTGTGTCTGAGGAAATCTACCATCACCTCCACACAAACAACTTGTTACCGGACGAACAGAAAGGATGCCGAAAGAAGTCACGTGGTACAAAGGACCAGTTGCTTATTGATAAGATGGTAATGGGGAACTGCAGGAGGAGACACACTGATCTTGCCATGGGATAGATAGACTACAGAAAGGCATTTGACATGGTGCCTCATTCTTGGATCACCAAAAGCCTGGAGATCTTCAGGGTGGCAGATAACATCAGACAGTTGCTAGGCAGGAGTATGGGGTCCTGGGAGACAGAGTTGACATCAACTGGAGTATCCTTGGGAAGCGTGAAGAGCAAGAGAGGTATCTTCCAGGGAGATAGCCTGTCCCCTCTGTTGTTTGTCCTTGTCCTGATGCCCTTGACCATTATGCTGCGAAAAGTGAGAGCAGGATACAAGTTGGGAAGGGGAGAGCTTACCATCAATCACCTCCTCTTCATGGACGATCTTAAGCTCTTCGGGAAAAGTGAGAAGGAGTTGGATGTGCTTGTTGACACTGTCTGTATTTTCAGCAGTGATATATGTATGCAGTTTGGTATTGGTAAATGTGGAGTCATTGGGATGAGGAGGGGTAGGTTGAGCAGAAGTAACGGGATCCAGATACCAACAGGTGAGATGATAAAGGAAATTGACTCTGAGGAAGGATACAAGTATTTGGGCGTTCTGGAGGCTGATGGCATAAAGAACAAAAAAATGAAGGAATTGTTAAGAACTGAATACATTCGGAGAGTAAGGAGCGTATTGAAGTCACATCTGAACAGCAGAAATGCCATAAGCGCAGTAAATTCCCGAGCTGTGTCTATTATTAGGTACAGTGCGGGAATTCTGAGATGGAATGTTGCTGAACAAAAAGAAATGGATAGGAAGACTAGGAAGCTATTGACTATCTACAACATGTTCCACAAGAGGAGTGATGTCGATAGACTCTACCTAAGGAGATCTGAGGGTGGAAGTGGTCTTATCAGCATAGACGACTGTGTTCGGATGGAGAAAAACAACCTATACAAATACGTGACCTATAGTAAGGAGCCAATGCTCAGAACTGTACTGAAGGAGGGGACAGTAGGCCAGGGGATGTCCAAGGAGGAAATAACATCAAGGAGGAAGAGCAGCCTTAAGGGAAAATCCCTTCATAGTACCTTATTTGAGAAAACTGAATTTAGAGATCCACAGACATGGAACTGGTTGAGAAGAGGAGACCTCAAAAAGGCTACAGAAGGAATGCTAATGGCTGCGCAGGAGCAGGCCCTCAAAACGAAGTGGTTGAAGCACCATATTTACAAGGAGGAGGCTAGCCCACTGTGCAGGATATGTGGAGAGAGAGAGGAGACTGTGGCTCACATTGTGTCCGAGTGTAAACACCTAGCCCAGACCCACTATAAGGGCTGGAGACACGATGTGATGGGCAGGGTGATCCACTGGCACCTGTGCAAACTAAACAATTTACCACATTCTGAGAAATGGTATGAGCATAGGCCAGAAGCGGTGATGGAGAACAATCAGGTGAAGGTGCTGTGGGATTTTGGGATACAGACGGACAAAAAACTGGAACACAATAGACCTGACCTGGTGGTTGTGGACAAAGAAAAAAGATCGTGTCTGATTGTGGATGTGGCCTGCCCGTTCGACACGAGAGTGCAAGAGAAGGAGAGGGAGAAAATTAACCGATACCAGGACCTAAAGTGGGAGGTGAAAAGGATTTGGAACTGCCATGAAGTCAAAGTGATCCCGATTGTCATAGGCGCACTGGGGACTATCTCCAAAAGTTTCCAGGGATGGTTAAAGAAAATCGGCCCCTTCACGCTTTTTGGAACGCTTCAAAAGGCATGCTTGCTTGGAACAGCAAGAACCCTCCGATACGTCCTGAATATCTGAGGCTGCAGGTAGTGGCTTGATATTCAATCCAACGGACTTTCCAGTTAACCAACATCAATGACTGAGATTCAAGGAATAACAACAATAATAATAATAATAATAATTTTTTTAACATATTTAAATCAATTGTGAAATAACAATTCTTAGTACAAATGTTGCATAAAACATCCAGCTTGAGTCCCAAAAAATTCGGATCCACAATATATTGTCATATCGCTCAAATATTCAATTTTGTATTATACATTTTATATTCAAAAAGAAAATGGTTATAAATGGAAGAAAACCCCCTCTGTCTACACTATATAGAACAGCCAAAAACAGCAATTTCACCAACATCAGAAACTAGATACACCACCTACCCCATCACCCCTCTGTGTACACTAAACACAACAGCCCGATAATGGCAATTTCTCCACCACCACCACCAATCTCAGCATAATAATAATAATTACTATTACTATTGCCTCAAGTTTTAGTTTTAACAAAATGTTTAATTCCAATATTATGGATAAATGTCAACACATATACGCGACTAACGATAATTTCACTAAAGATAATTTCACCACCAATACCACCAACACTACCACGATGAAAACTCTGGTCAAGTCGACTCAAATTTCTACTCCAACTTCAACACCATCACTACAGTAATACGACCACATCACCACCACCGCTGCCTCACTATCGCTACCGCCGCTATTCTCTCCCACTACCACCTGCTAGTTGCTGCTAGCACAGCACCGCCACCACCACCGCCGCCGCTGCCTCAATATCATTACCGCCGCTATTCTCCCCCGCTATCCCCTGCTACATTGTAGAATTCCCACTAAAAAAGGAAAACATCAAAATTTATAAATAGAATGAATTGATGACCCGGTCGAAATAAAAAAAAAAAAAAAAAAATCAAAATCAAAGCAGCACAGCAACAACGAAAAACGTAAAGGAAATAAAAATGAAGAGAAAAACAAACGGACGGACAGAGAAGGGAAGGGAAAAACTAAGTCAGGCATTCAAACACTACATTACAATGAAACTTATGCTTATTCATTTTTGGAGTTTTTTCTGCCTGTTTGTTTGTTTGTTTGTTTGGGTTCGTCTACAGCGTGATAATGCCACACAAAAGTCACGCGGAGTGACGAAACCACCGGAGACAGGTAATTCACCGGAGGTTATGTAACCATACATTCGCCAATCCTCGATAAGAGTGTTTAAATGTCGAACCTAAACAGTTCGGATAACGGTGAAATAGAGACTAGAATGTCATGTGACAGACTCTCACCCAACAGGTGCTCCCTGGCTCAGCAGCAGGGACCTGGCTGTCAACCAAATACTGCTGGTGTCGGAGGAAGAAGAAGAAGGAAAGGGACCAGAACCAACTGGACGAAAGAATTGAATAGAACTGTTATGCAATGTTACCTGAAGAGTAACCCCAAGGAAAAAGGCTATAGGAAAAGGAAGCATAACATCTGGAACGAGATTGGTCCATTTAAATTAGATGAACAAAAACTGGCCGGGCAGGCTCGGGTAATAAGAACTAATGGGTGGATAAGCGAGCTGGAACTGGAGGAACTGAGCAGAGAGATTAGCTTGGAGATGGAGGGTGGAGTATGCCAGGCAAACGAGCCAGTGGGAAATGAAGGTGAAGAGGTCGAGAGAACGGAGGAACCACCCGAAACAGACACTGATCTGAATGCTGAGATAAATAATACCTGGAACAGAGATACGGCCACTGAGGAGTTGAATGCTGACGGGCTAGGACAAGATTTGGTAGATATCCTAAACTTAGTGGTAGATGAATTGAACAATGATAGTGGGAGACCTATGAACCTAAGATTTGTAGACAGGAAAAATTTAAAAGAAACAGCAGCTAAGGTAAACAAAGTCATCCCATACCTTGAGGCGAGGAGCCTTCACCAGTGCAACAATATCCTCAAAGCAACAGCAAATACGGTGAGGAAACTACTTGGTATAAAAGCGAGAGGAAACAACAGACAAGAAAGAGCAGAGCCATGGTGGAAGAAACGACTGAGTGGTCAAATCAGGGAAATGAGAAATGACATTGGAAAGCTTGAGTCCCTACTGAATGGGACACTAAAAAACATAGACACTAATTATAGATTGGAAATAAAGTACAAAACTAGGAGGAAAAAGCTAAATATTATCAGAGAGGAACTGAAGCAACGCATTATAGCAAAGAGTGCAAAAATCAGGCGATACGAGAACAGAGTCAGCCAGTATAGACAGAACCGCATGTTCGACAACACCAGAAGATGCTGTTTGGACAGCTTGAAGGGAAAGAAAGAGGCAACCACTTGATCCCTGAGGCGGAACAAACTAAAACATTCTGGAGAGGAATATGGGAGCAGGATGTTAAACATAATGACCAGGCAGTGTGGATTGAGACAGTACAGAAGGAGATCAGTGAACAGGCACGCCAACAAACTGATTTGAGTATCACAGTTGAAACTCTTAAGGGGCAGGCCAAAAAACTAACCAACTGGAAATCACCTGGCCCAGATGGTGTGCAGGGGTATTGGATTAAAAATATAACAACCCTCCACCCGAAACTGACAACCATGTTCAATGACTGCTTGATGTCAGGTGAGGTACCAGAGTTGTTGACAAAAGATACCACGGTTCTGATAATGAAAGACCGAATCAAGGGTAATGATGTTACCAACTATAGACCTATCACATGTCTGTCCGTAATGTGGAAACTGTTGACAAGAATTATGTCTCAGGAAATCTACCATCACCTCCACACCAACAACTTGTTATCGGACGAACAGAAAGTATGCCGAAAGAAGTCACGTGGTACAAAGGACCAGTTACTTATTGATAAGATGGTAATGAGGAATTGCAAGAGGAGACACACTGGTCTTGCCATGGGATGGATAGACTACAAAAAGGCATTGGACATGGTGCCTCATTCTTGGATCACCAAAAGCCTGGAGATCTTCAAGGTGGCAGATAACATCAGGCAGTTGTTTGGCAAAAGTATGAAGTCCTGGGAAACAGAGTTAACATCAACTGGAGAATCCTTGGGAAGCGTGAAGATCAAGAGAGGTATCTTCCAGGGAGATAGTCTGTGCCCTCTGTTGTTTGTCCTTGCCCTGATGCCCCTGACCAGTGTACTGCGAAAAGTGAGAGCAGGATACAGGTTGGGAAAGGGAGGGCTTACCATCAATCACCTCCTCTTCATGGACGATCTTAAGCTCTTCGGGAAGAGTGAGAAGGAGTTGGATGTGCTTGTTGACACTGTCCGTACTTTCAGCAATGATATATGTATGCAATTTGGTATTAGTAAGTGTGGAGTCATTGTGATGAGGAGGAGTAAGTTGAGCAGAAGTAACGGAATCCAGGTACCAACAGGTGAGATGATAAAAGAAATTGACTCTGAGGAAGGATACAAGTATTTGGGCGTTCTGGAGGCTGATGACATCAAGAACAAAAAATGAAGGAATTGATAAGAACTGAATAACTTCGGAGAGTAAGGAGCGTATTAAAGTCACATCTGAACAGTAGGAATGCCATAAGTGCAGTAAATTCTCGAGCTGTGTCTATTATTAGGTACAGTGCGGGAATTCTGAGATGGAATGTTGCTGAACAAAAAGAAATGGATAGGAAGACTAGGAAGCTATTGACTATCTACAACATGTTCCACAAGAGGAGTGATGTCGATAGACTCTACTTAAGGAGATCTGAGGGTGGAAGAGGTCTTATCGGCATAGAGGACTATGTTTAGATGGAGAAAAAAAACCTACACAAATACGTGACTGATAGTAAGGAGCCAATGCTCAGAACTGTACTGAAGGAGGGAACAATAGGCCAGGGGATGTCCAAGGAGGAAATAACATCAAGGAGAAAGAGCAGCCTTCAGGAAAAATCCCTTCATAGTACCTTCTTTGCGAAAACTGAATTTCGAGATCCACAGACATGGAACTGGTTGAAAAGAGGAGACCTTAAAAAGGCTACAGAAGGAATGTTAATGGCTGCGCAGGAGCAGGCCCTCAAAACGAAGTGTTTCAAACACTATATTTACAAGGAGGAGGCTAGCCCACTGCGCAGGATCTGTGGAGAGAGAGAGGGACTGTGGCTCACATTGTATCCGAGTGTAAACACCTAGCCCAGACCCACTATAAGGGCTGGAGACATGATGTGATGGGCAGGGTGATCCACTGGCACCTGTGCAAAGTAAACAATTTACCACATTCTGAGAAATGGTATGAGCATAAGCCAGAGGCGGTGATAGAGAACGATCAGATGAAGGTGTTGTGGGATTTTAGGATACAGACGGACAAGAAACTGGAACACAATAGACCTGACCTGGTGGTTGTGGACAAAGAAAAAAGATCGTGCCTGATAGTGGATGTGGCCTGCCCATTCGACACGAGAGTGCAAGAGAAGGAGAGGGAGAAAATTAACCGATACCAGACTTAAAGTGGGAGGTAAAAATGATTTGGAACTGCCATGAAGTGAAAGTGATCCCGATTGTCATAGGCGCAATAGGGACTATCTCCAAAAGTTTCCAGGGATGGTTAAAGAAAATCGGCCCTTTCCCGCTCTTTGGAACGCTTCAAAAAGGCATGCTTGCTGGAAACAGCAAGAACCCTCCGATACGTCCTGAATATCTGAGGCAGCAGGTAGTGGCTTGATATTCATTCCAACAAACTTTCCAGTTAACTAACATCAACGACTGAGACACAAGGAGTAATAATAATAATAATAATAATAATAATAATAATAATAATAATAATAATAATAATTCTGGAGAGGAATATGGGAGCAGGATGTTAGACACAATGCCCAGGCAGGGTGGATTGAGACAGTACAGAGGGAGATCGGTGAGCAGGCACAACAACAGACTGATTTGAGTATCACAGTTGAAACTCTTAAGGGGCAGGCCAACAAACTAACCAACTGGAAATCACCAGGCCCAGATGGTGTGCAGGGGTATTGGATTAAACGTTTAACATCCCTCCACCCGAAGCTGACGGCCATGTTCAATGACTGCTTGGTGTCGGGTGAGGTGCCAGAGTGGTTGACAAAAGGTACCACAGTTCTGATAATGAAAGACCGAATCAAGGGTAATGATGTTACCAACTATAGACCTATCACATGTCTGTCCGTAATGTGGAAACTGTTGACGAGCATTGTGTCTGAGGAAATCTACCATCACCTCCACACAAACAACTTGTTACCGGACGAACAGAAAGGATGCCGAAAGAAGTCACGTGGTACAAAGGACCAGTTGCTTATTGATAAGATGGTAATGGGGAATTGCAGGAGGAGACACACTGATCTTGCCATGGGATGGATAGACTACAGAAAGGCATTTGACATGGTGCCTCATTCCTGGATCACCAAAAGCCTGGAGATCTTCAGGGTGGCAGATAACATCAGACAGTTGCTAGGCAGGAGTATGGGGTCCTGGGAGACAGAGTTGACATCAACTGGAGTATCCTTGGGAAGCGTGAAGATCAAGAGAGGTATCTTCCAGGGAGATAGCCTGTCCCCTCTGTTGTTTGTCCTTGCCCTGATGCCCTTGACCATTATGCTGCGAAAAGTGAGAGCAGGATACAAGTTGGGAAGGGGAGAGCTTACCATCAATCACCTCCTCTTCATGGACGATCTTAAGCTCTTCGGGAAAAGTGAGAAGGAGTTGGATGTGCTTGTTGACACTGTCCGTATTTTCAGCAGTGATATATGTATGCAGTTTGGTATTGGTAAATGTGGAGTCATTGTGATGAAGAGGGGTAGGTTGAGCAGAAGTAACGGGATCCATATACCAACAGGTGAGATGATAAAGGAAATTGACTCTGAGGAAGGATACAAGTATTTGGGCGTTCTGGAGGCTGATGGCATAAAGAACAAAAAAATGAAGGAATTGTTAAGAAGTGAATACATTCGGAGAGTAAGGATCGTATTGAAGTCACATCTGAACAGCAGAAATGCCATAAGCGCAGTAAATTCCCGAGCTGTGTCTATTATCAGGTACAGTGCGGGAATTCTGAGATGGAATGTTGCTGAACAAAAAGAAATGGATAGGAAGACTAGGAAGCTATTGACTATCTACAACATGTTCCACAAGAGGAGTGATGTCGATAGACTCTACCTAAGGAGATCTGAGGGTGGAAGTGGTCTTATCAGCATAGACGACTGTGTTCGGATGGAGAAAAACAACCTATACAAATACGTGACCTATAGTAAGGAGCCAATGCTCAGAACTGTACTGAAGGAGGGGACAGTAGGCCAGGGGATGTCCAAGGAGGAAATAACATCAAGGAGGAAGAGCAGCCTTAAGGGAAAATCCCTTCATAGTACCTTCTTTGAGAAAACTGAATTTAGAGATCCACAGACATGGAACTGGTTGAGAAGAGGAGACCTCAAAAAGGCTACAGAAGGAATGCTAATGGCTGCGCAGGAGCAGGCCCTCAAAACGAAGTGGTTGAAGCACCATATCTACAAGGAGGAAGCTAGCCCACTGTGCAGGATCTGTGGAGAGAGAGAGGAGACTGTGGCTCACATTGTGTCCGAGTGTAAACACTTAGCCCAGACCCACTATAAGGGCTGGAGACACGATGTGATGGGCAGGGTGATCCACTGGCACCTGTGCAAAGTAAACAATTTACCACATTCTGAGAAATGGTATGAGCATAGGCCAGAGGCGGTGATGGAGAACAATCAGGTGAAGGTGCTGTGGCATTTTAGGATACAGACGGACAAAAAACTGGAACACAATAGACCTGACCTGGTGGTTGTGGACAAAGAAAAAAGATCGTGCCTGATTGTGGATGTGGCCTGCCCGTTCGACACGAGAGTGCAAGAGAAGGAGAGGGAGAAAATTAACCGATACCAGGACCTAAAGTGGGAGGTGAAAAGGATTTGGAACTGCCATGAAGTCAAAGTGATCCCGATTGTCATAGGCGCACTGGGGACTATCTCCAAAGGTTTCCAGGGATGGTTAAAGAAAATCGGCCCCTTCACGCTTTTTGGAACGCTTCAAAAGGCATGCTTGCTTGGAACAGCAAGAACCCTCCGATACGTCCTGAATTTCTGAGGCTGCAGGTAGTGGCTTGATATTCAATCCAACGGACTTTCCAGTTAACCAACATCAATGACTGAGATTCAAGGAATAACAACAATAATAATAATAATAATAATAATAATAATAATAATAATAATAATAATAATAATGATGTGATGGGCAGGGTGATCCACTGGCACCTGTGCAAAGTAAACAATCTACCACATTCTGAGAAATGGTATGAGCATAGGCCAGAGGCGGTGATGGAGAACAGTCAGGTGAAGGTGCTGTGGGATTTTAGGATACAGACGGACAAAAAACTGGAATACAATAGACCTGACCTGGTGGTTGTGGACAAAGAAAAAAGATCGTGCCTGATTGTGGATGTGGCCTGCCCGTTCGACACGAGAGTGCAAGAGAAGGAGAGGGAGAAAATTAACCGATACCAGGACCTAAAGTGGGAGGTGAAAAGGATTTGGAACTGCCATGAAGTCAAAGTGATCCCGATTGTCATAGGCGCACTGGGGACTATCTCCAAAGGTTTCCAGGGATGGTTAAAGAAAATCGGCCCCTTCACGCTTTTTGGAACGCTTCAAAAGGCATGCTTGCTTGGAACGGCAAGAACCCTCCGATACGTCCTGAATATCTGAGGCTGCAGGTAGTGGCTTGATATTCAATCCAACGGACTTTCCAGTTAACCAACATCAATGACTGAGATTCAAGGAATAACAATAACAATAATAATAATAATAATAATAATAATAATAATAATAATAATAATAATAATCGTGTCTGATTGTGGATGTGGCCTGCCCGTTCGACACGAGAGTGCAGGAGAATGAGAGGGAGAAAATTAACCGATACCAGGACCTAAAGTGGGAGGTGAAAAGGATTTGGAACTGCCATGAAGTGAAAGTGATCCCGATTGTCATAGGCGCACTGGGGACTATCTCCAAAAGTTTCCAGGGATGGTTAAAGAAAATCGGCCCCTTCACGCTTTTTGGAACGCTTCAAAAGGCATGCTTGCTTGGAACAGCAAGAACCCTCCGATACGTCCTGAATATCTGAGGCTGCAGGTAGTGGCTTGATATTCATTCCAACGGACTTTCCAGTTAACCAACATCAATGACTGAGATTCAAGGAATAACAACAACAATAATAATAATAATAATAATAATAATAATAATAATAATAATAATAATAATAATAATAATAATAATAATAATAATAATAATAATAAGAAGAAGAAGAAGAAGAAGAAGAAGAAGAAGAAGAATAAGGGAAGAAGACGCACGAGGTGGCGGAAGGTCATGAAATCGCTCCCGTAAGTTTTGAATTTTTAACATATTTAAATCATTTGTGAAATAACAACTCTTAGTACAAATGCTACGTAAAGCATCCGTCTTGAGCCCCAAAAAATTCGGACCCAAAATATATTGTTATAAGGCTCAAATATTCAAATATTCAACTTTGTATTGTACATTGTATATTCAAAAAAGAAAATGGCTATAAATGGAAGAAGAACCCCCCCCCCTCCTCTGTATACGCTATATAGAACAGCCAAACAACACCAATCTCACCAACACCAGAAACTAGATACAACACCTATCCCATCACCTCTCTGTGTACACTAAACACAACAGCCAGATAACGGCAATTTCACCACCACCACTCACTACTGCCATCATTACCACCACAATCCCATCACCGCCGCCACCACTCCTTCATTGCTACCACCGCTACAACACCATCACTACAGTAATACGATCACATCACCACCACCACTGCCTCGGTATCGACATCACCACCACCACTGTCTCAGTATCGATACCGCCGCTACTGTCTCCCACATCTCCCCGCCGCCACCACTCCTCCAATGCTACCACCACTATTACCCTGTTACTTTGAGAGAGAAAGGGGAAGGTGGCGGTATCACTAGACAAGGGAGAGGCTAGCAAAAGATATAAATAGATTGACTTAGTGACCTGGCCACGGCCAAACGTCAACATCAACAACTATGGGACTGTTGGTTCACCCCTTCCTCACCAACAATATAAAAAGCCCCGGCACCACAACCGACATAGCCAACAACAATAACAGCCAACTACAACAAAAAGTATATTATATTATTGTAATGCACTGGGTGATTGCTGGCCTTGTGCCTGGAGTGGAGACAGTTATTAATAATTTCATTCTTAAGCCACGCAATGCTCACATTAAGGAACCACTAATGATAATAACAATTTAAAAAAACAACAAAAAGAAAACCCCGTGACCAAGAAATACCGGGATGGCGGCCGGCGGGGAATAGCCGTGTCTCTAGGGGAGAACTACCCTTCTAGTCTTGGTTGACACTCGTTCTAGAAGTGGTAACACGAAATGATTACCCCTTGGCGGATAAGGATAAAACGCGACAAAATAAAGTAAATGTCTTATGATAAAATCTCATACCGGATCGGCCATCACCCGGGTAAAAAAGGGCCGCGTCCCTCAGAGAGGAACCAGACTGGGGTCGAAAAATCAGCTAATGGTTCAAACCTTCCCATCACTTCGGAGCTGGAGACCTCCCATAATCGGAATACTCCTACTGTTGGCCCTCCATGCTCACCACCAAGAAATCGAAAGAAAAAGAGAGAAAAATGGTCAAGGGAAGATAATAAAGAAGTCCTTGAGGCTTTCTACACTGCCATGTACTACCCATCAAATACATCGAATACAGAACAGACATATATCAACTGGAAAAAGAAACATCCCGAAAACAGAGGCTATATTGACAGTAACAAACTAGCCAATATACGAAGAAATATTGTAAGAAAAAAGTTACTAACTGATATAGAAATTGATCAGATCAAGCTATTAGCACAAAGTCAGCGAAGGGAAAATGAAACATGTGTCAGTGAAAACGAAGTAAACTGTAACACTTCGAATACCAGGGTTGGGGCGGAATCACTGGCATCAGAACAAATTAAAGAAAGGATCGAAAAAGTGGAGGGAGTGCATGCTCAGGATGAAATTCCAAATGAAAATAATGAGATCGTAAATGATAAAGAAATGAATGAGAACGAACTTGCCAACTTGAAGGATGAAATTATGATCGAGTGGATGAAAATGAAAGAATCTGACATGGGGCAACGAGACACCCTCCCTAAGATCCAGAACTCCAAACAGAACCAAAAGATAATACGCAAGACTAACATAATTCTCAAAAACATTATCATCACAAACAAACTAAACATTACTGATTTAAATCATCTCTATTATGCATCGGCTAAAGTCACCACTCACTTATGTGGAGTGAAGATGAACAATCAAAGGAATTCCCACAAGAAATCTACTTGGCAAGAGAACATCAATAGCCAAATAAACCTTCTCCGATCTGACATAGAAATTTTAACAAACTATAAAGTAGGTGAACATGTTAAACAAACTAAACTTAGAAAATAGAAAAAAAAGTACAGTATAAAATCAACATGTGACATAGACATGCTGATAGAAATAATCAAGCAAAAAGTGTCGGCCAAAGCTGCTCGTATAAGGCGCTTTGAAAAACGATCTAGATTCTATAAGGACAATAATATGTTCAAAAACAACCAAAGAAACTTCTACAGAAAAATTGGTAAGTCAACAATAACTGCTAAATCAATACCACCCAAGGAGGAAGTGCAAGAATTCTGGGAAAAGATCTGGGCCGAAGAAAAAGTTCATAACATACATGCCTCATGGATAGACAGACAAATGAAAGATACAGCTCATCTTGAGGAACAAACATGGGAAAATATAACAGTTGAACAGTTGCGCTTGGCTCTAAGAAAAACCAGCAAATGGAAATCCCCAGGAAAAGCCAAAATACAAAACTTTTGGATAAATGCCTTCACAGAGTCTCATGAGCTGTTAGCCCAACTTTACAATGAAATAGTTAAGGAGCCAGAAAAGATACCTTCATGGCTAGTTAACGGCATTACATTCCTGCTTCCGAAGAATGATGAGACAAACAATCCCCAAAATTACAGACCGATAACTTGCTTGACCACAATGTATAAAATGTTAACATCAGTCCTAACTGAATACACATATGACCACCTGATAACAAATGACCTATTTCCCATTGAGCAGAAAGGGTGTAAACGAGGCTCATATGGCTGTAAGGATGAGCTTCTGGTTAACAAAATGATACTGGAAGATTGTCATAATAGACACAAAAATCTATCGATTGCTTGGATAGATTATAAAAATGCATTTGATAGTTTGCCACACAGTTGGATTGAAAAATGTTTAGAGATTTTCAAAGTATCCCCCGTTGTCAGGAGGTTTTTGTCATTCAGTATGAAGACATGGAAAACGACACTCCTTTTGAATAGTGAAACAAAATCACTGGAAGCTGGAGAAGTTAATATTAATTGTGGAATTTTTCAGGGTGACTCTTTATCACCGCTTTTATTCTGCATCGCACTTATACCATTAAGTAAAATGCTCAATAAAACAAAAGATGGATATAAAGTCTATGACAAAACCATTAATCACCTGTTCTACATGGATGACCTGAAACTAATTGCAAAAAATGATGAACAATTGCAAGGGCTATTATCCACTGTGAAGCAGTTCAGTGATGAAATTAAAATGGAGTTTGGACTAGATAAATGCGCCAAAGCAACGTTCACCAGAGGAAAGCTGCTGAAGAGTTCAGACATTAATCTTGATCGGGGGAACGTGATAAGAGAACTTGATCAAGAAAAAACTTACAAATACCTAGGTGTTTGTGAAGGAGACGGAATCAAGCACTCGACAATGAGGGAAAGGATAAGGAAGGAATGTTACCGCAGAGTAAGAGCAATCTTAAGAACGGAATTGAATGCAAGGAATAGGATCGATGCCATAAACACGCTTGCCATACCAGTAGTAACCTACAGTTACAATGTCATCAACTGGTCAAGCACAGAGATCCGTAGGCTCGATACGAAAATTCGAAAATTCTTAACCATGCACAGAATGCATCACCCTAAGGCAGATATAGATAGAATATATCTCCCTAGGAAAGAAGGAGGACGTGGGTTAATCCAGTTAGACATTGCGTTGAAAACTGCAACAATTGGATTATTTACGTATCTAAGGGAATCACATGATTGGATGATCAAACTCGTTTTGAAACACGAAAGCATCAAAAGATCATATTCCATTACAAAAGATGCACAAAGATACAGTAACGGACTCCAAATTTGAGAAGTCCCATTTACTGCTGAAATGGAAAACACAGAAAAAGCAAAGCAGGTAAAAGTAACTGCAAAGAAAGAACTGCTACAGAAACTGGCTAAGAAATGGCAAGAAAAGCCTCTGTATGGAAAATACCCAGAGCGAGCTAACAATCCTGATGTTGACAAAACTTTAACCCATCAGTGGTTGGCATCCTCTGGACTGAAATCGGAGACTGAAGGACTGATTATATCGGCACAAGATCAGTATCTGCCAACAAAAAATTACCAAGCCAACATAATAAAAAATGGGTGCAGCCCATTATGCCGTGTATGCAAAAAACAACCAGAGACCATTGACCATATAATTTCAATGTGCAGTCCTATAGCTCCAACCGAATACCTAAACAGGCATGACAGAGCTGCACAATACATACATTGGATAATGTGTAAGCATTTTGACCTGCCCCATCAAAAGAATTGGTGGGAGCATCAACCACCTCCCATACTTGAAAAAGATCACATCTCAATCTTGTGGATCTTTAGCATCCAAACAGATCGAAAAATAGATGCAAACAGACCTGATATAATATTGAAAGGCTTTCAAAAGAGGGTATGCCTGCTAATTGATATGTCTGTTCCAATAGACAAGAATGTATCTATAAAAACATTTGAAAAATTGAGCAAGTATAAGGACCTGGAGATAGAAATTGGGAAAATGTGGAAATTGAGAACTAAAACAATACCAGTGGTTGTAGGCGCTCTGGGAATGATACCTAAGGGGTCTAATGATTACATATCGCAAATCCCAGGAAACCCGCGTATAGGAGAAATACAAAAGATGGGAACTGCCCATATACTAAGGAAGATTCTGTCAATATAAGTACATCACAAGTCTAAACACTAAAGATGCATGTGTGAAAATGTATGTTCTCTCTTGAACATGGCGGACCTTGTTGTCTCTTGAGGTCACTGGTTGTGACTTGGTGATAACTCGTATGAACATAAAGCAAGATAAATGCAACTGTAATAATAATAATAATAATAATAATAATAATAATAATAATAATAATAATAATAATAATAATAATAATAATAATAAGAATAGGGAAGAAGACGCACGAGGTGACGGAGGTCATGAAATCGCTCCCGTAAGTTTTGAATTTTTAACATATTTAAATCATTTGTGAAATAACAACTCTTAGTACAAATGCTACGTAAAGCACCCGGCTTGAGCCCCAAAAAATTCGGACCCCAAATATATTGTTATAAGGCTCAAATATTCAAATATTCAACTTTGTATTGTACACTGTATATCCAAAAAAAAAAATGGCTATAAATGGAAGAAGAAGAACCCCCCCCCCCTCTCCTCTCCTCTGGCTACACTATATAGGACAGCTAAACTCACCAACACCAGAAACTAGATACACCACCCACCCCATCATCTGTGTACACTAAACACAACAGCATTTTCACCGCCACCGCCACCGCTCACTACGGCCATCATTACCACCACTATCCCATCACCGCCGCCACCACCCCTTGACTCCTTCACTGCTGCTGCCACCGCTACAGCACCATCACTACACTAATACGGCTCAAATATTCAAATATTCAACTTTGTATTGTACACTGTATATCCAAAAAAAAAAAATAAAAAAATAAAAAAATAAAATGGCTATAAATGGAAGAAGAAGAACCCCCCCCTCCTCTCCTCTGGCTACACTATATAGGACAGCTAAACTCACCAACACCAGAAACTAGATACACCACCCACCCCATCATCTGTGTACACTAAACACAACAGCATTTTCACATTCACCGCCACCGCTCACTACGGCCATCATTACCACCACTATCCCATCACCGCCGCCACCACCCCTTGACTCCTTCACTGCTGCTGCCACCGCTACAGCACCATCACTACAGTAATACGGTCGCATCACCGCCACCACTGCCTCGGTATCGACATCACCACCACCACTGTCTCAGTATCGGCAACGCCGCCAGTCTCTGCTGGCTGCCACTTCCACATTATAGAATTCCTACTACTAACAAAGAGGAAGGCATCAAAATATATAGATAGACTCAAAAGAAAAAAGAAAAAACAAACAACAAAACCACAGCAGCACAGCAACAACAGCAAAAAACGAGAAAAACAAACAGAAAAAAACAAAAACAAAAAAGAAACCCCAAAAACGTAAAGAAAATAAGAATGAAGAGAAAAGCAGGCGGACGGACAGAGAAGAAGAGGGGGGAAAAAGTAAAACTTAAAAAACAAAAACTAAGTCAGACATTCGAATACTACATTACAATGAAACTTATGCTTATTCATTTTTGGGGCCCTTTCTGCCCGTGTGTTTGTTTGTTTATGTGTGTCCGTATACAGCGTGGTGATAATGCCACACAAGGGCCAAGTGGGATGGCGGATCCACAGATGGCTATGTAAACATACATTCGCCAATCCTCGATAAGAGTGTTTAAATATCGAACATAAACAGTTCGAATAACGGTGAAATGGAGACTAGAACGTCATGTGACAGACTCTCACCCAACAGGTGCCCCCTGGCTCAGCAGCAGGAACCTGACTGTCAACCAAATACTGCTGATGTTGGAGCAAGAAGAAGAAGGAAAGGGGCCAGAACCAACTGGACGAAAGAATTGAATAGAACTGTTATGCAATGCTACCTGAAAAGTAACCCCAAGGAGAGGGGCTACAGGAGACGGATGCATAACATCTGGAACGAGATTGGTTTATTTAAATTAGATGAACAAAAATTGGCCGGGCAGGCTCGGGTAATAAGAACTAATGGGTGGATAAGCGAGCTGGAACTGGAGGAACTGAGCAGAGAGAATGGCTTGGAGATGGCGGGTGTAGTATGCCAGACAAGCGAGGTGGCGGGAAATGAAGGTGAGGAGGTCCTGAGAACGGAGGAACCACCCGAAGCAGACAATGATCTGAATACTGAGATAAATAATACCTGGAACAGAGATACGGCCACTGAGGAGATGAATGCTGACGGGCTAGGACAAGATTCGGTTGACATCCTAAATTTAGTGGTAGATGAGTTGAACAATGATAGTGGGAGACCTATGAACCTAAGATTTGTAGACAGGAAAAAGTTAAAAGAAACAACAGCTAAGGTAAACAAAGTCATCCCATACCTTGAGGCGAGGAGTCTTCACCAGTGCAACAATATCCTCAAAGCAACAGCAAATACGGTGAGGAAACTACTTGGTATAAAAGCGAGAGGAAACAACAGACAAGAAAGAGCAGAGCCGTGGTGGAAGAAGCGACTGAGTGGGCAAATCGGGGAAATGAGAAATGACATAGGAAAGCTTGAGTCACTACTGAATGGGACACTAAAAAACATAGGCACTAAAAATAGACTGGAAATAAAATACAAAACTAGGAGTAAAAAGCTAAATATTATCATAGAGGAATTGAAGCAACGCATTGTAGCAAAGAGTGCCAAAATCAGGCGATACGAGAACAGAGTCAGTCAGTATAAACAGAACCGCATGTTCGACAACAACCAGAAGATGCTGTTTGGACAGCTTGAGGGGAAAGAAAGAGGCAACGACTTGATCCCTGGGGCGGAACAAGCTAAAACATTCTGGAGAGGAATATGGGAGCAGGATGTTAGACACAATGCCCAGGCAGGGTGGATTGAGACAGTACAGAGGGAGATCGGTGAGCAGGCACAACAACAGACTGATTTGAGTATCACAGTTGAAACTCTTAAGGGGCAAGCCAAAGAACTAACCAACTGGAAATCACCAGGCCCAGATGGTGTGCAGGGGTATTGGATTAAACATTTAACATCCCTCCACCCGAAGCTGACGGCCATGTTCAATGACTGCTTGGTGTCGGGTGAGGTGCCAGAGTGGTTGACAAAAGGTACCACAGTTCTGATAATGAAAGACCGAATCAAGGGTAATGATGTTACCAACTATAGACCTATCACATGTCTGCCCGTAATGTGGAAACTGTTGACGAGCATTGTGTCTGAGGAAATCTACCATCACCTCCACACAAACAACTTGTTACCGGACGAACAGAAAGGATGCTGAAAGAAGTCACGTGGTACAAAGGGCCAGTTGCTTATTGATAAGATGGTAATGGGGAATTGCAGGAGGAGACACACTGATCTTGCCATGGGATGGATAGACTACAGAAAGGCATTTGACATGGTGCCTCATTCCTGGATCACCAAAAGCCTGGAGATGTTCAGGGTGGCAGATAACATCAGACAGTTGCTGGGCAGGAGTATGGGGTCCTGGGAGACAGAGTTGACATCAACTGGAGTATCCTTGGGAAGCGTGAAGATCAAGAGAGGTATCTTCCAGGGAGATAGCCTGTCCCCTCTGTTGTTTGTCCTTGCCCTGATGCCCTTGACCATTATGCTGCGAAAAGTGAGAGCAGGATACAAGTTGGGAAGGGGAGAGCTTACCATCAATCACCTCCTCTTCATGGACGATCTTAAGCTCTTCGGGAAAAGTGAGAAGGAGTTGGATGTGCTTGTTGACACTGTCCGTATTTTCAGCAGTGATATATGTATGCAGTTTGGTATTGGTAAATGTGGAGTCATTGTGATGAGGAGGGGTAGGTTGAGCAGAAGTAACGGGATCCAGATACCAACAGGTGAGATGATAAAGGAAATTGACTCTGAGGAAGGATACAAGTATTTGGGCGTTCTGGAGGCTGATGGCATAAAGAACAAAAAAATGAAGGAATTGTTAAGAACTGAATACATTCGGAGAGTAAGGAGCGTATTGAAGTCACATCTGAACAGCAGAAATGCCATAAGCGCAGTAAATTCCCGAGCTGTGTCTATTATTAGGTACAGTGCGGGAATTCTGAGATGGAATGTTGCTGAACAAAAAGAAATGGATAGGAAGACTAGGAAGCTATTGACTATCTACAACATGTTCCACAAGAGGAGTGATGTCGATAGACTCTACCTAAGGAGATCTGAGGGTGGAAGAGGTCTTATCAGCATAGAGGACTGTGTTCAGATGGAGAAAAACAACCTATACAAATACGTGACCTATAGTAAGGAGCCAATGCTCAGAGCTGTACTGAAGGAGGGGACAGTAGGCCAGGGGATATCCAAGGAGGAAATAACATCAAGGAGGAAGAGCAGCCTTAAGGGAAAATCCCTTCATAGTACCTTCTTTGAGAAAACTGAATTTAGAGATCCACAGACATGGAACTGGTTGAGAAGAGGAGACCTCAAACAGGCTACAGAAGGAATGCTAATGGCTGCGCAGGAGCAGGCCCTCAAAACGAAGTGGTTGAAGCACCATATCTACAAGGAGGAGGCTAGCCCGCTGTGCAGGATCTGTGGAGAGAGAGAGGAGACTGTGGCTCACATTGTGTCCGAGTGTAAACACCTAGCCCAGACCCACTATAAGGGCTGGAGACACGATGTGATGGGCAGGGTGATCCACTGGCACCTGTGCAAAGTAAACAATCTACCACATTCTGAGAAATGGTATGAGCATAGGCCAGAGGCGGTGATGGAGAACAGTCAGGTGAAGGTGCTGTGGGATTTTAGGATACAGACGGACAAAAAACTGGAACACAATAGACCTGACCTTGTGGTTGTGGACAAAGAAAAAAGATCGTGCCTGATTGTGGATGTGGCCTGCCCGTTCGACACGAGAGTGCAAGAGAAGGAGAGGGAGAAAATTAACCGATACCAGGACCTAAAGTGGGAGGTGAAAAGGATTTGGAACTGCCATGAAGTCAAAGTGATCCCGATTGTCATAGGCGCACTGGGGACTATCTCCAAAGGTTTCCAGGGATGGTTAAAGAAAATCGGCCCCTTCACGCTTTTTGGAACGCTTCAAAAGGCATGCTTGCTTGGAACGGCAAGAACCCTCCGATACGTCCTGAATATCTGAAGCTGCAGGTAGTGGCTTGATATTCAATCCAACGGACTTTCCAGTTAACCAACATCAATGACTGAGATTCAAGGAATAACAATAATAATAATAATAATAATAATAATAATAATAATAATAATAATAATGATTTCTTTATTAACCACAAGGGTTTACATAAAGTAGACATTAAGGACAGTGCAGGACAATGCAGGACGGTACAAATGGGCATTTCTGCGTGTAAAAAAACAAAAACAGAGGATGTAACAAAAATAACAATGAAAATAACAATGAAAAATTCCCCAATAGGGGGGAGACTTCGGAGGGACATTTGTGGAGAAAGCCCAGTAAAAAGCCACAATGACCCTGACCACCAAGGCAAGTGCCCTCTCCCAGTTTTCCACCTTTAGTTTACAGATATTTACTCAGAGTCGGCCCATTCACTCGGGCCATTCTTGCTTCTCTCACCCATCTTTCAACAAAATGCTGGGAAGAGAGCACTTCCTTCTCTACTCTGATTTTCCTTTTCAAATGAAATTTGAAAAAGTCAATCAGAGCATCACCGGAGAGGTAAGTGCTCGTCTTCAGCCCTTTCAAACGTGTCCACCATACTATCTCTTTCGCCATGGCCACCAGACAGATAAAAACTGCCTGCCCTTCCCGGCTAAAGGAGGAGGGCGGGGCAATCCTCACGATAGACTCAGATGATAGCTGGATCCGTCCTAAACGCGACAGCAGGTGTTCGACATAAACCCACAAGTCAGCAATTTTCGGACACTGGACGAGTGCGTGCAGGACGGTTTCGTCGCCCTGCGCGCATCTCGGACATGCCCGATGGCGGCACCTCCATGCCTGTAGAGTTTATCCCGAACTGGCAAGGCTCCTCGGTAGCACTGCCAGGCCAGAGATTTCTGGAAGTTGTCCATAGGCCCTGGCCCGAAAGTTCTTCCGAAGAGATTGGCTAGTTGATTTTCGTCGACGCCTAGAGTTTCCCCAAGTACGTCGTCGCTCTTCCCCTCCACTAATCCTCTGTAGAACGCCGAGGTGGAGTTTCCACCGATCACATTGCCCGATTGGTCGAGGGCTGTGAGCGCCTGAAGACATTCCAGTCTCCAGGCGCTCCCTCTCGGTCTTCGCTTGACCCAGGACTGCAGCTCCGTCAAGGAAACGAGCTGGGGAAAAACGCGTCTAGCAAACGGCGACCACACCTGATCACCGTCGAGGAAGAGGTGGAGATGTCGTAGCCTGAGCGCGTGCCTGCGCATCATCAGCCACGGCATGCCCAGCCCTCCATGTAGCGTGTGTTGACAACAGATGGACCGCCTGACCATCGGAGCACGTCCCTTCCACAAGAAGCGAAAGAGCAAACGCTCCAGCGTAGTCAGGCGAGGCTTAGGACAAGGTACGACGGTTAGGCGGTAGCAGATGACAGACGCGATATACGCGTTAGCCACCTCCGCTCGACCTTTCAGGGATAGCTTCCTCTCCGCCCATTTCTGGGTGAGAGAAGCCACCCTGCTCGTCACTTCGTCCCAGTTTTTGTCCGTCTGGAGGTACGGACCGAACCAGACCCCTAGCAATTTAACCGGTCCGTCCGTCCAGCGCCCGACGACGCTGTTGGGCGGCATGGACCTTCCTCTCCAGGTGCCGAGCTGCAGGCCCACTGACTTTTCCTGGTTGATCATTGCTCCTGTCACCGCTTCGTATTCTCTTAGTGTAGTGCCGATCGCCTCGATGTGTTTGGCGTTCGACACCACTACGGTGACATCGTCCGCATATGCGGACACGGCTCTTCCGCATCCTAGTTCGCGCGGGACTCCCCTCAACGTCTCCAGTTTGTGCAGTAATGGCTCGAGAGTCAATACGTACAAGAGGGACGAGAGGGGACATCCTTGGCGGACCGAGCGCATGATGTTGAACGGTTCCGACAGGTGACCGTTCACTCTCACCACAGAGCAGATGTCGCTGTGCATGGCAGGGATCCAGCCTCTGAAGACGGGCCCAAAGCCAGCCGCCCTCAGGACTGCCGCTAGGTAACGATGGTCGACCCTATCGAAAGCTTTCGACTGATCTAAATTTATCAAGGACCCACCCGTGCCAGGTTCCCTAGCTACCCTCTCTACGATGTATCGCATGAGGTGGAGGTTGTCGTGGATGGATCTGTCGGGAATGGCGCATGTCTGCGCCTCTCCCACCAGACCACCAACGACAAGCGCCAACCTCTTTGCTAGCACCTTGGCCAAAATCTTAAACTCTGTGTTTAGCAGAGTTATGGGCCGGAAATTGTCTATGTTATCCCCCTTGTTCGGATCATTTCTCAGCAGTGCCACCGCTCCTCGGCTCACAGAACTGGGAATTCTCCCGTTCTGTTGCCAGTTGCAGTAGACGTCCGCCAAAAGGCCTCCTAACAAGTCTGGCATCTGTACGTAAAGTTCATAGGGCAGACCATCCAAACCAGGCGATTTACCCCTTGTGCAGCCAGTCATTGCCTCCCGTACTTCAGCGGCTGTTATCGGCTTTTCGCAACACCTCGCCTCAGTGGCCGAGAGCCGCGGCAGTCCGTCGAGGTAGACACTAAAGTCCATCCCTCTACCCGGCCCCCCGCTGCCCCCGAACAGCTGAGCGAAGTGTCGCTGAAAAGCTTCACACATTTGCCCGGGATCGAGTAGCATGCGCCCGTCGTGGTCCACCAAAGACCGGATCGTGGCTTTGTTGCCACGACGCGCCTCCGCCACTCGGGCCCATTGAACGGCTTTCGTCCCCTCGTGTCTGAGAGCACGCACCCTAGCTCTGACAACGCAGCCTTCGTGCTTTGCATTGAAGAATTGGTCAAGGGCCAATTTCGCCGCAAGCACGTCGGTCGCAATGCCTTTGCTAAGCGCCTCGTCTAATTTTCTAACTAGTTCTCCCTCTGCTCTATTTTTCTCTATTGCTAAAGCCTTACTAAACCTAATCGATTCTATTCTAATCGCTCTTTTCAGAGCAAACCACCACTTGTTGTTGACGATGGCCCCCGTCAACGCCCGCTTAACTAGTTCGCTAATCCGGTCTCTGTAGGCCTTGCGCGCTGGTAAGGACGCGTTTAGCTTCCAGTAGCCGGGTCCTCGTCTATGAAGCCTATCTAAGTCAAGCACACAGGTCACGAATTTGTGGTCCGTGTAGCTGACTATCTTGAATTGTGGACAGCCTATGCTAGACCTATCTATTTCCCTACAAAATACTCTATCTAGATATGATCTGGATGACCCTATGCGGTTTGTCCAAGTCCACATTGGCACATTCGGGAAATCCAATCGGTACCTGTCAGACAGTTCAAAACGCCTGAGCAGGTTGGTGAGGCTCTTGCACCCTCCACCCCTATCCGCTAATCCCACACAGTCCCAGCGTGCATCTAAGATCCCGTTCCAGTCGCCCACTAACACTAAAGAGCGGGACGTTCCAAGAAAGGTCTCCAGACGCCGGAAGAAATCAGGTCGCCCTGCTCCTGTCGGGGCATAGACGGCCACTAGCCTGAAAGCTTGCCCGTCTCCGCTGGTCACGTCCAGCACCACCAGCTTACCCTCTGGGTCCAGGAAGATGGCCCGTATGGCGAGATCCAAACCTCTCCGAAAAAGCACAGCAACTCCTCCACCCGATCCAGGACGGCTGGGAGATGCGTACACATCGTAGCCGCCGAAGATCGGTGCGAAGGCCCGTGCTTCGGAGATTCTGGTCTCGCTGATGGCCACTACATCTATGTTTAGTGACCTGAGGTCGTTGAGCAGGTGACCCTGCTTCCATGACGACCCCAAGCCACGCGCATTTATGCTGCCTATTCTGAGTGAGGTCATGTTTAAAATAGAGTGGAAAAGATGGGAAAGACCACTTACCGTACTTTTGGTAGAGGAGGGATGGTTTTTACATCCCTTTTCACTTGATCGTCTGGTGAAGGGACCGTTGAATCGTCCCTTCGGCTGGTCGTCGGCTCTTCTAAGAGAATGTCTGAATATACTCTTCGATTGATGGTTCCTCCTAGGTCCCTGAAATCACCAACTGCGTTGGGGAATTTCGTTTTAATGTTTGTGTATTGTTTCTGTGCTATTTTTAGCAGTCTTATGTTAGTTGGCGTTTTGATTGGTGCTGGTATTATGTAGTCCTGTTGTGAAATGTCTGTGTGTTCAATTATGTAAGTCATTAGTTTCTTGTTGTGTGTGTTTATTGCCGTGCATTTGTTTTTCTGGGGGTGGGGTGTGGTTCTGCTATTTTCTTGTCGTTGTTGCTGGGTGTGTGTGTTTTGTTGTTGTGTTTGCGATGTTGGTGCTTGTGGTGGTGGTGTTGAAGGTGTTGTTGGCGGTGGGGTTGTCGCCGGTGGTGATGGTGGTGCTGGTGTGGGTGGTGATGGTGTTGGTGGTGTTGCTGCTGTGGGTCTCTTTGCAGTAGACTTTACACTTTTCTCATTTCTTTCCTCCCTTTTCAAAGGCGACGATGCGCTGCTTCTGCGTTTGTGCCTTCTTGCGACCTTTTGCCATCCCTCTCCCACCTCACACTCCATGTCTGATTCTGTAAGGTCGGGGAGGGGTACCAGCTCCACTCTTTCACTTGTTGTTGTTGGTGATGTTTGCACTGGAGTCTCTGTTGCAGCTGCATTTGGTATTGCTGTTGTTGTTGTTAATATTTCCACTGCTGCTGGTGTCTTTGATTTCCGTGGAGTGGCTATGGGTGTCACGGACCTATCGTTCCTGGTTGCCGCTTGTCCTGTTGCTGGTAGCCGTGGAGCCGGATTCGGAAGGAGGGGGTTTTCTCCTTTCTCAGGGTCTCCTCGTTGCAGAAGGCCCTGAGGTGAGTCTTCGATCCACAGCGAAAGCATTTCGGGCGTTTGCCCTCAACACTTATGGGCAGTTGAGTGCCGTTATCGAAGTCTATCACATCCGGGATAGCTTCGATGCACTCCTGGTTGGTTTGGATTAGCATCTCAATGGAGGAGCCGACCCAATCTTCTCTTACTTTTTTCTGTACTTGCAGTACAGTTGTTTTGTCCTCGATTCCGACGAGGACAGACGCGGCCAGCCAAGAAGGGGTCATTCCGGGGGGGGACGTGGGTCAGTTTGACCCTCACAATTTTTTGCCCGCAGTAGGAGGGCACCAACACCATTTCCTCGCTCCTTAGGGTCACTACTGATTGGGCCTTTGCCTCCTGGGGTGTGGCAAAAAGTACGTCTACGGTGGCGTATTTTTTGCCCCGGGTGATGTGCGTTTTCCTCTGCCACACAGACCCCAAGGCTTTTTGTATTTGGGCCTCTGTGGCTCTTTCCACCCTACGGGATTTTGTACTTACTGTACGGTACGTGACCGTACAGTGCTCTTGGGTTTCGAAAAAATTTTTCGCTGCCTTGCAGATTGCTCGGTATCCGTTCTTTGTCACCATCTTCTTCGCTTCCTCTAATTCCTCATTTGTTATGAGGATTGTTTCCAAGTTTTTCGCAATACCTGCAAATGAGATTGGTTTTTCTCTGCTGTTGTTGTTGTCGTCAGAGCTGCTGGTACTTTTGTTGTTGCTGCAGGTACTACGACTACTGCCTCCGCCGCTGTTGCTGTGGTTGTTGTTGGTGTTGCTGCTGCTAATGCTGTTGTTGTTTATGCTGCTGGTGATGCTGTTGCGGCTGCTACTGTTGTTTTCATTGTCACTGTTGCTGTTGTTATTACGGCTGCTACTGCTATT
The DNA here is from genome assembly GCA_964016885.1 of Eledone cirrhosa. Classification (NCBI taxonomy): domain Eukaryota; kingdom Metazoa; phylum Mollusca; class Cephalopoda; order Octopoda; family Eledonidae; genus Eledone; species Eledone cirrhosa. The sequence goes on along the minus strand of OZ024742.1, from coordinate 333,507,174 downwards.
ATTCCTGACGTCAGACGAATGAACTGGGTTTTCGTATTTCCCGCACACCTGTTTCGTCGCTGTCGTCGTCGTCGTGGAGAAACCTTGCACGCTTTGCACGAGACTTTTCTTTTCTTTCGTCACTTGCGAAAGAGAAGGGAGGGAGAGAGACACATTTAAAGAAGGGAGGGAGAGAGACAATCTTCTCTCTGCTGTAGTGATGATTGAGGAAGAAGAAGACGGAATGAGTGGGAGTGACGTATGAAATTTCTTTTTCGTAGCCATGTTTTTTTGTTTAAAATGAAATTTTGGGTACAAAACCCCAATAACTGGTTATTTAACCCCGAAGGGCCAAATAACGGACAGAAAGACCCCTCTCACGAGGAGGAGGGTGTCTTTATCAACAATTTGGTTCAAGTTTTAAACAATTTACAATTGTTTTAACGGTTAAAAATTACTATACATTACAGAGCCGAGCCTCCGTCAACCATGGCATTCAATAATAATAATAATAATAATAATAATAATAATAATAATGTTTTCTTTATTAACCACAAGGGTTCACATAAAGTAGACATTAAGGACAGGACAATACAGGACGGTACAAATGGGCATTTCTGCGTGTAAAAAAACAGAGGTTGAAATAAAATAACAAAGAAAAATTCCCCAATAGGGGGGAGACTTCCAAGGGACATTTGTGGAGAAAGCCCATTAAAAGACCACAGTGGCCCTGACCACCAGGGCAAGTGCCCTCTCCCAGTTTTCCACCTTTAATTTACAGACACATACTCAGAGAAGGCCCATTCATTCGGGCCATACTTGCTTCTCTCACCCATCTTTCAACAAAATGCTGGGAAGAGAGCACTTCCCTCTCTACCCTTATTGAGCAGGCACAACAACAGACTGATTTGAGTATCACAGTTGACACTCTTAAAGAGCAGGCCAAAAAACTAGCTAGCTGGAAATCACCAGGCTCAGATGGTGTGCAAGACTATTGGATTAAAAATATAACATCTCTCCACCCGAAACTGACAACCATGTTCAATGACTGCTTGATGTCGGGTGAAGTACCAGAGTGGTTGACAAAAGGTACCACAGTTCTGGTAATGAAAGACCGAATCAAGGGTAATAATGCTACCAACTATAGGCCTATCACATGTCTGTCCGTAATGTGGAAACTGTTAACAAGCATTGTGTCTGAGGAAATCTATCATCACCTGCACATAAACAACTTGTTACCGGACGAACCGAGAGGACGCCGAAAGAAGTCCCATCGTACAAAAGACCAGTTACTTATTGATAATATGCTAATGAGGAATTGCAAGAGGAGGGCCACTGGTCTTGCCATGGGATGGAGATTACAAAAAGGCATTTGACATGGTACCTCATTCTTGGTTAACCAAAAGCCTAGAGATCTTAAAGGTGGCAGATAACATCAGACAGTTTTTGAGCAAAAGTAAAAAAAGTGTGAAGTCCTGGGAAACAGAGTTACCATCGGGTGGAGAATCCTTGGGAGGCGTGAAGATCAAGAGAGGTATCTTCCAGAGAGATAGTTTGTCCCCTCTGCTGTTTGACCTTGCACTGATAACCCTTACCGTTATATTGCGAAAAGTGAGAGCAGGATACAAGTTGGGAAAAGGAGAGCTTACCATCAACCACCTCCTCTTCATGGACGATCTTAAACTCTTTGGGAAGAGCGAGGAGTTGGATGTACTTGTTGACACTGTCCAACTGAAATCGGAGACTGAAGGATTGATTATATCAGCACAAGACCAGTAACTGCTAACAAAATAAAACCTACATAATAAAAAAATGGATGCACCCCATTATGCCGTGTATGTAAAAAACAACCAGAGACCATCGATGATATAATTTCAATGTGCAGTACTATAGTTAAACAGGCATGACAGAGCTGCACAATATATACTTTGGATAATGTGGAAGCATTTTGACCTGCCCCATCAAAGGAATTGGTGGTATCATCAAAAACCTCCGTACTTGAAAAAGTTCACATCTCAATCTTGTTGAACTTTAGCATCCACACACACCGAATAATAGACGCAAATAGACCTGATATCATACTGAAGGACTTTAAAAAGAGGGTATGCCTGCTGATTGATATGCCTGTTCCAATAGATAAGAATGTATCTATAAAAACATTTGAAAAATTGAGCAAGTATAAAACCTGGAGATAGAAATTGGAAAAATCTGGAAGTTGAGAACTAAAACAATACCAGTGGTTGTAGGCGCTCTAGGAATGATACCTACGTGGTATAATGATTACTTATTGCAAATCCCAGGAAACCCGCGTATAGGAGAAAAAACAAAAGATAGTACTAATGGGAACTGCTCATATATTAAGGAAGATTCTGTCAATATAAGTACATCTCAAGTCTAAATACCTAAATATGCAAATGTGTGTATGTATGTTCTTTCTTGGACATGGCGGACCTTGCTGTGTCTTGAGGTCACTGGATGTGAATTGGTGATAACTCGTATGAAAATAAAGCAAGATAAATGCAACTGTAATAATAATAATACTAATAATATTAATAATAATAATAATAATAATAATAATAATAATAATAATAATAATAATAATGTTTTCTTTATTAACCACAAGGGTTCACATAAAGTAGACATTAAGGACAGTACAGGACAATACAGGACGGTACAAATGGGCATTTCTGACACTGGGCGAGTGCGTGCAGGACGGTTTCATCGACCTGCGCGCATCTCGGACATGCCCGGCTGACGGCACCTCCATGCCTGTAGAGTTTATCAGAACTGGCAAGACTCCTCGGTAGCACTGCCAGGCCAGGGATTTCTGGAAGTTGTCCATAGGCCCCGGCCCGAAAGTCCTTCCGAAGAGATTGGCTAGTTGATTTTCGTCGACGCCTAGAGTTTCTCCAAGTACGTCGTCGCTCTTCCCCTCCACTAATCCCCTATAGAACGCCAAGGTGGAGTTTCCACCGATCACATTGCCCGATTGGTCGAGGGCTGTGAGCGCCTGAAGACATTCCAGTCTCCAAGCGCTCCCTCTCGGTCTTCGCTTGACCCAGGACTGCAACTCCGTCAAGGAGACGAGCTGGGGAAAAACGTGTCTTGCAATCGGCGACCACACCTGATCACCGTCGAGGAAGAGGTGGAATTGTCGTAGCCTGAGCGCGTGTCTGCGCATCATCAGCCACGGCATACCCAGCCCTCCACGTAGCGGGTGTTGACAACAGATGGACCGCCTGACCATCGGAGCGCGTCCCTTCCACAAAAAGCGAAAGAGCAAACGCTCCAGTGCAGTCAGTCGAGGCTTAGGACAAGGTACGACGGTCAGGCGGTAGCAGGTGACAGACGCGATGTACGCGTGAGCCACCTCCGCTCGACCTTTCAGGGATAGCTTACTCTCGGCCCATTTCTGGGTGAGAGAAGCCATCCAGCTCGTCACCTCGTCCCAGTTTTTGTCCGTCTGGAGGTCTGGACCGAACCAGACCCCTAGCACTTTAACCGGTCCGTCTGCCCAGCGTCCGACGACGCTGTTGGACGGCATGGACCTGCCTCTCCAGGTGCCGAGCTGCAGGCCCACTGACTTTTCCTGGTTGATCATTGCTCTTGTCACCGCTTCGTATTCTCTTAGTGTAGTGCCGATCGCCTCGATTTGTTTGGCGTTCGACACAACTACGGTGACATCGTCCGCATATGCTGACACGGATCTTCCGCATCCTAGTTCGCGCGGGACGCCCCTCAACGTCTCCAGTTTGTGCAGTAATGACTCGAGAGTCAATACATACAAGGGGGACGAGAGGGGACATCCTTAGCGGACCGAGCGCATGAAGTTGAACGGTTCCTACAGGTGACCGTTCACTCTCACTACAGAGCAGATGTCGCTGTGCATAGCAGCGATCCAGCCTCTGAAGACGGGCCCAAAGCCAGCCGCCCTCAGGACTGCCGCTAGGTAACGATGGTCGACCCTATCGAAAGCTTTCGACTGATCTAAATTTATCAAGGACCCACCCGTGCCAGGTTCCCTAGCTACCATCTCTACGATGTATCGCATGAGGTGGAGGTTGTCGTGGATGGATCTGTCGGGAATGGCGCATGTCTGCGCCTCTCCCACCAGACCACCAACGCCAAGCATCAACCTCTTTGCTAGCACCTTGGCCAAAATCTTGAACTCTGTGTTTAGCAGAGTTATGGGCCGGAAATTATCTATCTTATCCCCCTTGTTCGGATCCTTTCTCAGCAGTGCCACCGCTCCTCGGCTCACAGAACTGGGAATTCTCCCGTTCTGTTGCCAGTTGCAGTAGACGTCCGCCAAGAGGCCTCCGAACAAGTCTGGCATCTGTACGTAAAGTTCATAGGGCAGACCATCCAAACCAGGCGATTTACCCCTTGTGCAGCCAGTCATTGCCTCCCTTACTTCAGCGGCTGTTATCGGCTTTTCGCAACACTTCGCCTCAGTGGCCGAGAGCCGCGGCAGTCCGTCGAGGTAGACACTAAAGTCCATCCCTCAACCCGGCCCACCGCTGCCCCCGAACAGCTGAGCGAAGTGTTGCTTAAAAGCTTCACACATTTGCCCGGGATCGAGTAACATGCGCCCGTCGTGGTCCACCAAAGACCGGATCGTGGCTTTGTTGCCATGACGCGCCTCCGCCACTCGGAGCCATTGAACGGCTTTCGTCCCCTCGTGTCTGAGAGCACGTACCCTTGCTCTGACAACGCAGCCTTCGTGCTTTGCATTGAAGAATTTGTCAAGGGCCCTTTCGCCGCAAGCACGTCGGTCGCAATGTCTTTGCTAAGCGCCTCGTCTAATTTTCTAACTAGTTCTCCCTCTGCTCTATTTTTCTCTATTGCTAAAGCCTTACTAAACCTAATCGATTCTATTCTAATCGCTCTTTTCAGAGCAAACCACCACTTGTTGTTGACGATGGCCCCCGTCAACGCCCGCTTAACTAGTTCGCTAATCCGGTCTCTGTAGGCCTTGCGCGCTGGTAAGGACGCGTTTAGCTTCCAGTAGCCGGGTCCTCGTCTATGAAGCCTATCTAAGTCAAGCACACAGATCACGAATTTGTGGTCCGTGTAGTTGACTATCTTGAATTGTGGACAGCCTATGCTAGACCTATCTATTTCCCTACAAAATACTCTCTCTAGATATGATCTGGATGACCATATGCGATTTGTCCAAGTCCACATTGGCACATTCGGGAAATCCAATCGGTACCTGTCAGACAGTTCAAAATGCCTGAGCAGGTTGGTGAGGCTCTTGCACCCTCCACCCCTATCCGCTAATCCCACACAGTCCCAGAGTGCATCTAAGATCCCGTTCCAGTCGCCCACTAACACTAAAGAGCGGGACGTTCCAAGAAAGGTCTCCAGACGCCGGCAGAAGTCAGGCCGCCTTGCTCCTGTCGGGGCATAGACGGCCACTAGCCTGAAAGCTTGCCCGTCTCCGCTGGTCACGTCCAGCACCACCAACTTACGCTCTGAGTCCAGGAAGATGGCCCGTATGGCGAGATCCAAACCTCTCCGAAGAAGCACAGCAACTCCTCCCCCCTGATCCAGGACGGCTGGGAGATGCGTACTCATCGTAGCCGCCGAAGATTGGTGCGAAGGCCCGTGCTTCGGAGATTCTGGTCTCGATGATGGCCACTACAGCTATGTTTAGTGACCTGAGGTCGTTGAGCAGGTGACCCTGCTTCCATGACGACCCCAAGCCACGCGCATGTATGCTACCTATTCTGAGTGAGGTCATGTTTAAAATAGAGTGGAAAAGATGGGAAAGACCACTTACCGTGCTTTTCGTAGAGGAAGGATGGTTTTTCCATCCCTTTTCACTTGATCGTCTGGTGAAGGGACCGTTGAATCGTCCCTTCGGCTGGTCGTCGGCTCTTCTATGAGTATGTCCGAATATACTCTTCGGTTGAGAGTCCCTCCTAGGTCTCTGAAATCACCAACTGCGTTAGGGAATTTCGTTTTAATGTTTGTGTATTGTTTCTGTGCTATTGTTAGCAGTCTTATGTTAGTTGGCGTTTTGATTGGTGCTGATATTATTTAGTCGTGCTGTGAAATGTCTGTGTGTTCAATTATTAAGTCATTAGTTTCTTGTTGTGTGTATTTATTGCCGTGCATTTGTTTTTCTGGGGGTGGGGTGTGGTTCTGCTATTTTCTTGTCGTTGTTGCTGAGTGTGTGTGTTTTGTTGTTGTGTTTGCGATGTTGGTGCTTGTGGTGGTGGTGTTGAAGGTGTTGTTGTTGTTGACGGTGGGGTTGTCGCCGGTTGTGATGGTGGTGCTAGTGTGGGTGGTGATGATGTTGTTGGTGTTGCTCCTGTGAGTCTCTTTGCAGTAGCCTTAACCCTTTTTTTTCATTTCTTTCCCCCCTTTTCGAAGGCGACGATGCGCTGCTTCTGCGTTTGTGCCTTCTTACGACTTTTTGCCATCCCTCTCCCCCCTCACACTCCATGTCTGATTCTGTGAGGTCGCAGGGGTACCAGCTCCACTCTTTCACTTGTTGTTGGTGGTGATGTTTACAGTGGAGTCTCTGTTGCAGCTGCATTTGGTATTACTGTTGTTGTAGTTAATACTTCCACAGCTGCTGCTGTTCTTGATTTCCTTGGCGTGGGTATGGGTGCCACGGACCTATCATTGCTGGTTGCCGCTTGTCCTGTTGCTGGTAGCCGTTGAGCCGGTTTCGGAAGGAGGGTGTTTTCTCCTTTCTCAGGGTCATCTCGTTGCAGAAGGCCCTGAGGTGAGTCTTCGATCCACAGTGAAAGCATTTCGGGCGTTTGCTCTCAACACTTATGGGCAGTTGAGTGCCGTTATCGAAGTCTATCACATCCTGGATAGCTTCGATGCACTCCTGGTTGGTTTGGATTAACATCTCAATGGAGGTGCCGACCCAATCTTCTCTTACTTTTTTCTGTACTTACAGTTGTTTTGTCCTCGATTCCGACGAGGACAGACGCGGCCAGCCAAGAAGGGGCCAGCCCGGGTGGGACGTGGGTTAGTTTGTCCCTCACAATTTTTTGCCCGCAGTAGGAGGGCACCAACACCATTTCCTCGCTCCTTAGGGTCACTAAGGATTGAGCCTTTGCCTCCTGGGGTGTGGCAAAAAGCACGTCTAGGGTGGCATATATCTTGCCTCGCGTGATATGCGTTTTCCGCTGCCAGACAGACCCTAAGGCCTGTTGTATTTGAGCCTCTGTGGCTCTTTCAACTCTACGGGATTTTGTGCTTACTGTACGGTACGTGACCGTACAGTGCTGTTGGGTTTCGAAACACTTTTCGGCTGCCTTGCAGATTGCTCGGTGTCCGGTTTTCGTCACCATCTTCTTCGCTTCCTGTAATTCCTCATTTGTTATGAGGATGGTTTCCAGGTTCTTTGCGATACCTGCAAATGAGATTGGTTTTTCTTTGCTGCTGTTGTTGTTGTTATTGTTGTCGTCAGAACTGCTGTTACTTTTGTTGTTGCTGCAGGTACTACGACTACTGCCGCTGTTGCTGTGGTTGTTGTTGCTGCTGCTGCTGCTGCTGTTGTTGCCGTTGCTGCTAATGCTGTTGTTGTTTATGCTGATGCTGATGCTTTTGCGGCTGCTACTGTTGTTTTCCTTGTCACTGTTGCTGCTGCTGCTGTTATTACGGCTGCTACTGCTATTATGCATGACGTCAGACGAATGAAATGGGTTTTCGTATTTCCCGCACACATTTTTCGTCGTTGTCGTCGTCGTCGTCGTGGAGAAATCTTGCACGCTTTGCACGTGATTTTTCTTTTCTGGCTTCGCGAAAGAGAAGGGAGCGAGAGAGACACATTTAGAGAAGGGAGGGAGAGAGACACATTTAGAGAAGGGAGGGAGAGAGACAATCCTCTCTCTCCTGTAGTGACGATTGAGGAAGAAAAAGACGGAATGAATGGGAGTGACCTATGGAAATTCTTTTTCGTAGCCATGTATTTTTTTGTTTAAAATAAATATTGGGCACAAAACCCCAATAAGCGGTTATTTAACCCTGAAGGGCCAAATAACGGGTAGAAAGACCCCTCTCACGAGGAAGAGGGTGTTTTTGTCTACAATTTGGTTAAAGTTTTAAACAATTTACAATTGTTATAGTGGTCAAAATTTACAATACCTTACAGAGCCGAGCCTCCGTCAACCATAGCATTCAATAATAATAATAATAATAATAATAATAATAATAATAATGTGACAGGTACTGGATATCTGGGGTCACCAGACATATTGGTCAGTTTGTTTATATGTCTGAAGTGGAAACGATAATGCAAAAGCGAAATAATAATAATAATAATAGTGAGAAGAACAACAACAGCAATAATAATAATAATAATAATTTGTTCACTTTTGTAAAGATTCTCTAGCAATGGTGTTAATCTCAGAGATTCAATATATGTCCTGGGTCTCTGGCAGTGCTTGTGACCGTAGAAATATGGCACTGCTGAGTTTAGTGATACATAATCAGATCAAGCCCATTGCCTCATGCACCTTTCAATAATTTGTTTGGACAGAAGCACTTCGCTCTCTATACTGATTTTTATCTTCACCTGTAAAAGTTAATCGTCGCTGAAAGGGAAAGTTCTTGTCTTCAATCCTTTCAAATGTGCGCACCACACGACCTCTTTCATCATGGCCTCCAGGGAGGTAAACGTTGCGTGTCCTTCCGGGCCAGGGATTCCTAAGAATCCCTGGCAGGAATGATTCTGCAATGTTCATATGACTATAAGGATGAATTATTAATCAATAACGCAATGACAGAAAACTTCAGAAAAAGTAACATAGCCTCAGCATGATATATGCTAGGAAAATAGCCATTAATAAATTAGAACCAGCAACAAAAACATTCATCACACATGTGACGAGTACATGGCAGCAGTTCCGCAGATAAAAGCGAAACATGGATGTAAAAATGCTGAGTCCATCCCAATTAACACAGTATTTCATGGAAGATCCCTTTCATCATACTCATTCAGGCTGGCATTGACAACACTAAATGAATTATTTAACATGCCTCGACTTGGTCGTAACTTCTATGTCAAGAAAATGAACCATCTCCTGTATATGGAGAATTAACTATGTGCACAGTAAATAACAGACAACCTGAAACAGAGCCGCAGATAATAAATGGATTCACGACTCTGAAGACAAAAAAGGTAGTGAACATTTCTAATATCATAAGAGTAACGAAAATGAGAAAGACAATTAGATCAAACTAAAACATACAAATATTGAGGAATATTGAGGAACTAGACGGGTTTCAAAATACATAGATTAATAAAAAGATAAATGAGGATGAGATAACTACGATACTATAGAGATCCAAGTAATAAGTTAGTTTTAACCTTCTGAACTGAACACTAAAAGAAATAGCAAGATTAGACTGAAACACAAGGAAAAATAATGATTTCATTTAAAATACAGTACCCAGAATTAGATGTAGAAAGATTAAACCCAAGAAAAACACACGGAGTAAGAAGCCTTATGTAACAAGAAACCGATTATAAAATTACTGTAGGACTATAAAAAATGTCTAATGAAGATAATTGAAAATTAATATAAATAGCCATGGAATAAACAAAACAAAATGCTGTTTTCTGCAAGTCAACTATTTCAAAACAGAAGATGCATTAACAGATAATTACGAGGAACATGGAAACACAGAAGAAACAGAGACAGAAGCTGCTGGCCGAAAAGATAAAATCCAAATTGAAAACATATCTCCAGAATGCTATGGAAAATCGATGGCAAGAAAAACCCTACATGGCCAATATCGGAAAGAATTGAATGGGGTGGAGTGGCATTATTAAACAACCCTCGTTAAGAAGCACTTCACTAAAACCCCAAACAGACAGCCTTCTAATTGCAGCACATGTTCAAAGCCACCCTACCAGGAAACATGAAAAATACATAATGAAGCAGAATGCAGTAATTAACTGCAGAATCTCGTGATTGAGAATAAACAATTAAGACCATTATCTCCGGCTGCCCAGTGTTAGCCAAAGAGGAATATACCCACAGACATGATAGAGTTATGATTTACATACACTGGAAATAATTCGAACACTTCGAAACACCAACAGAAACGAGGTGCTACAAACGAACAAGAGAATAGATAACAAAGTATGACAAAAGAACCATACTCTTAGATATACCAATATACAGATACCAAAGCCCACCAACCGGGTACTATATACAAAGGCAACAAGAAAATGTCTTCTAATTGATACATCTATCCCCTCAGGAGTCAATATATCCGCCAAGGAGATGGAGAAATTATCCAAATAAAAAGATGAAATTGGAGATAGAAATAAACTGAATATTGATGATGAAGAAAAATAATCACGATAATGATGTTTTTAGAATGATAAAAAAAAGCATACATTGAGAAATACATATCATAAATCCTTGGGCTTAAAATATATACAGCCTACAGAAAATAGCACTATTAGGCACAATACACATATTACGAAGTTCACTCTCAATACAATAGAAGCATTGCCAAAAACAACGCTGCACATATCCAAGGCACATCTGCGCTCGGTGATGCAATAACTGTTTTTACATTTGGCACAAGGCCAGAAATTACTCAGTACATTAAAGGTACTTTATTTTATCGACCCCGTAAGGATGAAAGGCAAAGTGAACATCGGCAGGATTTGAACTCAGAATATAAAGGGGCGTAACTCTATGCTGCAAAGCATGGCGTCCGACCTTCTACTGGTACTGCCAAATCAGCAATAACAATAGTAATAAAAATGGTTTCTGATTTAGACACAAGGCCAACAATTTCAGGGGAGGGGAAATCCGATTTAATCGATCCCAGTGCATGACTGGAATTTTATTTTATCGACCCTGTAATATGAAAGGCAAAGCTAACCTTTGCAGGATTTGAACTCAGAACGTAGAGGCCCATAACTCAATGCAACAAAGAATGTTATCAAACGCTCTACTGATATACGAGTCTAGTACTGAAAAAACACACACCAACCGTTGTATCTCTATTTTCTTATATTTGACAAGCGTCATATTTGCATTTCTCACCATCTAATTTGGTTATGTTCTCCTATGATATTTGAAGATGAAAACTATTCTAGTTCTTTAGTACTGAGTGTGTCCTAAAGACATTTCTACAGCTATGTATCTTTCAACATACGGACGTCGCAAATCTCATCAAGTCTGGCTATTTTTTTTTGTTGAATATACTTTTCTATGCTTTTATTAGTATTGTATTTTATATATTTGTTTCTATTGCAGTGAGAAATGAAAGGAAATCGTATATAACTAAGTAATAAGAGAAAAAAAGAAACTTAAATTACCAAGTAATGAGGACAAAAGAAATCTTATATAAAAGGTACGAAGACAAAAATAACACACATATGGTGTATTTCAAATCTTCATTCATACGGCTTCTGTTGTTATACTGCTACATTTAGTTTATTTTCGTTACAGGTGTTCACGCACACACATACACACACACACACACACACACACACACACACACATGGATGCATACATACACATACATACACACACACACTTACACATACACACATATATATATATATATAATATATGGTTGTACACACACATACATGCATATATATACACACACACTTACACACCCACCCACATATATATATATATATATATATATATATATATATATATATATATATATATATATATATATGTATGTGTGTGTGTGTGTGTGTGTGTGTGTGTGTGTGTATATACTTGTTTTTGTGTATGTAAGCATTTCTCCATATATTCATGCAGGTATTTTTAAATATACAGATAACTAGATACATAGATGTATGTGTGCTTAGTGTAGCGACAGAATGTTTCATATAAAAAAAAACCTTTCTACATTCAATACTAACAGCTCCATCTCTGAATGGCACACACCTATATTATCATTGTTTTATTGGTCAACTAAGTTGTATGTTAACACAATTTCCTTCCTGTATCACACAACTATTCCCGGGTATTAGATTACTTCCGCTTTACATGTTGTAATTAAATGATTTATTCCTGGTCTGCTCAAAGGAATAACAATATCTTACCTATGGATTCACGCTGCATGTGTTCGATTCGTAAACGAGTAAATTTAACGTACAAGTCGATTTTGATTATTTTATGTTAAAAAAAATAATCAAACCCAGAAATATTCATGAGATAAACATTTCTATTATATGACTATATGTCTGTATATATATTTACACACACACGAACACAGATTCATATACACAGGCACACACACGCACACAGACACACACACACACATATACATAGACTCACACACACAAACACATTTTAAGTCTGGACGTAGCACAAGTTTTTAACTGGCTTTATCAATTAAGTGTTGGAAGTCACAGGTATTGATGGCTATTAGTTATATATTGAGAAGGAAAAACACTTTCAATACTGAATTATTAAGAATATTTAGTGTTGATTCCTTCATCACTTCCTCAGTTACCAGAGATTATTATAAATGGTACTGATACACACACATAAACACATACACATACATACCCACATGTTATATATGTATTAATTGCTGTGTGTACGCGTGTTTGTGTCTCCATATATGTAATATATGCCTGCGTATATAAACGCGTACACATAGACATAAATCGTCCCGGTTCGGATAAGTGTGTGTGCGGGAGGGTGAAGCTTTCATCATGGAGACCAAAGATCAGGGAAGTAATATATATATGTTTATATCTGATGCACTAATATCGCTGTTTTAAAGATAATTTAGGAAACATGAAATAGTATTGCTTATACCGTTGGTAAAACAACGGGTGATGTACTAGTTTATCTTTCTAATTGTGCATTTGAATGATGTGAAATCGTTACAGACTTAACAGCATTGTTTGTGAAGAAAGAAGAATTGGTATATTATAGAATGTCTAGAAATAGCTTCATTTTGTCGTTATTTGACAGAGGAGGTAATAATTATGTTAATGTGGTGGTGAACTTGGTGAAGGTATAACAATTGGTGCCGAGTGGAAGAGGGGATGTTGATTGTATTGTGGGAATTAGTTGCGGTGATGGAGTCATTAGTGGTGAGAATAGGATTTGTGTTTAAGACAGTGTCGTTGTAGTTTAGAGGAGTCTGTTATGGTGCTATAAATGTTGTGGGTAATGATAGTCGTATTTTATTTTTAAATCTACACATATATATATATAAATTAATAAAAATAATGAATAAAAACAAAGAAACAGTTCCTTATATTAAAAAATTCATCATTTTACGATCGTTTCTAAGATATATATGTTTGTGTTGGTATGTATATCATATAGATCTATGTAAAATTTTTACAAACTATCAGAGGGAATATACATACCTACACATATATATACTGTCTTCAGAAAGAATTATATTTGTTTATTGAAAACAACCAACAAAGATTAAATATAATAGGTCTGTTTGGGAACAGGTTTTGAATTGACTAATAGAAAGGTAGTGAGTGGTCAAGATGGTAGAATAGTAGTAATAGAACTTTAATTTAGCGGTAGAGGAAGGCAGATTTCAGTTTTGAATGGAAAGAGTATGATGAATGAACAGATTATTTTAGGGATGAAAATAGGTAAAGTCGGTAAAAGGTACACGAAGAATTGATGTTATAAAATAATAATTGTTTCTACATTAGGTACAAGGCCAGCAATTACCCAGTGCATTACTGGTACTTTATTTTATCGACCCCGTAAGGATGAAAGGCAAAGTCAACCTCGGCGGGATTTGAACTCAGATCGAAAAGGGACGTAACTATGCTGGAAAGCATGGCGTCCGACCCTCTACCGATACTGCCAATCCACCGCCTTATAAAATAATAATGCTAATGTAAATATCTAAGGAGAATAACATTTTACGATAAATGTGTTAGTGAAAAATATCAATCTTATTCAAAATATAGGGAATTCAAAATCTATTCCCAAACGGACCTATTATATTAAATCTTTGTTGGTTTTTTTCACAAATATATTATTTCTGAAGACAGCATATATATGTGTAGGTATGTATATTCCCTCTGATAGTTTGTAAACATTTTACACAGATCTATATGATAATCATACCAACACAAACATATATATCCTAGAAACGATCGTAAAATGATGAATTTTTTAATATAAGGAACTGTTTCTTTGTTTTTATTCATTATTTTTATTAATTTATCTTGACTCTGTTTTCGTGTATTTTTCATCGGAAAAAATTTTTTGAATACATCTTCTCTTTTCATGATATTCGGATTACATTGAGTTCTTCATACGGATTGGACACTACCGTACATTTTGGTAGATTTATCTACATATATATATATATATATATATATTTAATGTAGAAAAGCTTCTACAGGACTAGAACTGTTTCATTCGGGAGAAATCATGTGGTTACCCCCGATTGAAACCGGGATATATATATATATATATATATATATATATATATATATATATATATATATATATATAATGAAGGAGTTGAGGTAAGGAACCAGATAGACCATAACGCACCAAAGTACTCAATACTTAGGGTAGTAGAGTGGCTAATAGGAAAAAGTATGACCCCGACGGCAGAGCTCAAGCCGTTTCGACGGCTATTTCTGAACTTGTTTAGTGCTTCTGAGGTTATTTCAAAATATGTCGTCATGACTAGGGACAACAAGCTGCCGTTATGTGAAATACATTTCCTTTTCGTGTTGATTTATGTGACATCTTCATAAATATCCAAAGCAACATCCCGTGAGGTTTCTCCCCCTACCAATAAGAAAAACAAAATATCTGATATGTGGGTCGGAGCATGAAAAAAACTGACACCTGTTAGGATTAGGTATATATATATATATATAATTGTGGCTTTCTCTTTCGTTCGGCACTACTCCGAGTTATTCACTTTCGTTTGTTCTTGCAGGTGACAGATACCTAAGTCGGCTGAGCAAACAAGCAAATGTAAAGAGACTATTCCATCCGATTACATAACAGCGAAGATGGATTTTGCAGTAGTTTCTAAAGGATAATAAAAATAATAAAAATCCACAGACAGTTACACACACATAAGCATATATATATATATATATATATATATATATATATATATGAATGCATGTATGTATGTATGTATCTATGTATGTATACTATATATATATATATATATATATATATACTATATATACATATATATATACGCGTGTGTGTGTGAATACAAGCATATATATGTGTGTGCATGTGTTCGTGAATAAACTTACTCTAATCTAATAGATACTATTTGGTGTTTTTCTCCTTCTTCATAAGTTTTCCCTTTCTTTTTTCATCTCTTTTCTATCTATCGTAAACTGCACTGATCGATCTTAGTCACCATATTGTACTCAGAACATTACCAACCCCCTCATCATTCTCACAAACTTCAATTGCTCTCTTCCCTTACGTCATTCCCTCTCGCTTATCTTTACGCTATATATATATATATATATATATATATATATATATATGTATATATATATATATATATACATATATATATACATATATAAATGTATGTATATATATATATATATATATATATATGTATATATATATATATATACATATATATATACATATATAAATGTATGTATATATATATATATATATATATATATAGAATAGAATATATATATATTATATATATATGTATGTGTAAACGTATATATATATATATATATATATAAACGTTTACACATGCGTTTACACACACACACACACACACACACACACACACACACACACACACACACACTTATATATATATATATATGTATGTATTCGATTGTACACGTATTCACAGAAACATCTTTTACTTTCCTCTACTTTCACTATCGCCTGCGGCAAATAATGTGTTGTGGCAGATTTAATGCGACCGTACTACGCAGGCAAATTAAAGTCAATAAGCTCCTGTCGTGTGCTCTTCTCTGTATATATATATATATATATATATATATATATATATATATATATATATATATATATATATACATATATATATATGTATATGTGTGTATATATATATATATATATATATATATATATATATATATATATATATATATATATATATATATATATATATACATATATATATACATATATATATATATATGTATATGTGTGTATATATATATATATATATATATATATATATATATATATATATATACATATATATATGTGTATGTGTGTGTTTATATAATTATGCCTGTGTATGTGCATTTTTGTGAGTGCTTTTGTCCATTTATAATAACTGTATTTACTTGAATATGTGTGTGTATCTCTTTATTTACTGTGAATATAATTTGTGTACATCCATGTGTATGTGCGTGTGCCTGTGCTTCCTTATCTATAATTGTTACGATGTGTATGTTGTGCTATCATGTATGTTGTGCTATCATGTGCGTCTAACCTATCTACTTTTTTATAACTACATAGGTTTGTTTGTTAGTATATGTATGTGCTCGTGTGTAAAAGCTTTTACCTATGTGTATGTGTCTCAGATGATTGCGAAGGTATTTTATGTGGTTATAAATTTATATTTTACTTTTTGTTTGTATATACAACTATTTGTTGGATTATGTGTGTTGTATTTTTTATATAAACACCATTCCCTTTGATTATATGTGTCCCTTTTTCTAAATATTTAAATAGGTTTGTTCCTGTACATGATAGATCCTTCGTCATTATCGACGATGAGAATTTCGTCGTTTAAGCAACTTTACGCCTGATGACTTAATGTAGTCCTCAGGTAGACCAGCGTGACAGAAATATGTGACAAGATCCGAATTACCGGCACAATCCATTTGACGTGCTTCCGCACAACTTACGTATACTCAATTTTATTCAAAAGGCTTGGGTTGACCAGCGGCTATGTTAAAGATATGGTTTCGAAATCCTACGCAGAAGGATCGAACACAATATCTCATGATTTCTGAGCAGACTTCTTAAACATTCAGACATGTTTGGGTTCTATTTGACGAGTTGTATCCCTTTGCATGTATTGATGTTTGAAGAAACGATTCTCCTGAATGTGTATGCATGTGTATACGTTTGTTTGAATTTCATATGCTTGTTTCCTTATTTATGTATGCTTGTTCGTGTCGTATGTGTCCTCATGTATATGCATATGTTTCTATAATGTTTTTGATACATTGGTTTTTATAAGTATATGATAATATTCTATAAGATTTTTTGTTTTTTGGCCGCTGATCTGTCTTTGATCGAACATACGAATAGTCATCCTACTGTGATAGTGAGATATACCAAATGTTATCATACTGTCTTTGATCTTGATATAATGTATCGTGAAATATATTATCTGATTTGTCCTTTGCTTATACACACCGCAGAATTACATTTCACTGCTATTTCAAGTAACCATTTCAACCCCGTAGAATCTTCTAAAATGTGTAATGTTTGTTATCGTTTAGCCCACTTTAAATTTATATGAGCATACATCTGGTGCATTTTAACCGAAGCTATCGCGATATTATTGGAGATACATATAAACGATATCAATAAATATATATTTTCTCTACTTAAGAGAGTAACGGGCAAAGTCAAATTACACTATAATGAAAATCCTTCCATCCATGACAGCCCTACCTGTTTCTGAGTATCAAGTAATGTATTGTTCAATGTGTCCTTCCATTTCGAATGTGATATTGTTTCTTTCCAGGGACATTTGGCTGTTATTTTTAGCAAAGAGTGACCTCGATTGAAATAGTTGTCGATTAGCTCCGATTCATTCGTAATTAATCTGACACATGACCATTCAGATTTTAGAATTGTATAGGATTACATTATCTGAAGCGACGTTCCATTTTCCGAAGAGAGTAAGACGTGATTTGAGGGAGGTTTTACAACTATAGTTTTACCTAGGTGCCGGTGGAAGCAGAGTAATAAATCGGTACAAAAACTACATAGAAATCCATACACAATGGCGAAACAGTTATAGAGCAAATATAATTCCAGTTACGCCGGTGGTAGCTCATCTTCCTGCTTATCTAGAGGTAGTGGTTCCTATTGTTTACTAAAACTAGAGTTTTTATTTATTGTTTAAATTCTCTCACATCTACAAATCTAGCAGACCAGTAATTTCTGAATGGAAATATATCTACAGACTATGCACTAAAGCGGGCCAGGCATTATTGTTTAAATATCCCGATACATAAATGCACGCAATCCACACAGATACACATAATGATTATATATATCACCTCAAAAACACAATTTTACAGGTATATATAGAAGAGAAAATGTAAATGTATCGTGTAGATGTATGAATAGCACAGAGGAAACGTGAACTATACACATATAACAAGGAATTTCCATCACTTGTCTCTTGATTAGTGTCTTCCTGTCACTGTGGAAAATTCTAACGGGTACTGATGGAACTTTGACCAACTATTTATTGAGTCGTGTATATCTGAACCATCGATTACCCCAGTCTTACTTTCATTTATCAATAATCTACTTGTCGTCACATGGTGTGCACAAAATATTGGTTTCCTTTCATTTGTACATTTCGGAGCTATGCGTAATCTACCTGCAACTTACATTAATCAATCCCTGAAAAGCTTATGACAATCGCATATTTTTCATCAAAATAAACATCCACTTATTTAATACTTAAAGAAAATAATCGTTTCTGATTTAGGCACAAGGCCAACACTTTTTCGGGAAATGGAAAATCGAGCAAATCGGCCCCAGTGCGTTAGTGTTAATTTATTGACCCCGTAAGGATGAAAGGCAAACCTAACCACGGCGGGATTTGAACTCAGAATGTAAAGGGGCATAACTCTGTGCCACTAAACATGTTGTCCGAGGCTCTACCAATTCCGCCAATCCAGCATCTTCAACATGTGATTAAAAACCACAAGATTGCTACAACTAATAGACATAGTCATCGTTGATGCCTTCTCCTAGCGAAATGTCATACTAAACTGAAGATACACTGAATCACAAAATCAGGCTTTTCATATCAGTTTAGAAGTCATTTCAGAATTTTACAATGAGAGGATGTGATCTGCAAGCGCATTTCTGCCCTTACATTTTGAGATGTGTTATTGCTACACATACTTCATATTCTCTGATGGTCTCAAGGGATATAATGGTGAAAGAGATGTACTGAAATAACATGATATTTCCAGAGTTCGCTCTTAAATATAGCCATCTCAGTCCCGATCGCATCTAGTAAGGCAGTGAATCAAGTTTCATTGACGTCCGACGTTTTTACAGCTCTATGTTTCCCGATTAACCTATCAGTGAATTCCCGTATTTAAAAAGCTTGCAATCATCGTCTGTACGTACGAGCGTCGTGTGCTCGATGTTGATTTCTTCAGATTTATCACCAAATTAACAAGTGTATTCCTCATGTACGTAGAATTGTTGGCGTTATCCGTGGTTTAATATTGACTGCAATAATTGCCAATCTTATATATAGGTATTTGACCATTCTGTATAACAGAAACTCATTGTAAAAGAGGTTGTAATGAATGATCTTATATCTTAACAATGCACAGATGAGGTAGTGTGGTATAATTTCGTACAACTAATATAGTTAAAAGCATTAGTCAAGTACATGTGCTTATATTCCCTCAATTTTTGACTAGTTGAGAGGCTTTTTAATGTCCGATCATAATATTGCAGTAACTGTCTAATGAATTAACACTATCAGAAGGAAAAATATGTTAAAGTGTATTACTGAGTAAGGCATTCTTCTCTAAGAAAATAATCAAATTATCCCTGTTAATTCGTTCCATGTACTTGCAGATATTTGAAGCTAGAGAGATAGGTCTGTAATTTTTAGCATCTGCGCTACTTCCTCATTTATAAATAATCCAATTTATGATTTCATTCAAATCCATTTCTGAGTTTATCACTTGCACTGTAAGATTGTAAAAGTATCTACTGTAGTTTGGATATCATTAGGAAAATTATCTG
Organism: Eledone cirrhosa; assembly: GCA_964016885.1. Classification (NCBI taxonomy): domain Eukaryota; kingdom Metazoa; phylum Mollusca; class Cephalopoda; order Octopoda; family Eledonidae; genus Eledone; species Eledone cirrhosa. The sequence continues at coordinate 333,487,225 of OZ024742.1, read as the reverse complement.
GCAAACTATGGCCAGATACTGATTTCAGGCACATGTTATCTCATATGGGTATTACATATTCTTCATTACACAGACACATATATACACATACATACACACATACTTCATACATACATGCATATATATATATATATATATATATATATATATATATATATATATACATATATGTGTGTGTGTGTGTGTGTGTATTGAGGTAAATAAGCAGAGCAATGTTGAAGAATCATACGTCTCTGCTGCAGCTATTTGAAAGTTAGGAAATTGATGTTAAATTGCTCATTCAAAATACATCTTCACTTTGTGAGACTTTAAAATAAGAAACCACTTATCTTCTCACCCACACGCGCGCGCACACTCACACAAACAACTAAACTCACTCTCAAATTAATATTCATACATACGCACATGAATATATATATTTATATGTAACTGGAGGAAAATACCCCAATCAATCATTCTGCGCTATGAAAGTACACACAGAGGTGGATTTTTCATTTCACTTTCCGTTGCGGATATTATCAGTGCGTTGCAACTTTAGGTAGATGAACGCCAATTGGAAATCAGACTGCAGGGATGTAGAAATATACGATGATATTTAACCCAAGATTTTAATGAATATGTCAATGAGTTGAACATCTACGATTAAGTGCAATGGCCCACATATTTAAAATACCCTTTGGGGTTTTTTAATTCTAAAACCAAGCAAGGTGATAGAATCACATCAACATATAAGAGATATTTGCCCATTTCTTGGAAAACATAGATTATCTAGAAAGGGAAGGAATCTGGTCATTAATCCAACTACTGAAAGTAGCAGACTTGTTTCGTTTCATATTTGACTTCCTCAATGAAGTAACTTTTATTCAGGTTGGCAAAATTAATAACGCGTAACATATATATGTATGTAGGTATGTACATGTACAAATATATATGTGATGTGTGTATAAACAATTTTAATAAGATGAGGAATCAATTTTGTATAGATATGTCAAAGAAATGAAATGTTATATATTCTCCCTATATATATATATATATATATATATATAAGGAGAGAGAGAGAGAGAGAGAGAGAGGGGGGAGTGTGAGAGATACGCATATATATATATATATATATATATATATATATATACATACATGTGTGTGTGTGTGTGTGTGTGTGTGTATTTATGCATGCATGTGTGAGAGTGAGAGATGGGCGGAATAGAAGTAATAATGGTATGGTTCTCATTTACCCGTTTTGTAGAAATGAACATAGATTTCTGCTCGGAATGTAAGGAATCCATTATTCTAAATTGTAAATCTGCATCTACATAATATGGCATTGAAATCTCACTCAAGTTACATATTTTCGCGCACCTGTTACATTGTTTAATGGGTTTAGCAATTTTCCTCTCTAATGTCTACCCAAGCTATATATATGTGTAATTGGCAAGAACAGTTAGCGTGTTCGTGTTCTTACATAGATTTATGTATACAGCCATAAATAGGTGAGACATAGGTAAGCGAGAGAAAGAGAGAGAGAGAGAGAGAGAGAGAGAGAGAGAGAGAGAGAGAGAGAGAGAGAGAGAGAGAGAGAGAGAGCGATATATATATATATATATATATATATATATATATATATAGAGAGAGAGAGAGAGAGAGAGAGATAAACAGGTTGTCAGACAAATCGAGATAAAGAGTGAGAAATACTTATGTTGACTAGACAGATATGAAGACACATTTCAAGAAGACAGAAGAATAGTTTCTTCATAACAAGTATTTTATAGAGAGAAAGTTTTGCTGGTGATGATAAAGATTATGTAATTAAAATTTAAAAAGCAAAGCCATTTTCTTCCCCGGAAGCTACTGGAAGATGTGTATTATCTTACAATGAAAGGTTACAAAATTTAAGTCATACATAAAATGTATTTTCTACTTATTAACACAATTATATAATAAATAAGATTTACAGGAATGGTAATTGAATAGGTTATAAAGACAGTCATTGCAGCTTGTTGATTTTCAATAATACTAGTGGGATGAAAATTCTGTATTCGATCGTTTTGAAGTAGACAGACAGATGAACATCAGGCATGCTTCTGTTCCGTTATAAATGGTGGCTTCAAACGAAAAAATAAACATAAGTTGGCAGATAAAGCTTTAGAAGAAGCATATGCACCCGCCTGTTTTTGTCTTACATTTGTGTTTCGTAATTCTAAATACTTTCATAAATGTAAAGCTCTATCAACTCCATGGTGTATAACTTAGATAGAAACTCTTTTTGTAAATACACCGAATTCATTTATTTACAATATACTGTCAACAAACAAAAGCGATAATAAATGAAAATGAAAGAAACAAGAATGCTGGAAGAAATTATGAAGGTCAACAATTTACACAGAAGGCTAGAGGATATATCACAGCTCCGAATCGTGGATCATAAGCAGATTCCTTTCTGAAATGAGCACTCAGCATTGCCCGCTGCATCGGTTACTGTTCCTCAGGCTTGATGCCTCCGTGCCAGTTCAGTGGAGGAAATGGCAGTCCAGCACCCGACGGCACTGAATATCTCGATGGCGATGAACGCTATCCTGAAATCTAATATTTGTTTACATATACAGTATAATTACCCGGAATGGTCTAGTTGTTCATGATGCTTATGAAATTAACGTGAACATCTCTGAACATTTCAAAGACACGTGTAGCAATAAGCAGGTGTAAATATAACGTAATACTTGGTGGGAGAGAGTCTGAGTAGTTGTGTGGAAACGCTGCCGCTTTGTGTTACAGGTACAGTTCTTCCGACGAGCATCTATACAGTTTCTATTTACACAATTTCCCTCCCAAATTACAGGTATAACCTTTGTAAATGGTAAATACCTCATGTCCGAATTCAACGCAATGGGATGGAACATAGTATCTTATGGTTGCATTCGATTATGCAGCTTCCACAGTATTGTAAATCTATTAAAAACAACCTGTTAACAATAATTGTCTCCACAAATCATTGCAAACAAGTTGTCTGGTCTTATTGGACTTGAAATAGATAAATATATTATGTGAACATCGAGGCGGTTTTATGTAAATAGGTACGTGTTTGCAATTCTTTAGTCCATAGAGAAATTGCAAGTATATCGCGTTCGGAATTAATATCTGATCAGAAACCCATAGAAACACCCTCTAACGCAATCACAGAAATACTAGAATACATACGAACAGAGCATAACATCACATCGCAAAAACTCAAACAGATTTATAAACACACACACTGACACAAATGAAGAAACAAAAAATGATTTGTACACTCACATATACTCACTATATATACATCCATACACATATAAACTAATAGCTGCAAATTGTTTAGTCTGCCTGGATATATACATACATACATACATATATATATATATATATATATATATATATATATATATATATATATATATAGAGAGAGAGAGAGAGAGAGAGAGAGAGAGAGAGGAGAGAGATCTTTCTTTATTCGCCACAGGGGCGTACAAAAATGGGACATTACAATACGTGACGGCGGGGGTTTTACATAAAAATAACTTTAACATTAATAAATAACAATAAACATTATATAATAAAATAACAGTTGAAATCCTCAGTAGGGGGGAACGTTACTGCAGAGTTGTTTTACACCCCGTAGATAGAACAACCCTCAACACCAGGAACATGTTTTGTAGGTCTTCCTGTCTTCCATCTGTTTATCTTCCTCAATCTACAGGATTATATACAGAGAAGGCCCATTCACTCGGGCTATTTTTGCCACATTCACCCACCTTTCAGTGAATTTACTGGGGTGGAGCACCTCTCTATCCACTCTCACTTTCCTTCTGAAGTGATACTTAAAGAAGGAGATAAGTTGTTGTCCGGAGAGAAAGGTGTTTGCCCTCAGTCCTTTTAACATCGTCCACCATATTACCTCTTCGCCATAGCCACCAGACAGAGGATAACCGCTTCTCCTTCGTTCTTAAATGAAGGCGGCGGGGTGATCCTCACGATGGACTTCGCTGAGAACTGGATTCGTCCCACACGTGACAGCAGCTGTTCGACATAATTCCACAGGTCGGTCACCCCTGGGCACTGAAAAATTGCGTGCAGAACGGTTTCGATGTCCTGTTCGCATCTTGGACAGGTTCTTTTGGCAGGAACTCTGCCAGGGCGTCCGTGCCTGTAGATTTTGTCTCGAACTGGTAGAGCTCCTCGGTAGCACTGCCAGGCCAGAGACCTCTGGAAGTTATCCATAGGCCCTGGACGGAAACTCCTCCCGAACAGACTTGTCAGTTCGTCCTCCTCGATGACTAGAGTTTCCCCGAGAACGTCGTTGCAATAACCTCCACTAATCCCCTATATAATGTCGAAGTGATGTCTCCGCTGATTGCCGTTTCGGCTTGGTAGAGGGCTGTGAGCGCCTGTAGGCACTCGAGGTGCCAGGCATCCATTGTCGGTCTTCGCTTGACCCAGGACTGCAGCTCTGTTAGTGAGACGAGTTGTGGAAGAGCTTGTCTCACAAATGACAGCCACACCAGTTCACCGGTCAGGAATACCTGGAAATTTTCAGCTAACAGGGGAGATAAAGCTGACAGAGCTCTGTTTCGTACTGATTTGTACATATCAAAGCCAAGTACTCCACCTGTTTGCTGAAAATCATGAATGTTTGATTCTTATAGAATTCTAGTAATAATCAGGAACTGATTATACAGAGCGGTTACCGGTCAGTACGAAACAGAGCTCTGTCAGCTTTATCTCCCCTGTTAGCTGAAAATATAAAGTAAGTGAGACTGTCACTACTCTAAAACAATAGCGTAAAGTCTTCGAAATGCTTTTAATTAAGCATACAGTCTATTGCAAAATACACTCTATATACATTCATATATATATCGCTTTTTCAGAGGACCAATTCTAATTTTCAATTTCTGCCTGACCGGCAACCGCTCTGTATAATCAGTTCCTGATTATTACTAGAATTCTATAAGAATCAAACATTCATGATGTTCAGCAAACAGGTGGAATACTTGGCATTGAAAAGTACCAATTAGAACGAAACAGAGCTCTGTCAACTTTATCTCCCCTGTTTGCTGAAATTTTTAAGTAAGTTAGACTGTCACTACTGTAAAACAATAGCGTAACGTCTTCGAAATGCTTTTAATTAAGCATACAGTGTATGAAAAATACACTATATATACATTCTTATATATATATATATATATATATATATATATATATATATATATATATATATATATATATATATATATATATATATATATATATATATATAAGAATGTATATATAGTGTATTTTTCATACACTGTATGCTTAATTAAAAGCGTTTGGAAGACGTTGCGTTATTGTTTTAGAGTCTAACTTACTTTAAAATTTCAGCAAACAGGGGAGATAAAGCTGACAGAGCTCTGTTTCGTTCTGATTGGTACTTTTCAAAGCCAAGTACTCCACATGTTTGCTGAACATCATGAATATATATATATATGGTAAATATCTTTAGGTCGTTTGGAAGCCTCGACAATGCAAATGGGTAAATCTCCGGGTAACAAGATCCGGTGGTGGAGAGAGAGATGTAAGTGGGTGTACGTTGAGATGCGTGGTGTGTATAAGACGTGTAGAGGAATGAAGGAAAGAGTATAAAGGATAAAATAAAAAATAACAACACGAGAGAGAGTTACCTTGGGAGAGATTTAATTGTCCCTATATATTTCGGATTCACATCCATCAACTGGGTTTTTTTTCCGGTTGTCTGTCGGAAAGGTGCGAAACGTGTCCTCCGCAGTTTGTTGTTTTTTATATTCAAAACAACAAACAGCGGTGGACGCGTTTCGCATATTTCCGACAGACAACCTTTCCCCCACCCCGGAAAAGACTCCCAGTTGATGGATGTGAATCCGAAATATATATGGACAATTAAATCTCTCCCAAGGTAACTCTCTCTCGTGTTGTTATTTTTATTTTATCCTTTATACTCTTTCCTTCATTCCTCTACACGTCTTATACACACCACGTATCTCAACGTACACCCACTTACATCGCTCTCTCCACCACCGGATCTTGTTACCCGGAGATTTATCCATTTGCATTGTCGAGGCTTCCAAACGACTTAAAGATATTTAACTATTATTCCACAATGCTTCAAGCAAACTTCAATACTCTCTTATATATATATATATATATATATATATATATATATATATATATATATATATATATATATATATATATATATATATATATATATATATGAATGTATATATAGTGTACTTTGCATACACTGTATGGTATGCTTAATTAAAAGCATTTCGAAGACCTTACGCTATTGTTTTAGAGTAGTGACAGTCTCACTTATTTTAAATTTTCACCAAACAGGGGAGATAAATCTGACAGTTTCGTACTGATTGGTACTTATATATATATATATATATATATATATATATATATATATATATATATATATAACGAAGGAGGTGTGGTAAGTAACCAGAAGGACCACAACGCACCAGATTACTAAATACTTAGGGTAGTAGAGTGGGTAATATGAAAATATTTAACCCCGACGGCAGAGCTCAAGTCGTTTCGACGGCTATTTCTGGAGTCCAGAAATAGCCGTCGAAACAGCTTGAGCTCTGCCGTCGGGGTTACACATTTTCATATATATATATATATATAGATGCACATGCGCGCGCACACACACACGTACACGCACACACACATGTATATATATAAATATATATATATATATATAAATATATATATATATATATATATATATATATATATATATATATATAAGTATATATACATATATAATTTTTGTCCGTATGTAAATATTTGCACTGTAAGAATATATTCTGAGACTTTCGTAGTATCGAGTTATATTGTATTTAGAATATATGAATCGTTATATCTAATTTATCTTTTTCAAACATAACCAAACCGATATACTATGACCATCAGATTCATAATATCTGATACATAATTCCACGTGATGAATAATCGAAAAATTGTATGCGATATATCATATACCATAGACTCCGATAAGTGAGTAATACACCGCTGTTTATGAACAGTAGAAGCAGTAAGTTTTCTTTCTCTTGTAACCTAACACTTTAAATTCCGGGCTAAAATGATACGGCGATATGATCTTATTTACGTGGTTTCATATATGTGTGAGAACAATAATGCATCGATGCTCTGCTAAATCTGCTTATAGGTACAAATGTCCTTGGTGTTAGGATTAATATATTAATTCCTGTACATAATTGGTTATTATTTTCTTTTTATTCTTTTCCCTCTTTCAATCATTACACTGGAGCCAGGATGGAACATCGCCTTAAAGTGATTTTATTCAATCACATTGACTTCAGGACGAATTTTAACTCCATATTTCAGTCGAGCTGCTACGTTAGTTGATATAAACACATAAACGTACTCAAAAGCATACACACACACACACACACTCAGACACACACACGCACACACGCGCATACACACACACACACACACACACACACACACACACACACACACACACACACACACACACACACACACACACACACACACATACACACACACACACACGCATATATATATATATATATATATATATATATATATAGTAATAATAATAAATTTGAAGACTAAAATGCAAAGAGGGCTGGATAAGGATAAATATATATCAAATATATAAGTACTGTAGAGCAAATATTTATTAAAATAACAGTATAAAGTTTAAGCAAATAATCGCTGCTTTCAGCCTTAACGGGATCTTCTGAAATAAAAAAAAATCAATCTGTGAACGCAGAAGTAAATATTTCGAAAAACGTTCCAACCGAATGAAGACAGGAAACGATACTTTGGTTCGTGGAAAGGTTCCCTGGCAAATAACGGAATAAACGAAGATAATACGTCATTATTTGGAGCGGAGAAAACAAATACACGCAAAGACAAAACCACGTTTATAGTTTGGCAGCTAATTGTGGTGTTATAGTTAGTAGCGCCACGAGAAATCAGTTTGTTAGAAGTATATATTAGTCACATCGACAAACGAGTAACATGATAATAACGTCAACAACAAGAATGTTCGTGAGATGAAATGTATGTTTATTTTTGTTGTAACACAAAGTAATGTTTGTTAATTTGTATGGTTGAAGTTAAACATAAATAGGTTACAAAAGAAATGTGCCATTGTGCCAGGCCCAAGGCCAAAGTGCAAATCTCACCGTTACATATTGTACGTGTCGGTCCTTCGGCTTTCAAGTAGCAACAGACCAAGTGGTCTTTACTATCCCATTATCAGGATGCGAGAGGCTGATTTCTCTAATTCACGCGGGAATTTCTCCCAAAGGGCGCTTAGGGATACAATCTCTACTCCTGGCGCTGATTGGCTGAGCTGAGCCAAATCACGCACATAGAATGTATGGGAGCCCGCGGAATATAGGTCACTACAATACCCCCTTCCTAGTCGTAAGACGATACAGATGATTGAATCAGCAAGGAAAAATGCTGAAAGAGCACATCAGTGAAAAAATAATTGAACAGAAGGATGTATGCAAGAAGAAAAATGAGGCGCTAAGGGCCGTGTTGAGCCGCTGTGTCAAATGACTAGCTGTTTTGTAGTTTATACGTGACCACCAGGGTCTAACAGAAAACGGTTATAGTCCGACATGGGCGAAGTTGCTGTTCTTACATGAAATGTTAATGGTAAGTGCTGTACCAGTAGCTGTGGGTGAAGCTGTTATGTTAGTTTACCAGTCCTGGCAAGAAGATGATGGGTAGGCAAGAAAATGTCGGCCTCCTAGATGTATTGCCGAAAGTGCTAGGCAGCCAGGAAAAAATGGCTGGTTGCTTTGAAAATAAAATAAAAAAGCAAGTTGAATCTGTAGGTGGGTAGTAGTTTAAATGTAAATTCCATAACTCTGGTGAATCCATAAGAGAAATGGTGGAAATGCTCACAGGTCCAGTTCCATTTATCGTTTTCCCATTGAGTCGGGTAAAGTAACAAGATAGAGGTTGTTATGGACGATGAGTGTGCAACGAGATGCGAACTGTTAGAATCCAGCTGCAATTAGCATTCTCGTGTTGCGGTGCCTGTTTGAGTTCAGATGAATTAATCTGCAAAGTGTCAACATCATGTTTGGTGTCTCCACAAAGTGAGAAGTGATCTCGCAGAATATTACAACGCTTGAAGATCATTTACTAAGGCAACAACATGTGTGCATATGCAGGCATGTAATACAGCAAAGAATATGTGCGTGCAGTCATATATACAATGATAAAGAAAATGATGCAGTCATATATACAATGATGAAAACAAAAATTTCATATATTGCAGTTCTAAAAGAATAAATGTCCGAACATTGTCTGTAAAAAGAGAAAGAAAGAAAGAATTGTTTATTTAACGAAAAGTTCGCTTTTTCTTTTCCTTAAAATGTCTTTGTGATGGTTCTTACAAGGAAGCTAGTAGAGCTGTTGTTATCAAAGCAAAGTCACAGTAAATCTCATGTAGAATCGAAGTCGCATGCCAAAAAGCTGAGAGTCCCCACGTGAGTTTGGTGTTTTGCTTGTTTGTATTGCAGAAAGCCGTATCAAAAGAAAAGAAAATGTCTCCGGGCTATAATTTTGAAAATACAGCTAATTTTTTTCTTTCAACAATGTTGTCGTAGGCACTGCTGTTGATGGTGCCGAAGTTGTTATTGTAGTCGTGTCGAAGCTGGGGCAGTAGTGGCGGCGGTTTAACTACAAAGGTGTCACTATGCTGCGTCAGTTGCTGCAGATGGCTGGTAGTAGAAAAGTACTTGGTGGT
>OZ024742.1:333439908-333472408 GCA_964016885.1 Eledone cirrhosa | reverse complement strand
TTGGATGGTCTTTATTCTCTCTCGTTCACGATATCACCGAACTTATATTCATGGAAATGTTTGGACTTGACTCGCTCTTCCTCACTTTTCGTTGCTTCACCATCTTTGTTTGTTTACATTCTCGCTGTTCCCTTTATTTACAAGTCCCAACGACTTTCTTTAGCCGTTGCTCGCACCAACCGCTATAAAGCGAAGAAATACCGATGATCGTTGGAAGATCACTGATGAAGGACCACTTTATTCGTATGTAACCCATTTGCAACTCCGCAGCACGTTTATTCTCATATATATATGTGTTTGTGTGTATATATATATATATATATATATATATTTCGTTTCTGAATTTGTTTAGCAAGATTCTTTATCTGAAATCGTGTGTTGAAACCGATATTGTTATACTTTGGGAGGGTCATGTTGCCAATAAGAAACACACGCACCAGTTGCTTTCACTTCAATTTATTATATATTTATAAATTTATAAATTTACAAATCTACAAACTTATAAATTTCTGGTTGGTTGGTTGGTTCCACAACCAGATAGTTGTTTATATATAGTCATAGTTCTTTCGTCACACACTCTGTGACGAAAGGACTATGACTATATATAAACAACTATCTGGTTGTGGAACCAACCAACCAACCAGAAATTTATAAGTTTGTAGATTTGTAAATTTATAAATTTATAAATATATAATAAATTGAAGTGAAGCAACTGGTGCGTGTGTTTCTTATTGGCAACATGACCCTCCCAAAGTATAACAATATATATATATATATATATATATATATATATAGTGGTAGAACATTGGAAGGTAATATCCGTAGTAGTAGAGCACACAGTCCATGGCACGAGTTAGGTAGAAGTGGTTACACTACAGTTAGTTAACCATTCCGAGAACAATTGTTTCCCCTTAGCGGATCCTCAGCTCGTAATGTGCATGGTTCTAACAGGAAGTACAACCGTACGAACGCTCATGCGCAGAAACCCCTCACTTCAGACAGGCAATACTAAAATGCGTGCGAGTGGTGTAAGTGAGATAATTGCGAAAGTCCGAAACGTTTTTAGTTTATAAGAAAAAATATTGATGCTGTTACAATAATTCATTCAATCCGGAGCTTTGTTGTAATAGGTGTTTCGAAACGTGTGGACAACGTGTGAAATATCAATTTCTCGTGTTTAGGCAATCACTATTGCATAATCTCTTTAGAATATTTATTCGTTCGTCAATACACAGTGCACACGACGGATTTCCCCTTGCGTATGGCTTGGACTTAGTGATGGCTTTCCATTGAATTGAGTAGTCTATACTTGAGTTCTCGAGGGACCATACGTGGCTCGCGAGTTTCGTGGATGAACGGCTATCCGGGTACCTAAAGGTCGACTGATGGTTCAGGAAACTGATGGTTCAGGATTTGACCACCCGTGGTTGGTTTGGTCGGTTGGAAGTGACCACAGCTTCATAAATTACAGCTGGTGTGTTACATTGCTGTTGAAGGCGGAAAGCTTCGGGCTTACAGCAAGAGCACTCTGGTAGGGTGTTGCTCCTAGGGCTGCGGGTGATGGGGGCTTTCATGTTCTTAGCGCAGGAGTATCCTACTTTAATTTGTGTCGGTTAAAGATGGAGTGGTATTTATGACCTATGGGAAAGCGTCTAACTATCTATCTAGTCACCTCCTCTCACCACCTCATTGAAAGACATCGAAAATGTCGTCATTTTTGAAAACACGATGTCGGACGTTGATTGTAACATCAACACTAACACAAACACCAATAACATGCAAAATATAAACAACACCAACCAGAACAACAACAACAGCAATAATGACAACAAGAACAACAACAGCAACAATGATAACAACAACACCACCACCAAGAACAACAACAATGATAACAACAACACCACCAACAACAACAGCAACACGAACAACTCCACGAACAAGGAAAATATTTATTTTGCTCAAACCGTTCAAAAGACAGAACTGTTCAAATACCTTGACATTTCCAATGCTAGGGAAATGTTAAGCGATGCAAAACAGTACGTAACTTTTGGTGAGAGTGGTGCTTTCAGCATCACTTCTCAACAGTTACGCAGAGAAACTGTTCTAAAAACAGTAATTTTTAGGACGGTTTTAAATGTGTCGAAAAAACCAGTTCAGTTATCCCAAAACGATATTGAACTGGTTCTGAAGAATTCCATATATAAATATTCTGTATCGCCGATTATGTCCCCCCTTTACACCTTTTTCCCCACATATATGGGAAAAAGAACTCAAAAAATAAAAATGTTGAACATTGCACCAAATGTAAATGTCTGGTGGATTCTAACTGGCTTCATCGATTTCGACGAACACACCATCATTTCGGTGGGAAAGTCCTTTAGAGGCACATTCAAAGGTACAAGCATGGAAGTTCTAGTCCAAATGAAGCCAGAACGGATAGCTAAAATACCTCAATGTGTGCCTCTGGATGGAATATCACACATAAACATTCCTGTTGAGGGTAGGCGGCCTTCATGTTACCTGAAGGCTTACTGTCCTCAGTTAACTAAAAAAAAAAGAGGCACTACTGCCAACACACAAAACAACAACACAACCACCACCACCACCACCACAACAACAACAACAACACGCAAACACAACCAAAACAAGAACAACAAACCAACCTGCAAGCACAGTCCCACCCAACCCCACTCCACCTAAAACACCCACAAACACAACAGCTCCCCAAAATATACCCCCTTCCAAATAACACAGGCACCACAACGGATGAGGCCCCCACATCATCACCAAGTGATGATGAGGGAGAACCTCTCCGTTCGATAAGAAAGAAGAAAAGACACCACAAGAACAAAAAAACAACAAATATCACTACAAACATACAACCACCAACACAAACATTACAACCCCCCCCCCCCCATTCCGAAAACAAAACCACGACATCACTCCAAACACAAACACCTACAAGAAAACGAAAGCCCCCACAAGGAAAACAGACAAAAACCACCGCAACACAACAAGAGCATTACACATACATAAACAGTAAAAACAAAACTTTAATGGAAGACACCTCCAACGACCCTTCGGTGAAAACCGAAGGGAAAACTTTTTCGAACTGTGTAGACAATCCTAATTTAAAGATGATTAGGGCCCCTACGGACACCTATAAGTCTTTAAAGGAAAACTTTTCTAAGGACGTGGGTAAACCTTGTGTTAAACCCATTAACCGCGTCCTTTTAAACAGTTTCCCCACCCTCACCCCAGACACCCCCACCCCAGACACCCCCACCCCTCAAACATCTCCGTCCCCACCCCGCCGGAAACCACCACCCACCCAGACAACTCCTCTAACACCCCCATGGAAACCGTGCGGCCTGATCCCCGGGAGACGACGAGGTGAGTGTTTTCTTCTCTTTTAACTTTTCAGAACCAACATGGCCAATATAAGAGTTGGGTGTGTGAATGTACGCGGCCTGGGGATGCCCTGGAAACAGGGCAAACACTTAAACGACCTCAGGGCGTACAGTATGGATGTAGTAGCCATTTGCGAGTTCAGGATCCACAGCGAGCGACAGCTGGCCCCCATCTTCGATGACTTTGAGATCTACGCATCTCTCAGTCAGCCGGGGGTGGGGGAGGGGTTGCCGTTTTGCTGCGGAAACTCTGGGCCTCGTAACACAGACGGTACATCTGGACCCGGAGGGTCGACTGGTGGTCCTAGACGATGACGGTAGTGAAGGTGGAGCCTTCAGGCTGGTGGCCTCATATTCCCCATCCGGGACACAGCGATCAGACTTCTTCAAACGTCTAGAGACTTTTCTGGGAACGTTCCGCTCCTTGCTTTTAGTGGGGGACTGGAATGGAATCCTAGATGCACGTTGGGACTATGTGGGAGCATGTCCCGATAAAGGGTGGGGTGTAACATCCTCAAACAGATAATTAGCTGATTTGACATGGCCGATAGATATCGACTAGATTTTCCGACTGTGCCACTGTGGACGTGGACTAATCTTAGCGGAACATCTAGATTGTACCTAGATAGGGTTCTAGTGTTATAAATAAGGATAGGTCATGTTAAGCTGTCCACAAATGTTCATGGTTGCCTATTCAGATAACAAACTAGTGACCTGCATGGTCAACCTTGATAGAACCCATAGACAAGGACCCGGCTACTGGGAACTGAACTTGTCGTTACCGACATGCAAAGCCTACAGTAGACGGATTAGCACTTTAGTTAAACAGCACTTGACAGAGGCCATTGTCAACATCAGATGGTGGTACTCTCTCAAGAGGGCAGTTAGATTAGATAAAGGCAGTTAGTTTAGTAAAGAATTAGCGTTAGATAGAAATAGAACCGAGAAAGAACTGGTAGATAAAGTAGAAGAGGCAATTAGAAGTGGCAACGTAGCCAGCGTGCTAGCAAAGAGAACGGCCTTGGACCAGTTCTTCGATGCAAAGCATGAGGGCTGCGTTGTCAGAAGCAAAATACATGCTCTGGGAAACGAGGGAGCCAAAGCTGTTAGCTGGGCACGAGTGACAGAGGCAAAAAGTGGCAACAAGTTCACGACTCGGTCTTTGAAGGACCAAAACGGACGCGTGATAGGTGATCCGAAGCAGATGTTTGCAGCCTTTCAGCGGCACTTTGCTCAGCTGTCGAGCAGGGCGTCGCGGCAGGAGGGGCTATGGATTTCGGTGCATACCTCAACGGCTGACCGCGACTCTCGGACAGCGAGGCAAAGTTCTGCGAAAAGCCGATTTCAGCCGCTGAGATAGGGGACGCGTTGAGCCAAGCGGCAAACGCAAATCTCCAGGTCTCGACGGTCTACCCTACGAATTTTACGTAGCAATGCCGGACATATTCTCCGGTCTCCTGGAAACGGTCTACTGCAACTGGCAACAGAACGGGATAATTCCCAGTTGTGTGACCGGGGGCGTAGTCACACAAGTCAGGAAGGACGAGCATAAGGGGGATGATATAGGCAACTTCCGGCCCATAACTCTGCTAAACAGAGACTTACAGATTTTGGCCAAGGTGTTGGCAAAGAGGCTGGCGCTTGTCGTCGAGAACCTGGTGGGAGAAGCGCAGACATGCGCAATACCGACCAGGTCCATACACGACAACCTCCACCACATACGATACATCATAGTCAGGGTAGGGTTAAACCCGGCTTCGGTGTGGCCCTGATCAACTTGGATCATTCTAAGGCTTTCTATAGGGTTGACCATCGTTACCTGGATGCGGTGCTCGAGGCGGCAGTCTTCGAACCCGTGTTCAAGGACTGGATTGCTGCAATGCATAACAGCAATATCTGCTCAAGGGTTAAGGTGAACGGCTACCTCTCGAAGGCGTTCCACATCTCGCGATCCATTGGACAGGGATTCCCTCTCTCCTCCCTTCTGTACGTATTGACTCTCGAGCCACTACCGCGGAAGTTGGAGCTATTGCAGGGCATCCCTCTGGAACCGGGACTGCGGAAAGCGGCGTCGGCCTACGACGACGACGTTACAGTAATGTTGTCGAGAGCCTCGCAAATCGAGGAAGTCGGCACCTTACTGAAGGAATACGAAAGGTTCACTGGAGAGAAGCTGAACCGGGACAAGTCCATCGGTTTGCAACTCGGATCGTGGAGAGGCAAACCGATGCCTTCCGATGGCGTCGTCGGACGTTGGACGGAAGGACCAGTAAAGCTGCTCAGGGTCTGATAGGTCCGGACCTCCAGGTGGAGAAGAACTGGAACGAGGTGTCGGCCAAGGGGTTTGCACTCACCCAGAAGTAGGCCGAGTGCAAACTATACTTGAAAGGTCGAGCGGAGGTGGCGAAGACTTTTATAGCGTCCGCCATCTACTACCGCTTGACGGTCGAGCCTTGTCCAGCCAAAACACTCGCCAAAATGGAGCGCGCGCTCTTCCAATTCCTTTGGAAGAGGCGGGCTCCTATGGTGAGAAGATCCATCTACTGCCAACGCCATTCCAACGGAGGGCTGGGGTTGCCGTGGCTGACGATGCGCAAATACGCGCTCAGGCTGCGGCATCTCTACGTATTACTCACCAGAAACCGGTGTGGGCCCCGTTCGTGAGGCGAGCCTTGCCACGACTCGTTTCGCTGACCGAGTTGCAGTCCTGGCTCAAGCAAAGACCGAGGAAAATGGGCGACTGTCATATCGAATGTGCTTAGGCGCTCACAGCCCTCTGGCAAGCGAACCCGGCGATCAGTGGACACTCCACTTTGTCATTCTATAGAGGGTTGATCCGCAGCAATTGCGACGACGTGCTCGGTGAAACTCTATGCGTAGAGGAAGACGAACTGAGCAGTCTGTTCGGTAGGACCTTCCGCCCGGGACCGATGGACAACTTCCAAAAGTCCATGGCCTGGCAGTGCTACCGAGGAGCTCTACCAGTTCGAGACAAGCTCTACAGACATGGGCGCCCGGACAGGGACCCTGCAAAAAAGATCTGTCCGAGGTGCGTGCGAGACTAAGAAACCGTCGCGCACGCATTCATACACTGCCCGGGCGTCACCGACCTGTGGGGCTATGTAGAACGACTATTGTCGCGGATGGGACCAATCCGGTTGACCACCGAGTCCATTGTCATGATCAAACCGCCACCCTCCTTCAAAAACGAAGGAGAGGCGGTTTTTCTTTGTGTGATAGCTATGGCGAAAGAGGTTGTATGGTGGACAAGGTTGAAAGGGCTGAGGTCAGACACCTTTCTCTCCGGCCAACAACTGATTCTTTTTTTCAAATACCACATTGGAAGAAGAATCAGGATGGAGAGAGAGGTGCTGTACCCCATCAAGTTTTATGAAAGGTGGGTGAAAGTGGCGAGAATGGCCCGAGTGAATGGGCCTTCTCTCTATATCAGCCTGTAGGTTGAGGAAAAAGAGGAGGAGAGGAAAGGAGTACAAACTCTTCGTACTCCTGGAGAGGAGGGTTGCACATTTTTTTTCGGTGATATGTGTTACCCATAGTAAATGTAACGCCCTATTGGGGAAAATCGAGTAATTTTTGAATTACATTTGTGATAATATTTTACACGTTTTTATTGTATGTAAACTCCCCCCTTTGTATTTGTCCCCTTCTTTTGTGCCCCTGCGGCTAATAAAGAAACATATCTATCTATCTATCATGTATATATATATATATATATATATATATATATATATATATATATATATATATATATATATATATATATATATGACTGGTGTTTACAGACTATGTGTAGTTCTTTATATGATGACAGTCATTGTTTACTTAATATACTTCATATTTCATATATATTATTTGTTTTTTTTTCTTAACCTCTTTTATTTGACAACTAAATATGTTGTGGTGTTAATTCATTCACTCATTTTAGTATCATTCTTTGAAAATGCTACTTGTAGATTTGTCAAAGATAAATATAATCTATATAATCTCTCTATATATATATATATATATATATATATATATATATATATATATATATATATATATATATATATATATATATATATATATATATATATATATATATGTGTGTGTGTGTGTGTGTGTGTGTGTGTGTGTGTGTCTGTGTGTTTATGTTTGTACGCCTGTAAGCGAGTTATAGATGTACCTATTTGTTTTGGAATATATTGTAATAAATAAAAAACTAGTGTTTTGAAAATACACCTACATTGTTTCTATAACTTATTTGCTGTATTTATGTTCTCGTTTTTTTTTCGTTTTTTTTCTTTTCATTACACTCAAGTGATTTTTTACCTATAGCCATTATTTCAATAATATTTTAGCAAATTTGTTCTTTAATTGTCAGTAATTCTCCATATATACGATTTCTATGGTCAGAATTTATTGTGATGACATTTGTAGCCCGGAATTATAATTGTAAGTGTTTTACCAAGTGTCTGTATTGTCATCTTCATATATTTTTTATAATTCGGTTCCATTCAATTGTCTACAAATCCGACAATATCTTATTTATCTGTTTGTGAGCTGAACTGGGTGTGATTGTTTTGACATATGTTAGTTTCAGAAATGTTCATCTCAACAATTTTTATAATATATATATATATATATATATATATATATATATATATATATATATAAATATATCAAAGGTATATATTGAGTTAGAAACTCAAAATAGTCTCTTACAATAAAATAGCTCTAGGAAAGAGATTTTTCCGAGTCGTATATTATAATTGAATATAAAAGAAAGATAAACACAGGTATATAGGCATACCCTATTGTCAATAGTTAGTATTTTTTCTGGTCCCTTTCGATTTGAACACATATATGTATATATCTGTGTTTATCTTTATTTTATATAAGTATATAAATTTAACTGATTCATAGGTTTATATGTTTTATAATTCCTGCCTAGTTTTACTCTTATTAAAATTCGCCAAAGAACAGTAGTCACTACAATACATACTAAATGAGTAACGAGAGAATACCAGTATTGTACACAAGTATGTGCTAAAGTGTGACATATCTAAACACATATATAGCTTCCATCCGCATTCTAATATGTTAACATTTAACTACCGTTCTTCTTTCAAAATAAAACTATTTTATATTATATATATAGTTATCTCTCTCTCCTTCTCTCACTCTCGGTCTCGCTCTCGCTCTCTGTCTCTATCTCTATCTCTCTCTTTATCTCTTTATTTATCTCTCCCTCACTGTCTCTCCCTCTCTCTCTCTCTCTTTCTCTCTCTCTCTCTCTCTCTCTCTCTCTCTCTCTCTCTCTCTATATATATATATATATATATATATATATATATATAGATTTTGAGTTTATGTTGGTTGTATACCAACACCTCAGTATGCAGGCTGGAGCACTCGACGAAGTGCGCAGGTTGGTTTGGTTACTCCGGAGTAGTGTAAAATAAAGTTAAATAAAAGTCAAATGATTAAAATTTAGCTTCGTTTATTACTGCTATATATATTTCAGTGACAGCCATCTTTGGCTGTGACCTCTTCAGGCAGTTTGAATTAGTATGGTATAGACAAGTACATATGTTGTTTAGGTGTATGATATTGTCAATACTCTGATATGCCCAGTTCCTTGTTGGGTTGTTAATTCACTGGGGAACTGGAGTCATACGACTCCAGTTCCCCAGTGAATTAACAACCCAACAAGGAACTGGGCATATCAGAGTATTGACAATATCATACACCTAAACAACATATGTACTTGTCTATACCATACTAATTCAAACTGCCTGAAGAGGTCACAGCCAAAGATGGCTGTCACTGAAATATATATAGAAGTAATAAACGAAGCTAAATTTTAATCATTTGACTTTTATTTAACTTTATTTTATATATATATATATATATTTATATATATATATTTGTTCGCTTTTTACACGAAAATGCATTCGCAAACGCGGCGCGTAAAACATTCGCGTAATTCAAGTCTAATTTTCTGAGAAATAAAAGAAATAATAACCAAACACGTTATAGCGCGTTATTCGTGCAAAGTAAATATTTAATAATATTTTTTCAAGAGGTTTTAATGCGAATTCACGTATTTCAACTTTGCGAAAAGCGAACAGACTATATATATATATATATATATATATATATATGATGGGTAACTGTGATCGAATAAATCAAGGTGGAGCCCAAATATGGCCGTAGTCTCATGCCTGAAATGGATAAATAGAAAATGTGTGTTTCTGTGTGTGTGGTTATCATCTGATGAAGAAATAATTTCTAGAGCGACTATAATCATGTATATTTGTTTTATTCGTGTACAAAACGAAAATCTAGTACTATATTTCCTCTTCATTGTGTGAGACGCACACAATTAGAAACTGCAGTTATATCAATAACAAATTTGATACAATTAATATAGTCACACTTTCTATACATCATTGGCAGTATCGTTAGAGGGTTGGACGCCATGCTTTGCAGCAAAGAGTTACAGCTTTTTATGATCTGAGTTCATATCCCGCCGAGGTTAAATTGGCCTTTCATCCTTACGGGGTCGCTAAAATAAAGTACCAATAATACACTGGTATAATTGCTGGCCTTGTGCCAAAAGTAGAAAAAATTATTATTTAATCAATTATATTGCCTCTATATATAATTTTACTGAGTTACCACCCTCGGGTGGGATAAATAATTGTTTCTACTTTTGGCACGAGGCCAGCAATTATACCAGTGTATTACTGGTACTTTATTTTATCGACCCCATAAGGATGAAAGGCAAAGTTAACCTCGGCGGGATTTGAACTCAGAATGGCAAGGGCCGTAACTCTATACGTCAAAGCATGGCGTCCGACCCTCTACCGATACTGCCAATTCACCAAATAATATCAGACAACTACCAGCATACATATACGTGTGTGTGTGCGTGTATCTGTGCGTGTGTATTGGGCTTCTGCACGTTTTTCCTCAACCACATTTCACTAGTAGGTCACTGTTTAACACGAGTTTTTATAGGAAATACATGCCCTTTGTGCTGCCTGGTGAAATCGAACCTTGCTATTGTGGATGTAAAACAAATCTCTTAACTCTACAGACAGATCTGCAGCCATGTGCCATGCCTGATAATGTTATCACCAACTTCAATACAACATTGTGTCATTACTATTGCTTTTCGTATTGCTATAAACTTCATGTATCTAAGTTAAACCATGTGTGTATTTGTTAATTCGTGCTTTGCAATCGTTTCCCCGCAAAAATCAATGTGTTCAAATCATACTTATGAAATTATGCTTAGACCTTCAAACATTTCTGATTCCCATGGTGGCCGTTTATTCTTTGTTTTAGAACTAGAAACCAATTCGTAATACGAAGATACGCTATTTATAAAGTTTATATGTTCAAGGATGCATCGCAATGGTTTGAAGTCTCTCATGTTATTGTTAATTTTAATGATACTATTATAATATTATTAATAATACTGCATTGATGCTGGTTATAAGATTTTATTGATTTTGTGGGTATTACAATATTAGCAACAATATTATATTACTCGTCCCTGACTAATCATTGGTTTTCTTCTCCGAGGTACCAGCATGAGAGGCCTGTTCCGCTATGCATAATAACAATGCTAGGCACACGGAATTTAAAGGCCCATACAGCTTACTACCAGTAACATCGCAATTCATTTCTCTCTAGCTTAAACATTGTGTGGACTGGCAACGGAAAACAAAATGTGTTGCTCAAGGGCATCACACAGTCTGTTATAGGAATCGAACTCAAGAACGTAGAATCTTGATCCCAGTAGCCTAACCACTAATCGACCTACCTTTCACGTATTCTCTAAAAAAAAATTGATAATTATATATTGGTATTATTGATATTTAATTAGTGCAAACATCAATAGTGTGTATGTGCGTGCGATACTGATTTTCATATTGATATCAGTGGTAACATAATGATAGTAGTAGTAATATTCAACTGATATTGAGAAAGGTGCACTGAAGATGATGATAATATTATATTAATGCTGCTGATTGTTGTAATACAGCTATACTCTGTTTTCTTATATTACATATTCTCGTCTATTCTATATACCATCGAACATACAATGCTCCCAAATAAACACACGAAAGCTAGGAATATATACTAGCACGGATATTTTAATATCGGATTCACTGCCTTGTCACACAATCATACAAACATTCACACACACGCGTAGAAAACAACCACATTACATATAGACACACATGACGTTACATATTCAAATACAGAGAAGCACAAAGGCAATTCCCCTGAAATAATAAACACTGAACAGATAATTGTTGAGTTAACTACTCTTGTGTTAATGGTATTTTTTAATTCCTCAGAGATGTTCGGGAATGAAATCTCTACAGCAAAGTAACCAAAATGGCGGGCATAAAAAACTATGATTAAAAAATCAAAATGAAAAAATTACTACAATCAAATAGATTAAAATTCAGCGTTTATCGCGGATATATTACAAATAGTAAATATATAAAATAAAATAAATAATGACTAGAATTCAATTATCAAGCGTTATAAATGTTGATTATAACTGGGTTTGGTCATGAAACAGAAGGGGAAGAAACAATTCAACAACAAGCTCTTATTTTTCATACATGTCGACGCATCCATTAACACCTATACTCTTAATTAAACAATATAGCATTTACTGCTACTCTCAAGAAAGATGCGAATTGGGAGAATCGTTAGAGAGTCGGACGAATTGATACGTTTGATCGTATTTCAAATGCAGCCACTGTTATCTCTGCTGTTTAAACTTGAAGTGGGCAATAAATACATTATAATGACTGGCAGAAATGATAGTGTGTAGATATCGATTTGCTTTCTAGATATATTTACCATCGAATCACACATGATTGTTAGAATTTATTTCTGCGCAGTTAAATACCACAAAATAACTGTTGGGATGCTTCAGTGGAATCATCTTTGGTGTAAGCATTTTCGGTCATGTCTCAGGATAGAGAATACCGACCACCTTTTCGGCATTTAATAATGTCCTGAAAAGGAGCATGCGTTGTGCTCTATATCTTCCTCATGAGACAATAAAATCAGCTGAAACCTAAGTAAACACACTTCCTGAGAGAAGGGGCAGCCAAATATATCTCACTTAAATCAAAAAGTACCATCTAGTCAGTGAAGATATGGCACGTCTTGTCCAAGGTGTATGTCAATAAGATTTAGGGAAATAAACTTAGAGGGTAATGAATAGTGGTATTATTTACAGAGAGAACTTTGTTGTTGGTGACTAAAATTGCACGTTGGCGTATAGCAGAAGAATATGCGTAAAATAAAAGCGTTTGATATATATGATGAAATGTGGACTTGTCATCTTCAGAACACGCCAAGAGGATGCTATCCGTGAAACTAACACATATAAAACGGTTTATAATCTAATCAGACGATTTGAAAAGCAGATGATATCTGGCAAATGAATCTTCATTTACCAGATATCATCGAAAACTTTCTGATGTCTAGAAAATCAGCAGTGTATTCACCAAATCTTTCCATATTTAGAGTCAATGAATATCCCGTAGATCTCAATAAAACCGTACTATTGTCGTGGATGCAAGCTATTGGAAAGTATTATTAAAGGTTATCTACATGATTTCCATACATTTTGATTGTTTTCGTTGGGGCAACTGTTGTATGTTTGCAATAATTGGTTATACCACTGCAGAGAGGTTGCAGTATGTGGTAATCAGAACATCTATGTATGGAATGCATTGTTGTAAAATATGGGAAAGTATACTGTAAAGCTTTGTCGATAAAATGTAAACGGAATTGATTTTATATTTAGTACTGTGACTGTAGTGAAATGATATGGGATCATTATGAAGAGGATTTACCTAGTGATGCAAAACGTACAATGAAGTTATTGCTTTGCTCTGGGCCGAAGTAAAACTTTAGGAAGAACCCGTGGTGTTGTGGTGGTCTTGTGGCGATGTTTGTAGTGGTGGTGGTAGTGGTGTATGGTGGAGGTTTACTGAAAATAATTCTAACAGTAATACATATTTGTTAAACAGAAAGCAACATATTGTCAAATGCATAGGATCCAATATTTTAAAATAAATCAAGCCACAAAAATGAAGTTAAGTCCCGTGGGAACAAGAATTGACACACATATTTCGTTGGGAAATGATATTTGAATGAAATATATTTGTCATATAGGAAATCCATTTCGTAAATTACTTTCAACTTCAAAATATCAAATAACTATTCAAGAATTTGCAAAAATGTAATTTAAATTCAGCAGCAATACTGTTAATAAACAGAGATACGCATGAACTATAAATATTGACACGGAACTGTCATTAAAATCATCAGCAATATATTCAATAATGATACGTGAAAAATAGGAAAATCATTTGGGACTGCAAAATCTCAATAGTGCTTGAATATCATACATAATTTGTCAAGGTAATATTTCGTTATATTTAGGAAAATACATTTTATAAATTACCGGTCTTTTAAAAGTAGGAACGCTTAATAGCCTATACGTACTTAATGTGAGGCTGAACATATTTCAGGCTAGACATAACGACGCTTTTTTTCGTTCATTGCCAGGGAACGTCTTCATGAACGAAAGTATCGTCTTCCTGTTTTCCATCGGTCGCAACGTTTTTCGAAATATTTACTCCTGCGACCTCAGATTGTTTTTTTTTTTAGTTTCAGACGATCCCGTTAAGGGTGAATGCATCGGTTCTTTGCTCAAACTTTAATCTATTATTTTAATATATATATATTTTTTTTCTTTTTTCGTTTCTTTCTCTTCTTACACTTGTCTATCTTTATATATATATATAAAGATATAGAAGTGTAAGAAGAGAATGTATATATATATATATAAAGATAGACATGTGTAAGAAGAGAAAAAACGAAAATAATTTTTTTGTAAAAAAGCACATTCTGCTTAGTTAGCCATATATATTTAAATTGGTGTGAGAATTTTCGTAAAACAAAGAGATAAATTAAATCTCGCAGTGATTTATAAGCTTTTAATGGATTCCTATATACATTAATATTCAAGTTCACATATATAATGATGGCCATCCATTCGTATCCGACGTAGTTTGCACTGTATATTAAGGACAATCGTGTTTTTACAGTTGCATTTGAAGTTTGCCAGACACATATATGTCTATTGGTCTATCTTATGAACAGAGCTAAATATGTGCACAACAGTATGCATGAATGACTCTCTTATGTACATCACTGTATAGATTTAATCCAGTTATGCAATAGATTTGCAGATATTCTTACATGATATGCATGTTTTGGAATATAGTGTTATAAAACACATTCATTTTAACTACTGTAATTCACAAGTCATCCGTGTTCCTTCAACTGGCTTAAACACTGCTTGAAAAATGTAGAGACAGATAACAATATAAATCGATATGAACTCCTCCTTCATTCTTGAGCAACTTCAGATTTTTTTTCTGTTGTTTCCTGCATTACTATAAGCCCGTCATATTGTCATATTGAATGTTATATATTGACATAGTAATTAAACAACGTTACACGTTGGACACTACGCTGTTCGACAACGACATGGTATGTATGATATGTATTCAACTCCTCCAAACTCATCCCAAAGAATTTTCTTCCTGATGACGGAATTGTAATTCTTCCATTACACACACACACACACACACACACACACATATATATATATATACATATATATATATATATATATACATATGTATATGAAAAAATATTGTTTTTTTACACAACCAATATAAACATATTGGAAGGAGGTAGGGGGAGAAATTAAACCAGCTCAAAATACAGTAATGTATAAACAGTACAAAAGTCTGTTTCATACTTCTTTGACAGATTTTTCAAACAAGCATGTGTACAAAATCATATTGTGTGACGTGCGTGCCTGTGTGCGTGTATGTGTGCGAAGCCGCCGGGAAAGAGCAAGAGTTACATTGGTTTTTGATACCTGATGATATACAGAGTCGGTATGTATATATATTTATATATATATATATATATATATATATATATATATATATATATATATAGCTATATCCAAAATTTAAATAAATCAAAATGAATTTAATCTAAATCAAAATTATGGGTGTCATGCCAGAAAGGCATGCGCTATATCACGCGCAAAATAAGCTCTAAGATTCTAACGAATAGTTCCGAGCATTTTATAACACCTAGAAATTGATTAACATATAAATAAACATATGAAACAATCACAGGAGATAATTTTTACACGTGTGTAAGCACACATAGCTAGGTAGGTAACTAAATAAAGTTAACTAGAACTTCAAAAATAGATACCTTATAATATGATTAATTTTCCCTGTATATATTCCATTAAAGAAATATATTTCACCAATTAATCGAACGGTAAACCACGGATGCCCATACTTGAATTTTCAACAAGGAAGAAGTCCAGCGATCTATGTTTACGCATCAAGTTCAAATCAGCGATTGGCCAGTAACGCGTGCTGTATCTACTAGAAATACACAAATCCTACCAGCTTCGTCCCAGTGGCGTGAATAGGGTTATCGACAACTAGAAACAGCAGTCAAGTCCTTTCAACAGAGTTACCTCTACAATTAAGGAGCCGTATTTATATATCTATATCCAAAATTAAGATAAATCAAAATGAATTTAATCTAAATCAAAATTATGGGTGTCATCGCCATATCACCCGCAAAATAAGCTCTAAGATTCTAACGAATAGGTCCGAGCAATTTATAACAACTAGAAATTGATTAACATATAAATAAACATGAATAATCACATGCCTTTCTGGCATGACACCCATAATTTTGATTTAGATTAAATTCATTTTGATTTATCTTAATTTTGGATATAGATATATAAATACGGCTCCTTAATTGTAGAGCTAACTCTGTTGAAAGGACTTGACTGCTGTTTCTAGTTGTCGATAACCCTATTCACGCCACTGGGACGAAGCTGGTATGATGTGTGTATTTCTAGTAGATACAGCACGTGTTGCTGGCCAGTCGCGGATTTGAACTTGATGCGTAAACATAGATCGTGGACGTCTTCCTTGTTGAAAATGCAAGTACCGGCCTCCATGGTTTACCATTCGATTAATTGTTGAAATATATACAGGGAAGATTAATCATATTATAAGGTATCTATTTTTGAAGTTCTAGTTAACTTTACTTAGTTACCTACCTAGCTATGTGTGCTTACACACTTGTAAAAATGATCTCCTGTGATTATTCATGTTAATTTATATGTTAATCAATTTCTAGTTGTTATATATATATATATATATATATATATATATATATATATATATATATATATATATATATATATATACATGCAATGGGCAAACAAATCAGAAATAAAACATCACAGTACAATGAAGAAATATATTATTAGTTTTACACTTGATACAGTAGGGAAAGTGTCTTAACGTTTCGGATGCTAGTCCTTCATTAGAATATAGGACGAAAAATTAAAGAAGAAATAGAAAGATTGAGGAGGCGGTGGGTGGTGGAAACGAAAAACACTTTTTCTAGAGAAAAAAAAAACAAGTCCATTCTTGTCACCACCTCTAGGAAATATATATGTATATATATTTATATATAAGAAGAATTTAAAAGATAGTTAAAAAAGTACCATATATTTTATTATGCGCATTTCAAAAACAAATATCATCCTGGGACGATAGTTGCGTTCTCATTAGATAAAATGTTACCTTATTTTGAAATGCGCATAATAAAATATATGGAACTTTTTTAACCATGTTTTAATTTCTTCTATATATACTCCAGTCTATAAACTGTTGAGTGCTACTTATCTGATATATGCAAAGTTTTATTGCTCTACAATAAAACTCACCTCCTACATTATATTTATATATATATATATATATATATATATATATATATATATATAATGGAAAAATTTGAACAGGGACAAAACAGAGAGGCAGTACAATAAATGTTTATTAATTTCACGCTCAGGAGAGTGGGGGGTAGGTGGGGGACGACGTTTCGGGCATAAGCCCTTCCTCAGGTGAGAAGTGTGTGGAAACAGTGTTCAAAGGGTGTGTAGGGGAGTGGTGGAGAGACATATAGCGAAAGGAAAGGGTGCGAATGAAAAAAAACAAATAAAGATAAAAAATAAAAATAAAGGATGATCAAAATACAAGGAATGAGAAAATTTAAAAATAAAGGCATGATCAAAATAAACTGAAATTAAAAGGGGGGTAAACAGGTGGTGGAAGGGTGTGGGGGGAGTAGGGATGGTGGCGGGTGGAGTGGGGAGAGGGATATATATATATATATATATATATATATATATATATATATATATATATATATATATATATATATATATATATATATATATATATATATATATTTATATATATATATATATATAGTACATTCTCTGCCTGATATATATGTTCCCTTAAATGTAATCCCATGCCTTTCTTTAGCAGAACACCCTTTTACTATATATTACAAAATGGAGAGGGGGAGAAGATAGACAGAAATAGCTCTGTACAAAAGTAATATAATGAATTGACCGAGTTATTAAGACAGAGAATATGGGGGAAAGAATATGTATCAATAGTCTATATGGCATGTATTTTTAGCAATGGATGAAAGATTATTGGAGTTGACAAGCAGAACAGACAGCAGATTAAATTAGTTCCGTTCAATGACTTTTCACGATGTCTGTCTGCGTATTTTACCGCTATCTAAGCCTCCATAGATACCAATTTGCTCAGTTCCTCTCTTTTTACTTTTTCGATTTCATTGGTTCTAAATATTTCCTCCCATTTTACTTATTCCACCACTAAAATGTCTTTTAAACCATTATTTTCTCTTCTTACTCTCCTACATTTCTTTTATTTCGCCACCATCCCCATCTCCAAAACCACCACCAGTTTCTACACCCCACCACTGCCCGATCGTCTAATAACCCACATGCTGCCATCATTGATTTACTGTTTTTGCCAATATGGCCAATATCAACAACTAGCAAAGTTTCCGTTTGGTGTTTTTCTTACCTATTTCTTCTTAAATGAATGTAACCTGACACAAACAAAATCGCCCACACATTTCACTTGCTACCTTACTTTCCCTGCCCTACTGTCTCCAACCCAATCATTTTCTATCTGTCTGTAACTAGCTATATCTTATCTGCCTTTTGGTTGTGTTTTCTCACGATTTATTATTCACATTAATAGCTATTTCAGTTGACAATTTTACCTATTATACAGGGTCGGCGCTTGCATCTCCCTATCCCCCAAATATAATAATATAAACTTACAACTTTTTTGAAGCCGACGAATCTAGCTTTTGACACACTTGACTCACTAAATTAAGAAAATTAGTTCACGGTCCATACTCAACCACACCAAGCCATGTATCACGTCATAATATCGTATGCCACTTACCAACGTATTCGATATTTCCACAAAATGTTCACTGTTAAAATTCAAGCGAAATATGTATTGATTCCATGAAAGAATTGTACACATTGTAATAAAATAACGATCCTTTACGCCGAGGCGACTCCACAATTGGCCTAATAATTACACCATCTCTACTATTACAAAACATTTACACGGCTTTTTATACATTTTTATCTATATCAACTGTTGTTGTGTTACAAAGGAACCCATGGTCAGAGAAGAGCAATAATGCGGACGTCGGATTATGTGTACCTACACACAGTACAATGACACGGAGCAAATACCGCAAAACATCTTGTACAACGCTCTAACAATTCCTCAAACCCACCTTAGCCTGGTACATTATTTCCGTGGACTGGCAGTATCAGTAGAGGGTCGGAAACCATGCTTTGCAGCAAAGAGTTACGGCCCGTTATGGTCTGAGTTCAAATCCCACCGAGGTTACAGGGTCGATAAAATAAATTACCAGTAATACACTGGAAAATTGCTGGCTTTGTGCCAAAATGTAGAAACAATTATTTCATCGATCCAGAAAAGGATGAAAATGACAGGGAATATAGATGGTACTCGTCTAGATAGAACAGTGAAGCAGACGAGAGATTGCAAGTGATATAACGATGTTTCGAACCCAAAGCTCGGGAGAGGTACTTTATTTCATCGATCCCACAAGATCAAAGTGAAAGTTAATCTAGGCGGTTTTCAATCCGTAAAATTATGATTGAATGATTTCCATCCATGACTGTCTTTTCACAAACATCTTATATGTTATACATGAATATAGGTATCAATCAATATAAACTCTTAGGCAACAAATTGGCATATATTCGTTTTGGCTCTCAACGTTCTAAGTTCCAATCTCCACCGATTTCACGTTAGCCAAACATAATTTTGTGACCGATAAATAAAGTATCAGTCCTGTACTGGGGTGGATTCTTCCTCTATATGTCTGTTTCAGACACCCCTTTCTCTCTTGTTCTCTTTTCTAGGAGGAAACTGAGTGCGTGAAGGTATGAACAGGAATAGTCTCTACAAAGATTTAACAAATAAATCCTCAACATCAAAATGTGTGTAACACGTTTATTGAAGACAAATTGTATATTCCGATATGTTATTATGACAATTTATGTAGAGAATGGTTTGAATATCTTGCAGGCATTGTGTTTGATATTTTCAAAGTTCGATTTCTTCTTTAAATGACACTGATATGAAATATCGTTATAGATAAGATCGATAGTTCATGTAACATAATACATTACTGTCCATTTACTCGCCCGTAAACATTCTAAAGTTAATTTCTCACTGCCTCTTGTCGACAGAAATCAATTTACAACACACAAGAGTCAAATTAGCAGATCTCATGAGATATAATACCTAACTACTCACTGATCAGTTAAGATAGTGGAAGTGGCTATTATATCAGATGTCATTGATACGTGTTGGCTTATATTTTTAGATAGGTACAAAATACTCCTAAATCTTTTACAGAAATTTTAATTGTTTGTTCAGTCTGTAATTGATTACACGTAGATACAACTTTGTTCAGATCTAACTGTGACATATCAGATAGATCTTGTCTAGACATACTATTTGTTGGAATAGTGGTATGGGACGAAATTTGGTTTCGTCTGTCAACAGTTACGGTTGGATGGTTATATTGATGGTGAGATCATCAAGATCAACCGATAGGAAAAATACTGAGCAGAAATTCATGTTTGTGAAAGCGACACGATATTTTCATAGAACAAGTTTAAAGGACTAAGTTACCTACTTAATCCGCGATCATGTCTTTCAAGTAATAAGCACGAGCACACGATTAGATTTATGGCAATGTATCTGTGTAATTAGGGTCACCACGTTCGATATTTTAGAGCTACGTGTTTGTGATTCGTGATGGCAATGAACAACAGTGGTTTTAACCGTTTCGCTTCTGTATTTCTTAAGAAAAACAGAACCGGTGATTTTAAAATAATTTTGAATATAATCAACAATTTGAAGAAATATACTATTAGATATATTAATATATTTATATAAGTGATAATAATATATTTCTTAAAATTATTTATTATTTACAACTAAAACTATCAGTATCTGATTATTGGAAATATAAAGATTTCTTATATAAACTTATGATATGTATTATCAAATAGATATTAACATTGATAAACAAAGGCATATGCACTATAGAACCTGCAGCAGTTTAGGGTGCTTGGGTATGGGAATAGTTAAGTAAATATGGTTACAAAAAGAATGAAAATGTATTTTATTCTCCCCTTCTCTCAATGATTTTCCTGTATAGCTACGTATAGGTTTATGTGTTTACTAGGGCTCATTCTGTAATATGAATTTTCAACTAGAATTGACATAGCCGAAAAGTATTTATGTACGTGTGAAGAAGAGTCTATATATATATACAAATTATTTGTATATATATATATATATATATATATGTCGATGCAGTTTCTTTTGCACGTTGAAAGAAAGCCTTGGGTGTTATTTTTATGTTTTCTATAACCCACTCTCTTTTTGCACTCTCGGTTTCATGGGAGAGTTTGGATTCAGATACAATGCCATACAGGGTCTGCTTCAAATGGGATTCCTACTTGTCACTTAGATGTATATATAGGTGGTTTGAGATATCTATTCTCCGTCTGATAAGGATTTTTCTGTCTCTGGAAAAAATATTTTTATCTGTTGGCCTTAATTTCTGGGGCAAACATAAAGCATATGTTTTGTATTATTGCAAGGAATTGCCCAAGTTGCATGTTGCCATATTCCGTAGAGAGACTCAAATTCATTTCGCCTCATGATCCCCACACACTGAATCTATTTCCAGTTAGCTTTGTGGAAGTTTGGGCTGACTACAAACTAAGTACTTGTCGTTTACTGCTTATCTATAATCTTCCTCGTTCCAGTTCAACTATATTTGATCCGAGAAAATAGTAGTTTTCAGATTCACGTTGTGAATGAGAGCTGTGTTATTTTTAAAGCAGTAATCAAGGATATTCTCAAATCTTGTTGGAAGAAATAGCATTTGTTCAATGAATAGTCTGTGATTAAGGTCCAGTAAGGATTCTGTCTGCCTTTGTTCAAGTGCCATCATACCTGAGAGGTGGTGGCCTTCGGGCCATTTCATATTGGAGAAATTAAAATCTCCCTGCAGTAGTATGCTATGACTTTGATTCAATTTCATTAGTACATCTATGTGATTGTGTTCGCTTGTCTCAATTTAAGAAAAAATTAAGAAAACAAATACCTCAATATATACCTTTGATATATTCGACTCCGTTAATTTGTTGAGCTATTTCAAATGTCGAGTAAACCTGGCTGCTATTTTTAGTGGTGTGAGTTTGTGAGACACGCTAGGATGCCATGTGTGCTATTTTATATATTTTATATATAGCATAATTAGATGCGTCTTGGATACTAATTCATCACCTACTGATGAGCTTGGATTGGTATTTCTATTCACAATTAACTTTGCTAAACAACAACAAGTTGTCTGGGTGATTGGTAGTTACCACAATTCCGGTTTGTATTTATTTTCTTAATTTTTTTAAAAATTGAGACAAGCGAACCTAATTGTCTATAGTTAGTATTCTTTTCACCTTAGCGAATCAGGTCCCTTACGATTTTAACACATATATCTATATGTCTGTTTCGTTTTTCTTTTATATTCTATGATAATATTATAAAATATAATATATATATAAGATATATATATATAGGCATAATATATATGTATGCATGTACATTGTTATGTTTGGGTTTGTCATGTTGCCAGTTTTGCCTATAAAAAGAAACACACGCATCACTTGATTTTCACTTTTCCCTTATTACTGTTTATGGGTCAATAAATCCAAGTTCTTTCGTCACACATTATTTAACCTCAATAACTATCTGTTCTATATTGTTTTTACCTCTACTCTCTGAATAGTATGTGCTACTACATCGTCTCATTTGGGTTGTGGAGCGTTATTCACGATTCGGGACTGCGCAGGCATTTGCGTCTACGCATTGCCTGTATCTGTGTATATTTGTGTTTTTCATGCCTATGTTCGTTTTATGTGTGTGTGCGTGTGTGCGTGTGTGTGTGTAGGGGGCTTGTATATTTCAGTGTTGCGTTTTATTTGTTATACCTATTCTATGTTTAGTTGTTTGGTTGGAGGCTGTTATTATTCTGTTTAAGCTC
Source organism: Eledone cirrhosa (assembly GCA_964016885.1). Classification (NCBI taxonomy): domain Eukaryota; kingdom Metazoa; phylum Mollusca; class Cephalopoda; order Octopoda; family Eledonidae; genus Eledone; species Eledone cirrhosa. The sequence continues at coordinate 333,449,315 of OZ024742.1, read as the reverse complement.
TCTCTATATTTTATTACGGTGTAGCTTTCGTAACTCGTCTGATTATTGTTATGTGGGGATAGAATCTGTTATCTATTGCGACCCCGTGTTCCAGCTTGGCGTGTTAGTATTGCACCTATGAGATCTTCTCGTTAAGTTTTCTTCAGTTTCCCTTTATTCTCTCTATTCTGCGACATCCTGTCTCTCCTATGTGTATTGTAGTCTTGTTTCTGCAACGTCCCTTTGTACACATTATCATATGGTCAACATTTCTAGTTTTGCAGTTTATCTGCGGGACTATTTTACATACGAAACATTTTCTATCCCTACTGGGCGTTTTCCTAAAGAGGTATGTCCTATTAATCCTGGTTAATTTAATCCTTAGCTTCATTCTGCTTAATGATCTAAATCGTCCGATCTTCGAGTTAAATATATTTTCTCAGGTTTTCTTTGCTGGTATTCTCAGTTCCATTTCTACTAGTTCTCTATGCCGCCGGTACAAAAGTCTTTTAAAACAAAAATAATAATTGGCTATATGAAACTACATATTCTATCAATTTTGCATTGAGTGTTGATCGGGCCAATCCGGTTTTATCGACTTCTTATGCTCTTGGGCACGATAACAATGCTAATTTCCTATTAACACATTAACACACACATATATATATATATATATATATTTATTTATTTATTTGTATACACGCATACACACACACACATATTTATATGTGCGTGGTTTTGGATACCTATGGTAGTGTTTTGCGTATGCATGTGTATGTACTTATTTGTTTGCGTGTATGTATTTATTTATTTCTATTACTTCTGTATTGTATTTATTTACTTTGTTCTTAACTTTGTAGCAGAGATTCATTCGGTCTCCTAGTTAGAATTTTAGTCTACGACTTCTGCTATACCATTTACGTGGTTTTGTCTTTGCGTGCTATTGTTCTCCACGCTCCACTTATGACGTATTATCTTCGTTTTTTTCGTTCATTGCCAGAGAACGTCTCTATGAACCACCTGAGAGAACATTAGTCTACGACCTCTTTTATACCATTAACGTGGTTCTGTCTTTGCGCGTAATTGTTTTTCACCGCTCCTATTAATGACGTATTATATTCGTTTTTTTCCGTTCTTTGCCAGCGAACGTTCCCACGAACCAAAATATCGTCTTCCTGTCTTCCTCCGGTTGCAACGTTTTTTGAAATATCCACTTCTGCGTTTACAGATTGACTTTGTTAGTTTCAGAAGATCCCGTTAAGGGTGAAAGCAGCGATTATTTGCTTAAACTTTAATCTGTTATTTTAATAAATATATATATATATATGTATGTGTGTATATATATAGATATATGTATATATATATATTGCCATATGTTATATATATATTTGTATGTGTTTGTGTGTTTCTGAGTGTGCGTGTATACATGTATGTGTGTGTACGTACATATGTATGTTTGTATTTATGTACGAATTATTAGAGTGAGTGTGTCAATTTATATTGTATTAATCATTCTGTTTTGAAAATGATTTATGTTCCACTGTGTCATGTAGTATCTCTCTAGAGGTATTTATTATTTTAGATTGAGGTGCGTTTGTGTCTTGTATGTGTCTTATATGTATATATATGTGTGTGTGTGTGTATGTGTGTGTGACGAAATGTGGAGAGGAGACACAAAAGATTAGCAAACAACCGAAACATAGAAATAAAGTAATATATATATACTCTTTAGACTTTGTGTTTTGAGAAAAAATATCTTCTTTAGATAACACCATAACAGACGATGCTTATATATATATCTGTGTGTGTGTGTGCGTGTAATGTATGCATATATATATGTGTGTGCGTACAAAAGTTAAATATCATAATGGCATAGATTTTGAGATAACTAATCTTAGCAAGATAATTATTGCTCTCATGACAGACGTGTGCGTGTGTGGCAATATCCGTAGGTGGGAGCAAGAGATTATATATTTATATACTCTTTTACTCTTTTACCCTTTCCAGCCATCCGGCTGAGGCCATGCTGGGGCATCGCCCTTGTTGCTACACATTTTCTCCAGCCTGTATTGGTTGGCCACTGGTGCAAGAGGGAGTTCGTTGCAGCTGCCCTTAGGTTTCCCTCTTGCCTTGCTGTGGGCTCATTCGGGATCCTGGATAGCAAGGTGTCGAGATGTTTCTTGAAGACATCCACATCCACACCATGCAGATCTCTTAGATCCCTCGGCAGCTTGTGGAAGATTTGAGGGCCCTTAAACCCCAGGCTATTGCAATATCTGCTCCTTATTCTAGATGTGGAAGGCGTGACGTTTGACACCACACAGTGACGTCCTGTTCTACGGTTTGTCCCGCTCCCAATGCCAAAGTTTGGCGCTAGTCCTTCCAGGATTTTGCACACACACACACACACACACACACACACACACACACACACACAAACACACACACACACACACACACACACACACACACACACACACACATATATATATATATGCGTTTGTGAGTATGTGCGTGTTTATATATATATATATATATAACAATTTCTATAATTTTCATTTATATATATATATATATATATATATATATATATATATATATATATATATATATATATATATATATATATATATATATGCGTCTGTGAGTATGTGCGTGTTTATATATATATATATATATATGCGTTTGTAAGTATGAGCGTGTTTATATATTCGTTTATATAGAATGGGATGTTATGCTGCCTTGTGCGGTGTGTGTTGGATAATGAGCATACGATCGTGGATTGATTACTTGACCGGATGGGAACTTGTTCTTAAGCAAGACATTATTTCACTTGCTCATACTGGGAGTGGAACACCTATTAATAAAACAACAGTGAACGTAATTAAATGCATACATGTGTGCACTGTAAACAGCTAAAAACGACACGTATCGTCATAGTACTTAGAATGCTGGTAGAATGCTTCGGTATTCTTTAAGGATCACTAATTCTGTGTTCTAATCCCGCCAAGAGCAAATTTGCCTTCATCCATTCGATATTGTCTGTATGTTCTTCTTGCCCGCGTATTACTAAGAGGGTCGTGAGAACAGGGTCTTCTGACACTCCTTCGAGTGGGTACTTTCAGAAGCGACTGCCTCCTACTGATCCCATAATAAAATACCTGTCAAATTGTAGGCTCAATTGATCCTGTATAACCCCTTTTCACTGCCACCCAATCTCTCCCTCTCTGGAAGAAACTGGCTGTCATCGGACTTCGAAATGGTGGGCTCCGCCAGCTTTAAATACCCAGGGCGCGATGTATTTCCCTACTCTGCCCCTACAACATCAACGTCAATCTCAATTTCAACTTCATTAGATTTAACTTCGTCATCGCCAACTTTACTTCTGTTATCATTAATTTTAACTTCGTCGTTATAGTAACATACATGTGATCTTTTTTGTTTTAATATGAAACTTAGATATTCATCTTGAATAATCATATTTCGGATAAAGGACACTTATCTGAAATAAAAAGAAATATCTATCGATATATATATATATATATATATATTGTTATACTTTGGGAGGGTCATGATGCCAATAAGAAACACACGCACAAGTGCTTTCACTTCAATTTATTATAATAAATTTATAAATTTAGGAATTTATAAATTTCCGGTTGGTTGGTTCGTTCCACAACCAGATGATTGTTTATATATTGTCAAAGTTCTTTCGTCACACATTCTGTGACCTCTTCAGTGACTTGGGATTCTTTTCTTTGTGTTTTTGTGCCTCTCCTTTGTTCTGTCCTACGCCATCTTGTTTCAAGTTGGCGTAAGACAGAACAAAGGAGAGGCACAAAAACAAAGAAAAGAATCCCCAGTCACTGAAGAGGTCACACAATGTGAGACGAAAGAACTTTGACAATATATAAACAAGCATCTGGTTGTGGAACGAACCAACCAACCGGAAATTTATAAATTCCTAAATTTATAAATTTATTATAATAAATTGAAGTGATTGCAGTTGGTGCGTGTGTTTCTTATTGGCAACATGACCCTCCCAAAGTATAACAATATCGGTTTCAACACACGTTTTCAGATAAAGAATCTTGCTAAAGAAATTCAGAAACGATATATATATATATATTTATACATCGATAGATATTTCTTTGAAATATATGTATATATATATATATTTCATATATATATATATATATTTCATATATATATATATATATATTTCATATATATATATATATATTTCATATATATATATATATTTCATATATATATATATATTTCATATATATACATATATATTTCATCCCGCAGGGTGCCCAAATATCCTCCTCCTCACCAAGCTAGCGACCAGGAGACGGGTTATACTGGACATGTTACCAGCAGCACTCGAGAGCGATCTTACAAAGGGCGGAGAAGCTCAGCAGAGTCAACGGCCATCCAAATAGTAGTTTTTTTGTTTTTTTTTTTCACCTGAGAGTGAAAACCCCCCAGTTGTTGTCACAAAACCTTTCTGAAAAAAAAAGAACTGTGGCTCCTTAAGTATCCGATGATGTTGACTAGTTCTAATTTTTGTGTAGTGATTTCGATGATCAGAGAGTGGTATTGGTCGAGTGCAAGTCCATTCCCCACTTAAAAACCTTCAAAGCACAGGCATTGCTTGTTCAGGAAATGTTAGAAATGTGTGGCTGGCGTTAGCCTGAAAGTGCACCAAACTCTATAATCTGACAAGCGGCTGCAATAGTCTTAGCAAAGTCTGGAGCCATCATATATATATATATATAAAAGAATAGAGGTGTAACACACAAGTTATGATATATTGGTAAACGGAATAGAAAATGCTGACAAATTGTTCACGGTGAAAAATAGTTTAATTAAGAATAAGTGAGAATTAGTAATAGTATTGGTTAGTATTCAGTTTTGGTTTTAAGTTTTACCGGTTTCGCATTTCTAATGCTTTTCAAAAATAATTTTGAGAGAGAGCAAATTTTGAGATCGGAGCAAACATCACGAACGCTCTATCTCAAAATTATTTTTGAAAAGCATTAGAAATGCGCAACCGGTAAAACTTAAAACCAAAACTGAATACTAACCAATACTATTACTAATTCTCACTTATTCCTAATTAAACTATTTTTCAATGTGAACATTTTGTCAGCATTTTCTATTCCGTTTACCAATATATATATATATATATATATATATATATATATATATATATATATATATATATATATATAAATATATAAAAGTTTTAATATAGATGAGATTCTACAGGACTAGAACTGTTTCATTCTTTAGAAATCATCAGGAATATATTAAAACTTTTATACTATGCAATGTATTGAGTACCTTACTTACTGTGGTTACCTCCGATTCAACTGACTAATGTTTCGTCACTATATATATATATATATATAGTGACGAAACATAAGTCAATTGCATGAACTCATAATCCTTTATTTTCTGCTATATATATTTCGATGATAGCCATTGAATGGCTATGTCCTCATGAGGGAGTTAGTCAATTCTTAGTTATGCCAGCTCTGTGTGTATAGTGTTGATGGTATCAGAGCCTTGGGACATATGAGCTTGTTAGGAAAATTTTGATGTTGTCAGCAGGAATAGTCTTGATTCTCATTGGTCAGTTTGTAGATGTTAGTAGGTTGGTATTTGACCTCAAAGAGGCAGGTGGTTCTGTAGGGTTCAAACCATCAGGCAAGATGACAATAGTTCCACATGACTGATTTTCACAAAAGGCATTCTTGGTCAGTTATATTTTAAAATAAGGATAATAGTATGAAATAGATACTACAGGTCATTCTTGAATTGAGGAATTTATGTGAAGTGGTGCTACTGAGATTTATGGTTGGAGTAGAAAGTTTACAAATAAAAAGGCTTATGTAGGTTGGCTTGCACTACACTCACACACACCTCCACAGACACATACACACTTCTACACAAACAAAAAGTGGGGTGGTAATACTTAATATAATGGTTAGAGTCCAATACTTAGATAGTTTAGAAAATTTAGAAATAAAGGGTTTATGCTGGTTCACTTGTACATACACTCGCACCTACCCCCTCAAACACTCACAGATCTACACACACAAATCCATACAGGTGTGCATATATACATATGCATGCATGCATGTACGCACAAGTATACACATATAAATATATATAACATATATATAAAATATATATATACACAGAACATGCACATATATGAAATATATACAAAAAAAAAGATATATACATAGGCACACACACAAAATATATACACACGTAAGACATACATATATATATATATATATATATATATATATAAAATACACACACACATACACATATATATATATAAAATTTATACATACATATACGCACACATATATAAAAGATACGCATATATACACACATAAAATACACATATATATACACATGATACATATATACATATATATATATATATAAAATCAGGTTCAATAAAACATTGTTTAGATGACTCCCAACCAGTTGAGGATCCGGTGGACCATCCACTATAAGGACCGCAAACCATGGGTGGTTGTTGTTGTCCAATGGTCATTGGTACGGGGTGTAGGGGACCTACCGAGGGGGGGGGGTCTAGTGGGAGGCCGTAACCGGGGTTTATCCATATAGCTTGATGAAATTTCCCGTCCTTAGGTGTCTGCAGGCACCGAATAAGTCGGGCCCTTCTGTTTAATAGCTTGGTTCCGCCATGAAGAATCTCGAGTGTCTCACTATGACAGAGGTTGCAAATACCAGACCCGCCTCTGTCTGGGGCAACCTTTCTAACCACGGACCAGACCAGTGAGTGCGGGGTCTTTTCAAGTTTGAGCTTCCAGATCAGATCAGAAAGGGCTGTACATTTCCTCTTATCTATTCTGTTAAAGGAATTACGATGGTCAGTTCTTTGAAGCTCGTCGCTGTGGATCCTATGTAGTGGTGCTCCGAGTTAGGGATTGTGACCTTGCACCTGTATACCACGTTTTTGGTCATGCAATATATATATATATATATATATATATATATGCAACCTCTCCTGCTAAAATCGTTATTATCAACGTTGATTTGTGTTATACTCAACTTGAAACTAAAATATGTGGCTCAATCGGCTTCGGTAAACACATGCATTTATAAATATACCCCCAAATGCATCTACATTCATATAGCCGTAATCGGTCCCATTTCGATTTGCATTTGACTAAAATTGGGCTAAATTAGCTTATCGAAGAATATTAAAACGTACATAATAAATAAATACATGATAAATAAATGAATTTGAAATGCGTATATTAAATGAAAATTAAGCTTACGTTATTAGTTTTTGTCTTTGCAGTGATGTATGTTTAAATGCATATAATGTTTAACATATTGTTAACATTAACAAAACCTTAAAATATTTACCTTTTTCACAAATCTGCTGCAAGTAGCCCCGAAGCGGATGCCTCGATCTTCATATTTAAACAAACAAGATCACAAATATCATGCTATAACGACGAAGTTGTAAATAATTATGACTGAATTATAGTTGGCGATGCCGAACTTAAATTTTATGAAGTTGAAATTGAGATTAACGTTGAGATTCCAAAATTGGGAGTGTGTTTAGAAGTAGGCGGTGAATACAATGGTTTACATTACGTGTTTAGGCTCTCAATATCCTGTCGTGGCCAATTTTCCTTTCATCATTTCCAGGTCTTCAAAATTACCAGTTCATTCGTGAGAACAAATCTTCATATATATCTCATTCTCACTTCCCCTGGAAGAAATCAGCTGTGTTGATACATGGAGAGGAATTGGCTCCATCAGGTTTTAAATTTCCAAGAATCGCCGTCCCTACAACTCCATACACAGTTAGAATTCCATACACATATTCACATATATATAGTTGTTGATTGATTTAAATCTTGTGTATACTAGGAGAATGCCTTTCTTTCATTTTTTTTGCCTATTCTTATTACTTATTTCTAATGGCTCGCCCCACCAATTACCAATCGTCCCCTAGGTGGTTTCAATGGAAATTCATTCATGTATGTGAAAATGGCTTGTATAATTTAGCTAAGCGTCGTCGCGTAAAGATCTTTTAGGACAACTCTCTGCCTCATAGCGAAAACAATGACCTCTGCTGAAGACATGAATAGAAGGAATAATAAGGTTACATTGAAAGAATGCATGAGACGATCAATAAAAGCAAGACAACTTAAATGCAACATTAACAGTGATTGACAGTATTACTATTTTTAGAATTATTATTTTTACTTTTATTCCTATTGGAATAAGTAAAGAGAATATGCCCCAAACCTTCTCTTTGGAACAGAGATTTCGAAGTTTACACCATTTTTCACTAGGATGCTCCGTCAGGAGCCTTTCGCCGCACACACACACACACACACATATACACTCTCATATATATATATATATACATATATATATATATATATATATATATATATAGATATATATATATATATATATATACATATATATATATATATATATATGAGAGAGAGAGAGAGTGATGGTTCTAATTATATACGTATGAACATAAATATAGTGTATGTATATATAGCTAACAGGTGATTTTATATTATGCTTATGTATAATCGATAATAATAAGTTGTGCTATTGGTTTTTAAGCTGTAATCTTGAGAGAAAGACAGACACTAGTGTTTCAGTGAGGTTTTCTCACTAGGGGGAAATTAAGCTATAGATGTTAAGGATTTTGAGGAGGTGCATACACGCGCAAACACACACACGCATACACAACACACACGAACCCCTCCCCCCACATATATATGTGTGTGTGTGCGCGTGTACATACTTACATTTATGTATCAGCTGTGCTAGGGCGAGAAAAAACTTCTAATTTCATTTTCAATATTCGGCAAGGCCAACCGTAACTCCCTCAGTATGCAAATGAGGCTACTCAGACGATGTGTACTAAAGAAAATACCATATATTTTCAACCGTTCAACAGACAGGCAGAGGTATACAGTCCTGATGAAGGGTAATGACCCAGAAACATGTTGCTTGTTCCTCAAAGCCAGTGATGAACAGGCAGGGGATGAACATTCACCGGCACGGCACAGCTTCAAATCGGGCAGTTTTCAAGCGAATTCACATTATTATTAATTCGATATAACCCATATGTACATATGTATATGTAATTATGTGTGTATATGTATATATGTATATATGTATATATATATATATATATATATATATATATATATATATTTGTGTGTGTGTGTGCGTGTGTGTTTGTGAATGTGTGTCAGTGTATGTGTATACATACAGACACACTGACACACATTCACAAACACACACGCATATATATATATATAGTTGATCATGGATTTATATCCGTATATAGAGATAATCATGACTGCGTAAATATGTATAAATAT
>OZ024742.1:333432408-333434908 GCA_964016885.1 Eledone cirrhosa | reverse complement strand
AAAGTTCTGGCAATAAATTACATATAGTTGTCGTAGTACGTTTTTATATGACATCTAAATCTGACAAGAGAGTAGCATCAGCCGGTTCGTTGGTTGGCTGTGCTACATTCGTGTTATCAGTAAAGCTTGTGAGGGAGGCCGTCCAGATTACAGAGGGCTTGTCTTATAAAGCCATCACTAACAATTGTGGTCCCAAGACGGGTGCTTGTGGCAGACCGCTTGTTATTTTCGTTTCCTTTGAGGGCGCCTAGTTGGCTGCAACAGTTTGAATTATGTCTTTTAAGAACTCATGAAAATATCCACAGTTTGCCAAATGTCCCCTCCCACATACTGCAATAGCCTGGAGATCAAAGCGTCCCAGCCCCTTAATACGCAACCATAATTCTGAGAAATCTACATAGTGTGCATGTAGATGTTTTCAAGACGCATGTTGACATGTTTTTGACGAAAATCCCGGAAGAACCCATAGCACATGTTAAAGCCCAAAATAAGGGCGGCAGCAACAAACTCCATTTTTGCATCAATGGCCAACCAAGGAAAGACAGCTGTAGAAAGTGTAGCCTCAATGGCAGTGCCTCAACATGACCCCAGACTGTCGGCTGGGACACGTAAGAGAGTAATGGAGAAATGTATGGATTTATATATATATATATATGTACGTGCGTGTGTATGTGCGTATGTGTGTATGTGTGCGTGTTTATGTGTTTGCATCCTCGATATTTCAGAAACAGATGTCATACTTTTACTAATGCTACCCACATCGCTACCATTGCCACAAACTCCAACCCCATTTCCACTAATATGGTTCAGACTACTATCACCTAGGGTGGGGTCTATTTCGTCAAGCCGATGACAACCAGCAAGAGAGCGTCGGCAAGATGACTTGATGACTGTGACACCAAAGTCATGCTTCATTGGAAATTGTAAACATTCGGAGGTGTTTATCACAAATGGAAGTAATTCTCATATAGTGTGTCAAACTGATGGTAATATTTTATGACATCTTGTGGCTACGTATCTGTATGTCGGTGTATGAGTGTGTATATATATATATATATATATATATATATATATATATATATATATATATATATATATATATATATAGGCGTAATTGTGTATAGGGGTGTTTGTATGCATATATATATTTTTCATTCTTACGAATACTATAAATACACTCTCAGATAAGAATATAAGCGTCTTAGTGTTTAATGGGATATTTTTAGCTGTTCATATATATATATATATATATATACATATGTATGTGTAACTATTTATATAAAGATGTGCGTGCGTGTACATACATTTAAGTATATGTATGTAAGCACATATATATATATATATATATATATATATATATATATATATATATATATACATATATACACCCATGTATGTACGCATATATATATAAATAAATAAATAAATAGATGAATAAATATCTATCTATCTATCTATCTATATATATATATATATATATATATATATATATATTTATATATATATATATATATATATATATATATATATATATATATATATATATATATATATATATATATATATATATATATATATATATATATATATATATATATATACATATATATATATATAAATATATATATATATATATATATATATATATATATACATATATATATATATAAATATATATATATATATATATATATATATATATATATATATATATATATATATATATATATTCTATATTTAACCACTCTGTCGAGAGCTTCATTCGATTTGTGATATTTTGCATTTTCGCAATATTATACGCAGATGAATTCATTCGCCTAATTTAGGTGTTGCCTCCCTTGCTGAACCCCACGTGGGGTCAGTTACAAACACATCTATGTGGTCTTTCGAACTGAATCCCGTTGATAATGCGTACTCCTAGTTCAGTCAGGATACGACAAACTGAACATCCTTTATGTAAGTGGACAGTAAATGACTTATGGAGCCGCAGAAACCCCAACACTGGACTTTACCATCATTCCAGCGGTCCAGATGAGTATAAAACATTTATGCTTTCAAATATTTTTATATCTGTATATCTGTTTGACCCGAAATAGGAGATCGGATCTTCGCTGTGTGGATAATTAGTTTAACTACCATCTCAGTGTGTTTGGCCTTTAACGTAAGTTGTAAGCTCTAATTCATTTGAATTATAGAGCGCTTGCCTCACAATTCGAAAGTGTTTTTTCGTTATTTCATGGGCTGAAATTCGATTCTCGCTAATTTTTACTTGTATATATATATATATATATATATATATATATATATATATATATATATATATATATATATATATGTATATACATATAAATATATATGCAGATACAAAGCATATCCGTTTATCATCTTAGTAATGACATCTGCGGCTCTCAATATAAATTTCATATCGTATCCTAAACCCACAAACACAAAGCGTATTATATCCATCTAACCATCTAATATCCATTGTTTCATTGACATG
>OZ024742.1:333352408-333427408 GCA_964016885.1 Eledone cirrhosa | reverse complement strand
TGGCGTAGGACAGAACAAAGGAGAGGCACAAAAACAAAGAAAAGAATCCCAGGCATTGAAGAGGTTACAGAATGTGTGACGAAAGAAGTTGACAATATATGAACAAACGTCTGGTTGTGGAACCACCCAACCAACCGAACACTTATAGAGTTCTAAATTTCTAAATTTAATTTATAATAAATTGAAGTGAATTGCAACTGGTGCGTGTGTTTCTAATTGGCAACATGACCCTCCCAATGCATAACAGTATCGGTTTCAACACACGTTTTCAGATAAAGTATCTTGCTAAACAAATTCAGAAATGAAATATATATATATATTTATATATATATATATATATATATATATATATATATATATATATATATATATATATATATGTGTCTGTGCGTGTGCGTGTGTGTGTCTGTGTGTGTGTGCTGTAGGCGTCGATACATAGACACAGATACAAATAGGGCGAAATCAGAGGCTACTAATTTAACTATCTCACGTGAAAGTTAGAGAAAGTATGTTCTTAACGATGTGAGCTACTCCTCTGATGGTACAGAAAAAAACAATAATTGTTTCTACTTTAGGCACAAGGCCAGCAATTATCCAGTGCATTACTGGTACTTTATTTTATCGACCCCGTAAGGATGAAAGGCAAAGTCAACCTCGGCGGGATTTGAACTCAGATCATAAAGGGACGTAACTATGCTGGAAAGCATGGCGTCCGACCCTCTACCGATACTGCCAATCCAAAAAAAACAATAATGTTAAAATTTAAGGAAAACTGCGATACGGTATTGATCCATGTAAAAAAAGAAACGTTTATAATCTGAGAATATTAGAGTTTTATTATTTTCTGATGGTTCTACTTACCCCCTTTCTCTTCCTCATTTAATTAATACTACAAACGAAACATCCATATACGAGTATGTACATATTTACAGATATATATGCATACGTATACTCACAGCGCTCTCAGACACAAACACACAATTATATCAATTATATATATCATTTTTAAGTTTAACGATGGCTTCTATATATATATATATATATATATATATATATGTATAGAGAGAGAGAGAGAGAGGTGAGTGAGAGAGAGAGTGTGAGATGCAATTTAGAAATAGATATTCACGTTATATACTATTTTTAATCAGAGAGATTTATCGTAACGTCACGTATTAGTGTTCCAAGAGCCATCGTTAAACTTAAACATTATTTCCAGACGCTGTCACTTCGGCTCGAACATTTGACCTCTGAGTTATAAATGTGCTCGTTTCTATTATCGCGTCAATCAATATTGCAGCCCCTGCTCATCTCCTCTTATCTATCAACTCGTATGACAAGAACTGCTACCACACCTAATACTATCACTAATGCCGGTTCCATCCCTACTATTAGGAATATTAATAGTTTCTGATTTTGGCACCAGGGCATTAGTGGTGTTGTATTTTATCGACCCCAAAAGACAAATTTAAACCCCGATGGAATTTGAATTCAGAACGCGAAGCATGGTGTTCGAAACTGCAAATAAACAGCCCTAATAATAAGTGTTTCTACTTTAGGCCCAAGGCCAGCAATTATCCAGTACATTACTGGTACTTTATTTTATCGACCCCGTAAGGATGAAAGGCAAAGTTAACCTCGGCGGGATTTGAACTCATAATGGCAAGAGCCGTAACTCTATGCGCCAAAGCATGGCGTCCGACCCTCTATTGATACTGCCAATCCATAATAATAATAATTGTTTCTACTTTTGGCACAAGGCCAGCAATTACCCAGTGCATTACTGGTACTTTATTTTATCGACCCCGTAAGGATGAAAGGCAAAGTTAACCTCGGCGGGACTTGAACTCATAATAATAATATAATAATAATAATAATAATAATAATAATAATAATAATAATAATAATAATGTTTTTTTTTGTTTTTTTTTTGTTTTCTTTATTAACCACAAGGGTTTACATAAAGTAGACATTAAGGACAGTACAGGACAATACAGGACGGTACAAATGGGCATTTCTGCGTGCAAAAAAAAACAGAGGTTGAAATAAAATAGCAAACAAAAATTCCCCAATAGGGGGGAGACTTCCGAGGGACATTTGTGGAGAAAGCCCATTAAAAGACCACAGTGGCCCTGACCACCAGGGCAAGTGCCCTCTCCCAGTTTTCCACCTTTAATTTACAGACACATACTCAGAGAAAGCCCATTCATTCGGGCCATACTTGCTTCTCTCACCCATCTTTCAACAAAATGCTGGGAAGAGAGCACTTCCCTCTCTACCCTGATTTTCCTTTTCAAATGAAATTTGAAAAAGTTAATCAGGGCATCACCGAAGAGGTAAGTGCTCGTCTTCAGCCCTTTCAAACGTGTCCACCATACTATCTCTTTCGCCATGGCCACCAGACAGATAAAAACTGCCTGCCCTTCCAGGCTAAAGGAATGGGGCGGGGCAATCCTCACGATGGACTCAGCTGATAGCTGGATCCGTCCTACACGTGACAGCAGGTGTTCGACATAAACCCACAAGTCAGAAATGCTCGGACACTGGACGAGTGTGTGCAGGACGGTTTCGTCGCCCTGCGCGCATCTCGGACATGCCCGGCTGACGGCACCTCCATGCCTATAGAGTTTATCCCGAACTGGCAAAGCTCCTCGGTAGCACTGCCAGGCCAGGGATTTCTGGAAGTTGTCCATAGGCCCCGGCCCGAAAGTCCTTCCGAAGAGATTGGCTAGTTGATTTTCGTCGACGCCTAGAGTTTCTCCAAGTACGTCGTCGCTCTTCCCCTCCACTAATCCCCTATAGAACGCCAAGGTGGAGGTTCCACCGATCACATTGCTCGATTGGTCGAGGGCTGTGAGCGCCTGAAGACATTCCAGTCTCCAAGCGCTCCCTGTCGGTCTTCGCTTGTCCCAGGACTGCAGCTCCGTCAAGGAGACGAGCTGGGGAAAAACGTGTCTTGCAAACGGCGACCACACCTGATCACCGTCGAGGAAGAGGTGGAGATGTCGTAGCCTGAGCGCGTGTCTGCGCATCATCAGCCACGGCATGCCCAGCCCTCCACGTAGCGGGTGTTGACAGCAGATGGACCGCCTGACCATCGGAGCGCGTCCCTTCCACAAGAAGCGAAAGAGCAAACGCTCCAGCGCAGTCAGGCGGGGCTTAGGACAAGGTACGACGGTCAGGCGGTAGTAGATGACGGATGCGATGTACGCATTCGCCACCTCCGCTCGACCTTTCAGGGATAGCTTCCTCTCGGCCCAATTCTGGGTGAGAGAAGCCACCCTGATCGTCACCTCGTCCCAGTTTTTGTCCGTCTGGAGGTCTGGACCGAACCAGACCTCTAGCAATTTAACCGGTCCGTCCGTCCGGCGCCCGACGACGCTGTTGGACGGCATGGACCTGCCTCTCCAGGTGCCGAGCTGCAGGCCCACTGACTTTTCCTGGTTGATCATTGCTCCTGTCACCGCTTCGTATTCTCTTAGTGTAGTGCCGATCGCCTCGATGTGTTTGGCGTTCGACACCACTACGGTGACATCGTCGGCATATGCTGACACGGATCTTCCGCATCCTAGTTCGCGCGGGACCCCCCTCAACGTCTCCAGTTTGTGCAGTAATGGCTCGAGAGTCAATACGGACAATAGGGACGAGAGGGGACATCCTTGGCGGACCGAGCGCATGATGTTGAACGGTTCCGAAAGGTGACCGTTCACTCTCACTACAGAGCAGATGTCGCTGTGCATGGCAGCGATCCAGCCTCTGAAGACGGGCCCAAAGCCAGCCGCCCTCAGGACTGCCGTTAGGTAACGATGGTCGACCCTATCGAAGGCTTTCGACTGATCTAAATTGATCAAAGACCCACCCGTGCCAGGTTCTCTAGCTACCCTCTCTACGATGTATCGCATGAGGTGGAGGTTGTCGTGGATGGATCTGTCGGGAATGGCGCATGTCTGTGCCTCTCCCACCAGACCACCAACGACAAGCGCCAACCTCTTTGCTAGCACCTTGGCCAAAATCTTGAACTCTGTGTTTAGCAGAGTTATGGGCCTAAAATTATCTATGTTATCCCCCTTGTTCGGATCCTTTCTCAGCAGCGCCACCGCTCCTCGGCTCACAGAGCTGGGAATTCTCCCGTTCTGTTGCCAGTTGCAGTAGACGTCCGCCAAGAGGCCTCTGAACAAGTTTGGCATTTGTACGTAAAGTTCATAGGGCAGACCATCCAAACCAGGCGATTTACCCCTTGTGCAACTAGTCATTGCATCCCGTACTTCAGCGGTTGTTATCGGCTTTTCGCAACACTCCGCCTCAGTGGCCGAAAGCCGCGGCAGTCCGTCGATGTAGACACTAAAGTCCATCCCTCGATCCGCCCCGCCACTTCCCCCGAACAGTTGAGCGAAGTGTCGCTGAAAAGCTTCACACATTTGCCCGGGATCGAGTAGCACGCGCCCGTCGTGGTCCACCAAAGACCGGATCGTGGCTTTGTTGCCACGACGCGCCTCCGCCACTCGGGCCCATTGAACGGCTTTCGTCCCCTCGTGTCTGAGAGCACGCACCCTAGCTCTGACAACGCAGCCTTCGTGCTTTGCATTGAAGAAATGGTCAAGGGCCAATTTCGCCGCAAGTACGTCGGTCGCGATGCCTTTGCTAAGCGCCTCATCTAATTTTCTAACAAATTCTCCCTCTGCTCTATTTTTCTCTATTGCTAAAGTCTTACTAAACCTAATGGACTCTATTCTAATTGCTCTTTTCAGAGCAAACCACCACTTGTTGTTGACGATGGCCACCGTCAACGCCCGCTTAACTAGTTCGCTAATCCGGTCTCTGTAGGCCTTGCGCGCTGGTAAGGACGCGTTTAACTTCCAGTAGCCGGGTCCTCGTCTATGAAGCCTATCTAAGTCAAGCACACAGATCACGAATTTGTGGTCCGTGTAGCTGACTATCTTGAATTGTGGACAGCCTATGCTAGACCTATCTATTTCCCTACAAAATACTCTATCTAGATATGATCTGGATGACCCTATGCGATTTGTCCAAGTCCACATTGGTGCATTCGGGAAATCCATTCGGTACCTGTGAGACAGTTCAAAACGTCTGAGCAGGTTGGTGAGACTCTTGCACCCTCCTTCCCTATCCACTAATCCCACACAATCCCAGCGTGCATCTAAGATCCCGTTCCAGTCGCCCACTAACACTAAAGAGCGGGACGTTCCAAGAAAGGTCTCCAGACGCCGGAAGAAATCAGGCCGCCCTGCTCCTGTCGGGGCATAGACGGCCACTAACCTGAAAGCTTGCCCGTCTCCGCTGGTCACATCCAGCACCACCAACTTACCTTCTGGGTCCAGGAAGATGGCCCGTATGGCAAGATCCAAACCTCTCCGAAAAAGCACAGCAACTCCTCCCCCCGATCCCGGACGGCTGGGAGATGCGTACACATCATAGCCGCCGAAGATCGGTGCGAAAGCCTGTGCTTCGGAGATTCTGGTCTCGCTGATGGCCACTACATCTATGTTTAGTGACCTGAGGTCGTTGAGCAGGTGGCCCTGCTTCCATGACGACCCCAAGCCACGCGCATTTATGCCTATTCTGAGTGAGGTCATGTTGAAAAGGAGTGGAAAAGATGGGAAAGACCACTTACCTTACTTCTCGTAGGGGAAGGACGGCTTTTCCATCCTTTTCACTGCTTGTGGCCTCCTCAGGAAGGATGTCCTTATAAATCCTCCTGGAGAGTGCTTGTCGGAAGTCTCCGATGTCTTTGGGGAATTTTTGTTTTAGTGTCATGTACGTTTTCTGTGTGATGCGAGTGATTTGTATGTGTGGAGGTGGTGTGAATTTTGGGGTTGTTGTGTAGTCTTTTTCTGTGATGCTGGTGTTGTGTTGGATGTAGTGTAATAATTGCTTGTTGTTCAAATTTAATGCTGTGTAGTGCGTATCGTTTTGGTTGTTTTGTTTTGTTTGCGTTTGTTGTGGGTTTGTTTCTGTTTCGCATTTTGGTGACTTTTGTGGTGTAGGTGATGGTGGTGCTGGGGATAATGATGGTGATGTTGTTGGTGTTTGGGTTGATGGGGTTGGTGATGCTGGTGTGGATGGTGGCATATCTGTCCTAACTTTTTTGTTTCTTAGTTTATTTGTTTCCCTCTGTATTTTGTTTTTGGAGGGGGAAGGAAGAGAATTTTTTCTTTTTTGGTTTCTTTTTTTTTTTCCGGATATCGTTTCCCACTCCTCGTCGTCACAATCTGTCTCCAGTTGTGATAGGCCGGGGAGTGGAAAATCCTCCACAGCCGTTAGTTTTGGTTGTGGTGTGGTGGATGGTGTAGGCGCTGGTGCTAGTTCTGAAGCGTTGGGTGGTGGTGGTGTTGGTTTTGCTGGTGGTGGTAGTGGTGTTGGTTTTGCTACTGTTGCTGGGGTTGTTGCTGTTATAGTTGCTTCTGTTGTTGCTGCTACAGTTGTTGCTGCCATCTCTGCTACTGGTGGTGTTGATGGTTGTGTCACTGGGGTGGGTAGGAGAGGTGGCCTCAACCTTTTAGCCTGAGGGCAGAAAGCCCTTAGGTGGGTTCCTTCACCACAAACGACACACCTAGGTCTTCTGCCCTCGACAATTACCGTGAGGTGGCTGCCGTCAGTGCTATTATTTTCGTGTTGGCTTCGATGCCGGCGAGGACAGCCGCTATTAGCCAGGGAATTTCGATGGCCGGTGGAACGTGGGTCACCCTGATCTTTACGAGTCTCTGGCCACAATAGCTTGGGACGAGTGTGAAGTCGTCACTTCTTAATGGGGCCATGGAGTGTTCTCTAGCCTCCTCTGGTGTTTCAAAGAACACGTCCACGGTTCCATACTTTTGCCCACGTCTGATGTGGGTTTTTCTTGCCCACACATGTCCCAAAGCTTTTTGGATTTGGGACTCGGATGCCCGTTCCACTCGGCGCGATTTTACATTTATTGTTCTATACTACACGGTGCATAGGCGCCAACGCTCCATTTTATTAGGTGGGGGGGGTGAGGCTGACCCTGTACTGTACCCATCTTTCTTTACCATTTGTTTGGCATTTTCTAAATCCTGCTGAGTTACCGTAAATGCTTCGAACTGTTTTGCTACTCTGGCGAAACTGAGGGGGGGGGGGGGTTATAATGTCATTGTTGTTGTTGTTGCTATCGTTAATATTAATTTTAGTTTCAGTTGTGGTGGTGGTGACGTCAGTCGTCTTTGGTGGGGAAGAGTCCATTTTGCTTGATTTCATTTCGACATCACGAGTTAATTTATTTTTTTCTTCTTTTGTTTCTGTTGTCGCGGTGGTGGTGGTGGTGGTTGTTGTCGCGGTGGTGGTGGTCGTGGAGGCTTTAACACCTGCAGTCATTGGTAATGGCGGGAAATGAATGTCTGCATGAGACAAATTTAAAATATTGCTAGTGCTTATATTTTTTTTGTGTTGGCAAACGTAGTAACATTTACAATGGTGGTGTCGGTGTGAGGTGTTAATTTGTGAGGAAGGCTTTCAGCTGCTTCGTGCAGAGGTGAATTAGCCATTTTTTTCAAAGACATTTTTTTGATAATAATAAAAGTTTAAATTTTGGGCACAAGGCCCCAATCTTTTCGGGTGTCCTTTTCGAAAAACAATGTATGTGCGCTTATAAACAGTTAACAATAACATTTTCCATAAATGACAATTTTTAACAAACGGAAATAACAAACCTTTTGCGGAGGTCACGATGATACGATTTACTACGTAGGTCGCCAATAATAATAATAATAATAATAATAATAATAATAATAATAATAAAACAATATTATTATGAAGAGAGGATTGGCAGAATCATTAGGACATCTGGCAAAGTGCTTTGTAGCAGTCTTTATGCTTTGATTTCAAATTCTACCGAAGTCAACGTTTCCGTTCTTCCTTCCTGAGTCGGTGAAACAAATACCAATCCAGTTTTGAGTGATTTAGTCGAATACAGTAGAGTTTGTTGCAAATATATGCCGATTATTGCTTCATATATATATTGTTTGTAGTCATTTTTCATACTTTAACTTTAATCAAGTCTTTATAACCGAAGCCTGAAGAACGACATTGTTCGAAACAAAAATTCCACACATATTTTATCTAGATTTCCAAAATTGTTTATAGATCGAGCTACACTCGTACATACCATGGAACGAGGGCGTAGACATGGCTGATTGTTTTAAAAATATTTTAAAATAAATGAGAATCATCTGAACGCTAGTTCTATCTCGCGTGACATATTGGGCAACTCTTTTTCCATAACATTCAGTCGACATAAACGTGATAAAGGAATTGGATAGCCAGCTGTACGGAATCTAAACATATATATATATACATATATATTGTACCTGCAATTCAATAGTCGTGCCTTGTGAAAGCATTTGATGCTGATTCAGTCTGAGAATTACGTTTGTGGATTACTCAAACAAATACATGTTTTTTCATATAATAGGCATTCAGTTGTTCGATCAAGTAACATCCGTAGGAGTATTCATCAATATTGAGATGCTGAGAAGATCAAGATGTCTCTGAATCATTTCTAATGGCTCTTTATTTAGTTCTGCACACATCAAACTATAATTGATTGATACAATAATATCATAACATAGACACAAAGCCTTTACAGGATGTGCAGCACTGTTGATTTAATCAAGCCCAGAACATAGCTGGTAATTCATTTAAAAGAATGAAAGGAGAGTTTCACGGCGGTGGGATTTGAACGGAGAGAGTCGGAACAAATAACGTAAATCGTTTTGTCGTACGCTTTAACGAACATGCCAATCCAAATGTTTACTCGGCAGATGCTATTACGCAATTTGTAATGAGCTATTTTAGTTATATCAGTTAATCCTCTTTAAGCAGACCAACAAGTTTTTATCATTAATATTCATCTCCATTCACTATAAATGAACAATATAAGGGGTTAATTGTAATAATGTTTTCCCAGTCAGTGAATAAATATGCAAAGCCCCGATTAAACATTATTTTCCGGCTAAACTGTTATTCCAGGCCTTAGTAAATAACTCACATTATTTGACCTTCTATCCGTGAAATTTTAACACAGTTTATTTCAAAACAACTGATTCTATTAACATGGAATTTGCAAATTAGTCTACCGCAAATATGAAAATGTAGTGTATGTGACGAAAATCTGATTTCAGCTCCAAAACAGAGGACGTCATATATCACTACGTGAAAGACACCAAAAGTTGATAATATTCCTAACAAAATTTATTGCTATATAGGAGGATATTTATCCTCTCTCTTCATAGATGTTTATCAGAACATGCGGCTATAAAATTAAGCATAAGCAGCAAAATGTGTGATATTGTTGAGAAAGAAGGCAAGCAAGGGAAATGATCGACAAGATCTGAAAGACACGCCTAATTTCAAACTTGCCTTGATTTTTTAGATGTGCGGCACGCCTTATGAAGAAATGCATCATATGCTGCCCAATGCACAAAATATGTGCTCACACCCGACTTAAATTCTCTAAACGTTCTGCACTCTTTGATACAGTACCCTCAGATTTCTGGCTTTCGAAACTTTTGTGAAAGGTTATTGACACATGAAGAACGTATGAATTTATCAGCTGCGTTCACCATATTAATCGTTTGAACACCAACCTTGGCCTTGAGGATACGTTAAACCTCTTGTGTCGTGAATAAAATTGAAAGGACTGTGGATATATAATTTCATCTTCAGCAAAGCGCTCATCAGTTTACTTCCATAGTGATTAACGGGGAAGAAAGATGCGTGGAGAAAGATGTGTTTTCCTAAAATTGAGAAATATATGCTTGAATGAGCTTTTTCTCAGTATGAGCATGTAGAAAGAGGATGCACATAGAAAGCACTTGACATTGTTAGCAACGTAATCATAAATCAGTGGAGCACTTGATAGGCCCTAGCTTGTGGAATCCCTATCGTTTCCTATATTTCTAGGCCACTATTTATCATCAGATTTACGTTAGCTAAAAGACAATGCTTTAAAACGGAAGGTATGGGTAGAAATGGAGGTCCCTGCCACCATTTAATTTCATAAAATGTGAGTAAGAGTTCTGAATATGTCATGACTAAACGGGCCCACATTAAAAATGTGGTTATTAGCACTCATCAAAAACTGGTGTAAGGTTTGTCTTTCGTGTATCAGATAAATCTAGATTGTGCCTACGGTGCTTGAAATCATTTCGTATAGTTTCTCACCAACGATTGCTGCTTCATATAGATTCCTTCTTTAATCTGAGTTATTTGCTGTATCATTAAAGCGTTTGAATTGGCAGAATGGTTAGTGAGTCGGCCAACGGGGTTTGACGCATCCAGTTTTGGTCATTTTCATTCTGATTTCTAATGCTCCCCAGCTCAACTTAGTCTTTACATTCTTCCGGGATCAATAAAATAAGTTGCCATTGAAGCATTGGGTTAATGTTTTTGGCATTCCCCTTTTTCCTTGTTCTGGTTCTAGTATTAATGCATATTGTTTAATGTGTTCTTGTTATTGCTTAATTCACAATCATACTCATCGAAAATCACCGAAAGGTTTTAGTTATTGTTCTCTATACTGTCCTCAACGTTTGTATCCATGTGGTTAATAAGAAAAGAATGAGTGGTAGAATCCTTAGAGCTTCGGACAAACAGCTTAGCGGCACTTTGTAACGCTTTTTCTGTGTTCTGAGTTCAAATCACGCCGAATTTCAACTTTGCTTTCATCCTTCAAGTGTTGAAAATATTAGGTACCTGTCCTATACTGTCGACAAAATCAAGTAGCCACAAATGTTGACCTTCTGTCTAAATTAGAAACCGTGAATGTTCTGTTTATTATTGTTTTGATGTTGCTGGTATTACATAAAAATAATTTGAATGTTTACAATATGGCGCACAGGCATATTACATATGGTAGTGCGTACTTTTAAGAAAGTCCATTCACTATACATGCCAATCCGTGTGCGTATATGTCAAAGTGGGAGAGATAGAGTGTGTGTATGCATGTATGTGTGAATGTATTCTATGTATGTATCTCTTAATTACAGATTCCTTGACAAAACCAGGTGCTATTAAACAACAATAAGCACGCATGCAAACAAAATAACACCAGTACCCAGATTAGATATCAACAGTCTGTCAACAATGCAACAGACCACCATTAATATCTGTGTTTAATATACAGTTTGTCTAGACAATTCAAAATTCCAGATACCACTTCTCTGTTTTCACCGTTTCCACTCAAAATTTAATTACTTTCAGATTCTATTTCGCTATTGTATTTCTCAATTATCTCTGTATCTGCATAATTACTTACAACCCACTCTTCTCACTAAACCAGCTACGTATTGACTAGCTACGTATTGCTTAGCTAACTAACTGACTGACTGATAACTAATTAAATACCTATTTATCAGACTGGCTACTTACCTAGCTGTGTAGATCACTCTCATTTTCTGCATGTAAGTCTGCGCGCGTGTGTGTGTCTGGGGGAGGGGGTCCTCGATTGGTTCTGACGAGGTATGTTCCAAGTAATTGTTTATTTCTAACTGCATGCTCACGAAATTAACGAACAACAAAATTAACATTCCATAAAGAAACCTTGCAATAATGTTATTCACAAAGGAGATTCAGTGCGGCAGTATTAAACACCACTGGAGCAACATGAAATAAATGTCTTGCTCAAGGACATCTGGCAGTCTGGATCGACCCCTCTATTTCTCACGCCTTTTCTTCTGTCTATTTTAAAAAAACTATATAAATCTCTCTCTCTCTCTCTCTCTCTCTCTCTCTCTATATATATATATATATATATATATATATACATATATATATATATATATATATATATATATATATATATATATATATATATATATATAAGTATGTACACGTACATACATATATGTATACAGACGTACAGTAGTATGTATATATATATATATACATACATGCACACATATATATATGTACGTATGGATTCACCGAACATTTATTATAATACTCGGTGTGTTTGTAAACAAACATCCCGTATTAAGCCGTAGTGTCTAGCAACGATCGTTGCTCGTTTGTTCAACACTGACAGAGCAACGCTGTACTAGTTTCAAGCTTATTAGCTATCGTCAGCAACGTATACCTTCCTGCCAGATAATTGAACGTCTGAAAGTATATACTTTCCTTATGCATATTAACGGCTTAGTAGCCCAATTTGCATATCGAGTGGGTTAATCGGCCGGGTGCACCGAAAACGATATACGATAGATGTTGAAATACTTCAACATTTGGCTAAATAGACACCCATATATATGGCATTTCGGGGTAGAAAATATATCTACTCATTACATGTGTATTTCGATTCGTCGCTTGAAAGAATAGACTATGGAAAACACAAATTTATAACTGAATGAATCATCAGATTTAACGTACATATAAAATACTACACACACACACACACATTATATATATATATATATACATATACAGGGTGTCACCCAAAAATGTATACACATACTTATTCAATTTTTACGACAACTTGTATATATATATATATATATATATATATATATATATATATATATATATATATATATATATATATATATATATATTTATTTATTAATTAAAATAACAGATTAAAGTTTAAGCAAAGAATCGCTGCTTTCACCCTTAACAGGATCTTCTGAAACGTTAAGGGCGAAAGCAGCGATTCTTTGCTTAATCTTTAATCTGTTATTTTAATAAATATTTGCTCTACGGTTCTTATATATCTCATATATATTTATCCTTATCGAGCCCTCTTTGGATTTTAGTCTTCAAATTTATTATTATTACTATATATATATATATATATATATATATAATTATATATATATATATATATATATATATATATATATATATATATATATATATATAATTATATATATATATATATATATATATATATATATATATATATATATATATATATATATATATATATATATATATACAAGGTGTCGTAAAAAATTAATAAAAATAAATACACCAGGATTTTTTCATTCTGATGAATGAAAGCAAATTTTGTTTGCTTTCAAGAAACCACTGGTAAATGATATAATTATCTTTTGTTGTTTATTACATAACTATATATATATATATATAAATTTTGAGTATATGTTGGTTGTTTACCGACACCTCAGTATGCAGATTGGACCACTTGACAAAGTGGGCTGGTTGGTTTGTTTACTCCGGAGTAATGTAAAATAATTAAGTCAAATAGGTAAAATTTGTAAACGAAGCCAAATTTTACATATTTGATTTAATTATTATATATATATATATACCACTGTACATATATACACATACACTGTGTATATATAGTACATACATACTTGTGATCATTGTGGCACTGGAATGTGTTAATACTTGTAACAGAAAAGAACTTGAGAAAATGGGCTTCACAGAACCAGAAAGGGCATGGATAGTTAGGAAGTTGTAATTAAAATCCATCGATGGAACTGAAAGAATACGTAAATCTTTTCATAAAATCAGCATGTAATAACTGCATATACACATGTACAAAGAGAGAAACATAGGCACGTATAAATATAACTCAGAACTCAAATCTACACGTGCAAAACAGTAATACCTGCAAACACACAGACACACGCGGCGCGGGCACACATCCACCCACGCACACACACTCACACACACACACACACACACACACACACACACACACACACACACACACACACACACACACACACACACACACACACACACACACACACACACACACACACGTACACACACACACACATATATATACACACACACACACATACACACGCACACACACACACACACACACACACACACACACACACACACACACACACACACACACACACACACATACACACACATACACACGCACGCACACACTCAGACATACGTGCAAATCTACCAAGTTGATGTCTGAATTCCAATGAAAAATCTTGTCGCATCTGCTTAATGAATGCATCGTATTGAATATTGATTCAACACGAGATCTGAAAAGTTTACATATTCGATTCAGATGGACTTTATTTACTTTGGACATTGTGCTAGTTATGGCGGATTTCAGGGAGTTTATAGTGTTACGGGGGCGTTCATTGAATTTCCTCTCCACTACGCCCTATATGTGATAGTTTCCCGTATTTTGGTCTGCAGAGCATTTAAGGCCATACCACGAAATGGAATATGTAAGGATACGAACATATTTGCTGCCGTCTCCCATTCTTTAAAATCCTTTGCATCTACGTCTGTGTATATTTCTACGCAGAATTTCATATACATGTCTTTACAGCTCCCTACGTCTGTAAGTTCACGCGAGGCTAACCATTCAACTGAACACTCACAAGAGCTAACTCCGTCGTAGTCCAACACCCAAACTTCACCCCTTTGCACAGCCAAACAAAAAACACCTACACATACTCACACAAGCAGCCAAGCACGCGCACACGAACACACACCCACATACACACACATGCGCGGGTGCACGCACACACACCTCCACACAAAATATACAATGATATCTACCACTTTAATATTCACTTAACAGCATTTCTTCAAAATAGCTTATAAAATTGCTATGTCAATACTACACATTACTGGACTTGAGCCAAGTGACAAACTTTACCATCATAGTTATCATATAATAGTAATAATAACTTTTTTATATTTCACTGAAGGTCAGCAATTTGAAGGGGAGGAAGAAAGTCGAATAAAGTGACACCAGAGCTTTACTGATATTTTAATTTGTTGACCACCTTAGGATGAACGGCAAAGTTAACATAGATGGAATTTGAACTCAGAGTGTAAATCACTGTAACTATGTGCCGCAAAGTATGTTGCCCAACGCTCTAACGATACTGCTATCCACCGTCCTCATTGATAATAACAATGGGGATCACATAATATCCGAGTGTAAACACCTAGCCCAGACTCATTATATAGTTTGGAGACATGAAGCATATAAAATGTGATCCAATTATGCAATTGGATCACATTATGCAATTGGACTGGCAATTATGCAAACTGAATGATTTATCACACTCTGAGAATTAATATGAATATAGACCACAGTGAGTGAAAAAGCTGTTGTGTGATTTCAGGATACAAAACAGGTAAATATTTAGGAAACATTAGACCGGACATTGTGGTTTTTCACAAGGAAAAGCGATCTTCCGTTATAATAGATCGTATCTGCTCGTTTTACATGAGATTGCAAGAAAACGAGGAGAAAATTACCGTGTACTAGAAGCAAAAGTGGAAACAAAAAAGATTTCATGGTCGTGTCCATCATTATAGGTGCACTATGTATACTCTCGTTGAATTTTCAAGGCTGGCTAAAAACCATCGGCTCAGTCATCTATTTTGCAATACTTCAAATGAAATGTCTACTGAAAACAGCAAGGATCCTCTGATATGTCCTGAATATTTAACGGGTAGTGGTTTTATGTTCACTAGGGCAAATTTTTCGGTTAAATAAGATCAATGAGAAATATCAAATTCATAATAATAATATTATTAATAGTAATGTATTCACATCTTTAAACAAGGCCAGCTTTTTTTGTGGGCGGGAATATTAATAATATACATGCAATGCTACATTCTAATCACTGCCAACACCTTAATTCTCCTTTATAACGTAGTGAAGCGATAATAGTCGATAATAGCATCATCAAATCATTTATACTTGCGAATTAAATGTATATAGCCAGGATTTGAACTCAAAGTAAAAAGTCGGAAACGATATCACAATCAATTTTTTACTGCAATTCTACTGCTAACCTTATATATATCGACAGTCGATCGTCTTTAGTCAAAGCGGACTGAGCAATAAATGCTTCTATTGGTCTTTCCAATAGCTAATACTATCCATCGGTCGCAACACTAGGTAGGAGGAGAAATGTTCAATAAAGTGTCTTGCTGAAGGACATAAGGCATCGCCCGGTCCGGGAATCGAACTCACAACCTCACGATTGTGAAACCAATTATCTAACCACTCTGCCTCGCGCCTTCACACACACATATATTTATGTGTGTGTGTGTGTGTGTGTACGAAATGTTTCAAAATATGTACATATGATATATGTAATCATTGTATGTTAATCTCTATATTTTGACCTATGTAAATGCTTATATGCGATAGTTGTCTATATGTACATACTCTTTATGCAGCTTACTATGGATGATATGTTTCTTTTAATTATTGAAATTCTTATACGGAAGGAATTAACTTCTAACAGAGAAACACGCTACGTTTCCGGAATTTAGAGCGATGATATATGTCGAACTTTAGAAAAATGTTTGCAAATATTTTTTTATGTTGTTATGCATGGAAAATTAATGTGATGAAGTGTGTGTGTAGCTGTGCGTGTAAACAATTGTAATCTAATGTCAAGTTTTAATGGGTGTCGTGTGTGAGGGCGTGTAATATATGTATTATGTGAAGTGATAGACAGATTTGTATGTGTAACTACTTGATTGATATAAAGTGCCTATATATACTGTGTGTGTGTGTATATATATATATATATATATATATATAGTAATAATAATATAGTTGAAGACTATATATATATATATATATATAGTGATAATATAATATAGTAATAATAGAAGATCCCATTAAGGGTGAAACAGCGATTCTTTGCTTACAACTTTAATCTGTTATTTTAATAAATATATATATATATATATATATATATATATATATATATATATATATATATATATATATATATATATATATATATATATATATAATAAGGAGTTGAAGGACCCAACATATTTACCAATGCCAGTACTATATATATATCTTAGCGTACTCCATGGGCAATGTAAGATACATTTCCAGAATATACACATAGTTATTTGTCTCAACACAACACACGTAACACGGGTGCCTATAATGGTTCCCGGACTCGAGTTTCTGTCGCACTAATGCTTCAGTATATATATATATCAATCTCACGATGTCATGTTATGCACACACGCATGTTTAATATACGTTTAATATGTTATATATACGTTGTATATGACTATTTATATATGTATACAACACCATGTGTTTTAGTACGTTTTCTCGTAGGTTCGGTTATGAGGAATTGCGCATATATATTTTAAGGTATGTATGTAAAAAGATTATCTCTTGGCAAGTTTTTTTTTTCTGTGTAATTATGTGAGTTATGTGTATGATGTAAGATATATAACCGGAAATATGTTTTTGTTGAGTGTATATGTTTTTCCCGAAATTCGCGTGTGTGTATGTCTGCATATATTTGTGTGTACTGTGTCTTTTTATGCACTGCTGAGTGCCCTATGTGTGTCTGTGTGTCCTGGAACATCTGTGTGCGCCCATGTATCCGAACATGTGTGTGTGCTTCTGTATGAAAGGAAATATATTGTAAATGTAGATGTGTTCTTAATAAAGAGGAGCTGGAGACCTAACGAGTAAAATTACCAAAGCAACATTGATTTTCCAGTGACTTCAGCACTTTTTAAAAATTGGGTCTTCACTTGTGAGTAAATATAACAGCATCAACAACAATATAACAGAAAGAAAAGCCGAGATTGGTGACCAGGGGCAAGAAAAATAAATTGTCGTGGAGTAATTGATAAATAAATATATATATATATATATATATATATAGAGAGAGAGAGAGAGAGAGAGAGAGAGAGAGAGAGGGGGGGAGAGAGAGAGGTGGGAGGGATGGAAATTCCCGTCGATCTATATCTATCCAAGAGAGGGACACATAATGGAAATGAAGATTCTAGAGAGAGGTATGGATATAGGAATGGAAGGCAATATGTTATACGTAAATATTGTCATATACACACATCTCTCCCTCTCTCTATCTCTGTCTCTCTCTGTATATTTATATATGCCTGGGGGGTAATCACGGTAAGTAAGGTACACAATACATAGTAGAGTATAAATATTTAATATAGAAATGGCTTCTACCTGACGAGAACTGTTTCATTCGAATGAAACAGTTCCAATCCCGTAGAAGCCATTTGTATATTAAATATTTATATATTATATTATATATATAGATAATATATATATACTATATATATATATATATAATATATAATATATAATATATATATAATATATATATATACATATTAATATATATATATATATATATATAGTGTGTGTGGGTGGTGAAACACACAATTACATAACCGAACAGAAAAGACAGGATATAATACACTAGGAGAAGAACTTAAAATCAGATACCTCCTTGACAACAAACCCGAAACATGTGAAAGGAAGAAATAATTAGAAATTTCATTGTAAAAATGAAAGATATAAATATCATGACTCCAACTGTTACATACGCAAATAAACTTACACCACAAAACAAAACGAAATTTATAAATATTAGTGGACAATAAATTTACACTGAAGGAAACAGTTACAACAACCAACAGTACTCCACTTCCTGATGAAGAATTTAAGCAATAAAAAGCCTCTAAGCATCAACATAAAAATACCGCAAATAAAAAATACACCAGAGCTGCAGGAAGAATAGTTGCTTCTATAACTGATCCACGCAAGCAATCCAGACACTTGGACTCAAGAACACATCGTTGTTTTTTTTAATTTTATTTTGTTTTATTGAACCTCCTTTACCCTTTATATATTTCTGTCGCACTGTACCGGCTTTCAGAAAGACATATCACTAATGTATTACACACACACCTACATACATATATACATATATATATATATACATGCATATATAATATATGTATATTTACCCAATGTTTACTGACACTCTTTTCGACCTGATATTGAAGTAGATCACTTTTGCGGAAAGTTATGTGGAGTCTTATCGAACCTGGTATCGTAGTATCAACAAATGAGATTGAAACGAAGTCTTCTTAACCCTACGGCCATGTAGAGCATGAAAGAGAAAGAGAGAAAGATCAATATAGAAAGAGTAATACAAATGAGATACAACTGTTGATTAAAAATGCATGCTTAATTTTTTTTATCTCTCTTCTGAAGAAATTTGGTGAGATGGAAAGAGAGAAAAGTGAAATCGAAAAATACCTGGAGCATTTTTAGAAATCTTATTCTTCTCATCTGGTGGAACAAATATAGCAAAGTAAAAATACGCTGTCTATAACTCGTGTATGTGGCAAGACAGCCAAAGCTCGAGACTAGCACTTCAGTACGCTTCATTTAGATTTCAATCGATGATTCAACCGAAGCGATGAACATGTTGGGTGGCACATTCTCTTCCTCAACCAATCGGTAACACATTATTCAAATTGATGCAGTAAGTGCCCTGGAGGCAGTACAATTTATGTAGAATCATGTCTTTCTGTAGAATCCACTTCAGTTGAAGAATAACTCCGTCTAATTGAAAAGAGATGAACTATTTTGTTTACAACAAATTCATAGTTGATTCATATTAGCGAGAAACTTCATAACAACAGCATTAACAATTGGAGCAACAGCAACACCAACTACACCAACAAATACCGTGCCAGCAGTGATGACAATGATGATACCAACTGCAGTAACAACAACAACATCACCAGCAGTAATAGCAGCTAGATTAACAACATCAATGCCATCAACTAAAAACAAATCAGTGAAACAGTAGCTATTAGATCATCAAAATCACATCATCAAAACAACAGCTACAACTGAAACAATGATAACAACAGCAACGACAACAGCAAACACAGGAGCAACAGCGCTAACAGCAAGAAGCATAACAACAAAAGTAGCAGCAGCAGCAACAACGTCAATAATCGAACCTCAGAAGAACCCTTCCTAGCCATCTTGAATACTTCCCCACAACAGATAGAGCGGCTATATGTTAGGGATAGTGGCTAAATATATTTAACATAACAAACGAACGTCTCGGAAATGGAGGAAACACTTTGAATAATGTAGTTCAAGACTCACTAAGCTCTAGAAAAAGGTGAGGGTCATGATTGTAACGCATTTGATTTCTGCTTTCCCAGGACTGAACTACAACTAAACAATAAATATCTTCGACAGAAAAACATTAATGTCAAAGGCGATGCCCGTATATGTTTTCTCGACCTACATGAAATTGTAGACAAATCTCCATTTTAACGTATACTTCCAACTTACAAATCGAATATCATGATATAATATAATCCTAAATACACTCTCTCAAAAAAGAGTGAGGTTAACCATAGTTATACGCAAATGTTGATAAGCCTTTAACAATTCTGCCAGCTATTATCATTGTGTCACATTAAGAAACTATTGATACGTATATTAGAGAATATAAATACAAGAGTTACAGAAAAATGTATATGTACAAACATGACCAAGTACAAGAGGAGAAATAAAATACGTTGCACAATATACATTTAAAAAATTGAGGTAAACAATGAATAATATAATCATATAAATACAAGATTTTTATGGTAGTAATAAAATGTTGATTAATAAGAAATCAACAACAATGATAAGAAATCAATGCATGTATTTATATGCATATACACACATATTCATTCATAAGTGTATATGTAAAAATATATTCATATGCATGTATATAATCATATGGTGGCTGCCAACTCGTTTTCGAGTACGGCCACTACTTTATATCCATGTAGGCCAACCCCTACCGATGCGCTGAACGAGTGTGACTTTTTAGTCCAGCCAGCGACTTGAAAACTCTGGTACAAACACTACACTTGTGACAATTATTGACACATAGTGCTGGGCCCATGGTACCATGTGATGACAAGTGCAGAGAGATCTCCAGATATAAAGCAATGCCTGTGCCGTGAAGCTTTTATAGTGAGCAAAGGCACTGCACAAAGCCAGTCCCGCTCTCTAAACCAAGATGATATTTACCAAAAAGAAGAACAAGTCAACATCATTGGATACCATCAGAGTTGCAGGTGTTATATCGGAGTTTTCCTTCTCCTAAAATTCTGCCTTGACAAAGGCTAAGGGGTCATCTCTCCCGGTGATTTTGGATGGCCATTGACTCTTAAGAGCTCCTTTGACAGGTTTTGTTTTTAGTCCTGCAGGATGTCCAAAGTCACCCTCCTCACCAAGAAACCTTGGTGGGGTTGCCAGTTTAGTCGCCAACGACCCGACCATGATGCATATATAAATGCATATATACACACATATATATATATATATATTAGTATTAGTGCTCAGATATATATATATATATATATATATTAGTATCAGTGCTCATATATATATATATGAGAAAAACAGTGCTCATATATATATAGATGTGAGAAAAACCACAGACCCTCCATCTGAAGTCTACTTTTGAAAAGCAGAAGAACTGCGAAACCGGTAAAGGAACCAAATAAATATATATATATTTTTTTAAATAAGACTCCAGTTGCATTTTCGATTTCATCTTTTTTTCTTTATACTTTCACTCGTGTAGGACACCTCGGTTATTTTTCGTTTTGTAAAAAAAGCTCACTTTCTAATATATATATATATATATATATGTGGTTTTTCAACCCTTGTAAAATTAGACACACGGTTTACTGTGTTTCTTACTGCATATATATTATTATTATACGGCTCAGTATTTTATACTTGGAGCTTAATAATTACAGGGTTTCAATTGGAGTCATTAACTCTAATTTTCATTTATATTTCTGCTCCCTCACAAGTTGAGCTTATTAAGTTGCGTGTGTTGGACTGTTGTTTATATCCAATACACGCTTACCACGTTTGACTCGCGGCGCACGAGGTGATAAATTCATCTTTCTATGTGAACGTTGGTACATAGTGTTTGTCGCATTTAATCAGATTCTCTCGCTGATGATGCCCATGGATTATCTGTTGCAAACACACTCAGGGCGAAACAGATTAGGGATAATCTGTCCGAGAGATGTAATTGTTATTGAGGCGATTTGTATAATATAATATCATTTTATTTTATCATTCTGTCTGCTTCTTGGTTAAACATTTCAAACAAATGTGCTTTTTCAACCCTTGTAAAATTAGACACACGGTTTACTGTGTTTCTTACTGCATATATATTATTATTATACGGCTCAGTATTTTATACTTGGAGCTTAATAATTACAGGGTTTCAATTGGAGTCATTAACTCTAATTTTCATTTATATATATATATATATATATATATATATATATATATATATATAGAGAGAGAGAGAGAGGGGGAGAGAGATATAGATAGATATATAGGAACACATATGATCCCGACGGCAGAGCTCAAGCCGTTTCGAAACGGCATGGGCTTAGCCGCCGGGATCATACTTGTTCCTATTACCCACTCGACTACCTTAAGTATTGAGTATGTTGGTGCGTTATGCTCCATCTGGTTCCTTGCCACATTTCTTTCGTTATATATATATATATATATATATATATATATATATATAAAAACACACGCATAGATGCATACAAGTAATTTTATATTTGACGATGATGGCGATGACTTCGATACGAAGATACAATAAATTAAAGTTTGGGTCCACTCAGTCACCCAGAGTGCATGCACTTTAGCGTCTGGTGAGGCTGTTCCAAGAACTGCCCAATAAGACCACAGGGAAATGCATTTCTTTTGCTTTGATCCATCGTGACACGGCCCTTTCACCGGGCTATCTTTTCAACCCGGCTTACTCCACAGTTTACCTCGAATGTGCGGGTAACCTTCTAGATGATGCGTTAGCAGCCAAGGAGTTCCGTTGCTGGGTGTTGATGTTACATATTTTCATGTTCTTTTTTAAACAATTCTTTACACCGCTTCTTGGTCGCACCGCAGTTTCGACTGCCGGAAGACAATTCTCCGTAGAGGACTATCTTTAACAGCCGAAGTTCTACCATTCAGGAGACATGCCGAACCCAGCGCAGCTTTATCTTCATAAGAGTAACCTCGATACTGGTGGTATTGGGTCTCTCGAGGAATCCAATGCTGGTCACATGTTCTTTCCAGTGTTATCCAATTCCTTATCAATTCTAGTGTCGACGGATATGATACTCCCAGGTTACCATTTCCCTCGAAATGTATATGTACAAATAGAATATATACGTTCAAAGATATATATATATAAATATATATATATCATCATCATCATCATCATCATTTTAGGTCCACTTTTCGTGAAATGATGATGATTTTGATGATATATATATATATATATAACATATATATATATTATGGAATACTACAATCATTTCTATACTTGCTACAATCATTTCTATACTTTTCTTTTATATATATATATATATATGTATATATATATATATATATATATATATATATATATATATATATAAGTATGTATACGTACATACATATATATATATGCAGACGTACAGTAGTATGTGTATATATATATATATATATATATATATATATACTTATATACATACATGCACATATATATATTTGTACGTATGGATTCACCGAACATTTATTATAATGCTCGGTGTGTTTGTAAACAAACATCCCGAATTAAGCCGTACAAGGTCTAGCAACCATCGTTGCTCATTTGTTCAACACTGACAAAGAACACTGTACTAGTTTCAACCTTATTATCTATCGTCAGCAACGTATACCTTCCTGCCAGATGGTTGAACGTCTGAAAGTATATACTCCCCTTATGCATATTAACGGCTGAGCAGCCTAATTTGCATATCGAGTGAGTTAATCGGCCGGGGTACAGAAAACGATAAACGGAAAAAAATGAAACGAAATTTCATTTCCTACTCTTAGTACGGCTGTTACTTATATATAAGTATGTATACGTACATACATATATATATACAGACGTACAGTAGTATGTATATATATATGTATACATACATGCACACATATATATATGTACGTATAGATTCACCGAATATTTATTATAATGCTCGGTGTGTTTGTAAACAAACATCCCGAATTAAGCCGTACAGTGTCTAGCAACCATCGTTGCTCATTTGTTCAACACTGACAAAGGAACGCCGTACTATTTTTAAGCTTATTAGCTATCGGTCGCAGCCAAAGATGAATAGGTCTCAGCCAAAGATGGCTGTGACCGAAATATATATAGCAGTAATAAACGAAGCCAAATTTTAAACATTTGACTTATTTATTTTATTTTATTTTACATTTCTCCGGAGTAACCAAACCAACCTGCGCACTTCGTCGAGTGCTCCACTCTTCATACTGAGGTGTTGGTATACAACCAACATATACTAAAATATATATATATATATATATATATATATATATACATATACATATAAATAAATTTTAAAAAGTTCTCCATACATGCTGTAATTACCCTTACCGTACGGTTTCAAGTCTCAAAATAAATGGATAATCTATGCGGATATCCATTGAAAAGGAAGACTCAAGTAAGAGGGTTATATTCACACGGAGAATATACAATTCCCTAGTTCACATCACAAACTGGCGCTATTCAAAATTGTTCCCGATATGAGAGTGAATGATAAAGAAGCAATTTTGTCCAGTGCCGTGTGCAATGATAGAATGCAGATGCGAAAAGGTCAACCCATATATATATATATGAAAATATGGGTGAGAACAATACTGCTGGTTGCACATGGATAACATGTTATAAAATGAGTCCCTCATCAGTGATTTACCAAACGATCATGGGTATATATATATATATATATATATATATATATATATATAAATATATATATATATATATAAATATATATATATATATATATATATATATAAAGGATGAATATAAAATGAAAGTGCTTTTTTTAAAAAAGGAATTTATTAGGTATTGACATATGTTTCCGTAACAGACGGAATACCTATGTATCGCTGCTTGCGTAATCATATAATGTTAGCAAGTATTCGATAGCAAATGTATAATCAGTTGTCACTTCTTCAGAGATTTTGGATAAATTGGATAAAATCAGAAAAATTGAAGTATTTATAATTAATACTACTGCACCAAATGACCAGCCCTGTCCACTGTCCAGTTGGTCAAGTAGAGATTAAAATTGGCACTCCCAAAATTCTTATTTAGATTTACTCATGGTATTCTCATTAGAAACCCATTATATACTTGTTTAGCAGTAAATTAATTTACCATCTGTCATATACTATCCCCTCTGTTTCTTCCTCTATTACTAATATAAATACTTCAATTTTTCTGATTTTATCCAATTTATCCAAAATCTCTGAAGAAGTGACAACTGATTATACATTTGCTATCGAATACTTGCTAACATTATATGATTACGCAAGCAGCGATACATAGGTATTCCGTCTGTTACAGAAACATATGTCAATACCTAATAAATTCCTTTTTTAAAAAAAGCACTTTCATTTTATATTCATCCTTTCTACATTTTCTCCGGAATATAATTTATACTCGTTGAGCAAACCTGCACGTACGCTGTTCATCTCTAACGTAACGATATATTATCACTACATTATTGATAACCTGAAATGTTATTAATCTCCTATACAGTTGAGCAACTAATTCAGCATACGCCTCTAAAATGGAAAGGCACCAATTGGATATGTCGTTAAAAAACATACCTATTCAGGCAAAAAGGGAATATATTCTAGGTATGATACGAAGGACCAATGATTTTATTCGACGAATCAGATGGAAAACATTCCATTTTGACAAAAGCCGTATAAACCAAACATTGGATCTTAACAAGGATAAATTTGGATTTAAATCTTACAAGAACCCACCCTCAAACCCACTTTTGGATGCATTTGAACAAGACCTAATGGATATGATCATGGAGATCAAATTTACAAAACGGAAGAACAATAAACTACAGAATGACATCACGGCACTGCTCAATAATCTAAAAAACGCCAATGGAATTATTGTTAGAGCAGACAAAACATCAAACGTATATACCATGGATGTGGACACTTACAATAACTTCATCCGTAAGGAATTACATAAAAGATACAGGAAAACTAATGAAGCTACACTTAAAAACATCAACAACTCGGCATGTGATATTGTTAAAAAACTTTGTATTGACGATAGAACGCAACCCTTAACACCAGCTATACCATCCTTCAACCTGAAGGACCACAAGGTAAACTTCGATACTAACCCTAATATTAGACTTATATGCCCCTCTAAATCTGATATAGGCAAAATTAGCAAATATATACTAGACAGAATTATCCCCCAAGTTAAGGTTAAATTAGAGATTAAACTATGGGGTAACACTCATGAAGCAATAAGATGGTTTAATAACATTACAGATAAGAAAAAAATCAAAATTTATTCAGTTTGATATTGATGAATATTATTCCTCAATTTCACCTGATACTCTACATGAAGCTCTTTCGTTCGCTAAGGATAATTCCGACCTTACGGATGCTGAAATTAAAATTATTATGGAAGCGAGGAAAACTATAGTTAAATTCGATGATAGCTACTGGGTTCGCAAAGATAGACCTTCTAATTTTGATATCACTATGGGTTCTAATGATTCGGCGGAAGTAACAGATCTTGTGGGAATTTATATCACCCACAGATTACAAGGAAAATTCAAGGATCTCCACGGTGGAATCTACCGTGACGATGCGCTCCTATTAGTTAAGCATATGAATAACCAGAATTTAGAAAGGATGCGTAAAAATATCAGAAAGCTTTTTAAAGAACTAGGATTAAATATTACATTTGAATATAACCTCAAAGAGGTCAATTTCCTTGATGTTACATTCAATCTCAATACAGATACGATTAAACCGTTCCATAAACTAAATGAGAACCTTAAATATGTAAATACGAGTTCTAACCATCCACTCTCTATAATTAAATCCATCCCTAGAAATGTTTCTCTTAGAATCTCCCGCCTGTCGTCCAACCAACAAACCTTCAAAGAACATGCCGAATATTATGATGATGCACTTAGGAAAGCCGGTCACCTAGATAATATAGAGTATATAGTCAAAGATCACCAAAACACCCAAAATAAATCCCATAGGAGTAGAAATAGCACAGAATCACCACCATACATACACTACCGCAATAGACACAATAATAGTCGCACACCACCAAACAGAAGGCGATGTAAGGAATATATTTGGTACAACCCGGTCTATAACAACTCTATTAAAACCAATCTACCCTCAAAATTCTTTCGATTAGTTAAAAAACACTTTCCAACATCACATAAATATAATAAAATCTTAAACCCTAACACTATTCGACTTTCATATTCAACCGCCCCTAATATTGAACAACATATAAAAAAGCTTAACGCAAAACGGTTGTATAAACGCCTTCCAACACATAACAATACACGTAAAACATTAGCTGTAACATCACAAAACAACAAACAACATCCTGTCCTACATAAGCAACCTCATCAACCCATCCATGGCAATACAACAACGCAAAATTATAATAGACAGAAGTGGTACTATGTGGGATCTACAGCCACCTCCTTCAAAGCACGCCTTTATAGACATCGTTACTCGATAAAACATGAAAACCAGCGTTATGTAACAACACTCGCAGACAAGGCTTGGCAGCTGCGTGAAAATAACCAACAATTTCACCTAAAATGGGATATAATAGCGGCTGCCCCCCCCCCCCCCATTATCCCATGGACAGGAATTTTGTAAATTATGTAATGTAGAATTATTTTGTATTATGAAATCCAAAAACATTTTATTAAATAACAGAATAGAGCGATCGTTATACTGTAACCATCGCTTAAAATCTACATTTTCATATTATAAATACTACCAGGATTGAACGCCTGTCTCTATCCCCGTTTGATTGTCAAAATAGATATTAACATTCTTTATTAGTCTTAATTCTATCAACTCTTCTATTATTTACCTTTTAATACAAACTGCTATAGATAAAATGAGATTTCTGATTTCTTGATTCAATTCCCTAATGCATATACCAGCTGGCTACTAGCATTGATGTTATTCTGTAGCAATCGAAATCTCCCCCTTCCCCAATTGACACTTTATAATTAATACTACTGCACCAAATGACCAGCCCTGTCCACTGTCCAGTTGGTCAAGTAGAGATTAAAATTGGCACTCCCAAAATTCTTATTTAGATTTACTCATGGTATTCTCATTAGAAACCCATTATATACTTGTTTAGCAGTAAATTAATTTACCATCTGTCATATACTATCCCCTCTTTTTCTTCCTCTATTACTTCAATTTTTCTGATTTTATCCAATTTATCCAAAATCTCTGAAGAAGTGACAACTGATTATACATTTGCTATCGAATACTTGCTAACATTATATGATTACGCAAGCAGCGATACATAGGTATTCCGTCTGTTACAGAAACATATGTCAATACCTAATAAATTCCTTTTTTAAAAAAAGCACTTTCATTTTATATTCATCCTTTCGACATTTTCTCCGGAAAATAATTTATACTCGTTGAGCAAACCTGCACGTACGCTGTTCATCTCTAACGTAACGATATATTATCACTACATTATTGATAACCTGAAATTTTATATATATATATATATATATATATATACACATATATATATATATATATATATATATATATATATATATATATATATATATATATATATATATATAAAAATATATCTATATATATCTATATAAATCAACATATGAAAAGTGGTTTTAGATTGATGTGTGATATTGGGAAATATATTTTATTTAAACTGCACTATCCACAAGTGTTTTTTAGCCTTCATATCATGTTCTCCTGTTTTATCTGATGAAAACACAAATATTATTGCATGATGATGTTTGTTTTTGAAACGCGCATAATAAAATACATGGAACTCCTTTAACCATCTTTTGATCTTATATTATGTATACTCCAGTCCTACAAACTGTAGAGTGCTTCTTATCCGATATCTGCATTGCTTTATTGTACTACAATAAAACTCACCTCCTACATTAACTTGCTCCTTAACGGTTGAGCGCTTACTCTCATATTGGATACCTTTTGATGGTCCTTCACCTCTTCTTCTACAACATGGATTATTACAACATAACCAATTCAACTAAAGACATTCCTATACCTGGTAAATCTGAATTCACCAAACTTCTTATTGAAAAAACTGACTCCTTCGTAAGAAGACTTAGATGGACAGCCTATTTCTATGACCAGCGCCTAAAAGGGAACTTCCATACCAAAGAACATAACTTCCTCGATCATCTTTTTAATTCTAGACGAAATCCTCCTTCCAACAAAAATCTAGTACAATTCGAGGAAGAATTAACTAAAATAATAAAAAATCTTAAATTCAAGAGATACCCTTACAAAGGACAAGAGCACCTTGTAAATCTCAAGAACACAATCTCTAACCTAAATTCCTCAAAAAATGTTTTAGTCCACTCTGACAAAACCAATAACTTATATGGTATTTCCAAGGATAATTATAACAACCTTATCCTAAAGGAACTTAGGAAAAAGTATCGTAAAACCAACCATGAAAATTTAGAATACATAAACCTTGAAGCCTCTGAGATTATGTCAAAACTTGGCATTGAAAAAAAGACCGAACCATTCCTCCCAAGAACTCCGAGGATAAATCTCAAGGATCACAAAAACAATTTTCGCACTGAACTACCTTTTAGATTAATCGCCCCCTCTAAATCTGATCTGGAGGTTGTTAGTAAAGCCATCTTGGATAGAATTATCCCACAGGTTAGTTCTAATTGCTCTTCTTTGAACCTAAATTTATGGTTTGGTACTTCTGAGGTGATTGGCTGGTTCAACAAATTGGATAATAAAAACAAACTAAAATTTATTCAATTTGATATTGCCAGCTACTATTCCTCCATTTCGCCTTCACTTCTCAATAATGCTCTATCTTTCGCACTTAAATATTCTGACATCACCACAGATGAACTTCACATCATCCTCACCGCACGTAAAACCATCCTAGAGTTCAACAACGAATATTGGACCAGAGCCGATACCTCTAACAACTTCGACATCACAATGGGAGCATCCGATTCATCCCAATTGACTGATTTAATTGGTATCTTCATTTTGAACTCTTTGAGTCGGAAAATTCCTCAACTTCGCGGTGGAATTTATCGTGACGATGGACTCTTTACTATCCTAAATTGCAATATAGTTAACCTTAATATTATTAAGAACAATATACGTAATCTCTTTAACCAACATAACCTAAAAATTGAATTTGATAATAGTATCAAACTAGCTAATTTCTTGGATGTATCTCTTAATCTTGACACTGGCCTATATTACCCTTACCATAAAAACAATGAGAACCTAAATTATGTTAACTTTAAATCTAACCATCCTACCAATATCAAGAATGCTATAGTTAGTAATATTGGAAAAAGAATATCTAACATATCCTCTAATAAAAACATCTTTGATGCTAACGCCAATTACTATAATAACGCATTTTCTAAAGCCGGCTATCCAGATAAAATCAAATATAGTAAAGAAACAAATTCTAGAAAAACTTACAGTAGAATAATTAATCATGATCATTCCAATAATTTTAATAAAAGACCTAGATACAAAAACATAATCTGGTATAATGCTCCTTTCTCCATCTCTATTAATAACAATATTCCTAAATTATTTTTTAGTGCCTTAAATAAATGCTTCCCTCCCTCACATATCTATAGTAAAATATTTAACAAACACACCATCAAATTTTCTTATTCTACATCCTCCAATATTTCCAACATCATCTCTA
Organism: Eledone cirrhosa; assembly: GCA_964016885.1. Taxonomy (NCBI): domain Eukaryota; kingdom Metazoa; phylum Mollusca; class Cephalopoda; order Octopoda; family Eledonidae; genus Eledone; species Eledone cirrhosa. The sequence goes on along the minus strand of OZ024742.1, from coordinate 333,396,725 downwards.
AACACAACAATAAAATACTAAATACTAAATCTCTTCCTTCCAGCATTGAATTTCATAATAACAGTAATAGTACTCCCGACGTCATTGTAAACCCTAGGCTAACTTCTGTAAACCCAAATACAACGTCAAACACAACTTCGCTAAATGTTCATAATCCAACTCTAAATCAAGAAACTATTATTCCTATTATTCCTATCGCAAACAACTTCTCCAATCCAATTCCTTCTATAGATAACACTAGGTCACTCATTAATAATCTCTCTAATTGCAACTGCCGCATTAAAAATAAATGTCCTCTCAACAACCATTGTCTCGATAAAAACTTAATTTATGAATGTAAAATTATAACTAGCACCAATTCCTTCACCTATTTTGGCTCCACTTCCACCTCTTTTAAAGCTCGTCTCTATAATCATCATTCATCTTTCAAATACAAACTTAAAAGAACCAACACTGCTCTCTCAGAACTCATATGGTCCTTAAAAGACAAAAACATTAAATATACCATCTTTTGGAAGAAGGTTTCTTCTGCATCCTCATACTTGAACAGCTCTCTATCTAAAATCTGTAATCTCTGCCTAAATGAAAAATTTACCATTATCTCTAACCTAGATTCTATAATAAATAGACGTACAGATTTGTTTTCTATCTGCCTGCATAAATTCCATAGGACTTTTCACAAAGTATATAGTTAATATTCAATTCTTTATCAATTTAGAATCTTTTCACAAAGGCACATATACATACACCTCTTTAAAATATACCCATCTTCCTACCTTACTTTAAAGGGCATTATACACTCTATAATACTTGTTTACTCATTACCCTCATTCTATCTTCACCTTGTAAAATCCTTCATAACATATACATTTGTTTTTTTTGACGTTAGAATATTCATCCACAATCATTATTATTTTTTCTCTCTATCATAAATCTTTTAATCTCAATTTCATCCTTAATTTATTATTTTTTTCTCCACATCAACGAACTCATTCTTAATACATATCAACTCTTTATTCGCATATATTATCAATTCCTTCAATATACAAACTTTAACTTCACATTATTTTTCTCAAATCCTTCTACACACAAACCTTAATAATTTTTCTCTTCGTTAATTTTGAAATTGCCACAATACTTATGAACATACACTTTTTTTGACGTTAGAATATTCATCCACAATTATTATTTTTTCTCTCTATCTTCATACATAAATTCCCTTCGTTAATTTTCAAATTCCTTTAATTTTTTATACATTATCTTCCAACGGTTCTCAACCTCTCTATGAAAAACCATATATCTTTTTCTCAGTTATAAAAACTATCTCTTTCTCTCTATCACCCATCTCTCCCTCTCCACCTTCACTCTCATCTCCTCCCCCTTTTTTCACCCCCCCCCCCTCCCTAAATAAAATATTTTTCCTCGCACATATCCTCCCTTCGTTAATTTTCAAATTTTTTTTAATTCATACATTATCTTCCAACGGTTTTCAACCTCTCTATGTAAAACAATATATCTCCTCTCAGTTATAAAAACTATCTCTTTCTCTCTGTCACCCATCTCTCCCTCTCATCTCCTCCCCTTTTTCATCCTTTCCACCCCCCCTCTCTAAATAAAATATTTTTCCCAATATCACACATCAATCTAAAACCACTTTTCATATGTTGATTTAAAACTGCACTATCCACAAGTGTTTTTTAGCCTTCATATCATGTTCTCCTGTTTTATCTGATGAAAACACAAATATTATTGCATGATGATGTTTGTTTTTGAAATGCGCATAATAAAATACATGGAACTCCTTTAACCATCTTTTGATCTTATATTATGTATACTCCAGTCCTACAAACTGTAGAGTGCTTCTTATCCGATATCTGCATTGCTTTATTGTACTACAATAAAACTCACCTTCTACATATATATATATATATAGATATATATATATATATTTATATATATATATATATATATATATATATATATATATATATATATATATATATATATATATATATATATATATATGTGTGTATATATATATATATATAAATATATATATATATATATATATATATAGTATTAACTATACTATTTATGGTTATGTAAATACAAAAACCTTTTGCATTTATATATATTTTTATACAAACCCTAAATAGTGGTAGGCAGTAATATATTACTACCTTATTACCAGTAAGTTAAGTAGCTCAATGTAAAAACATCAGATGATTTACAGAGCAGTTATATGAATTATAAGAATCAAAGAACTGTTCAAAACATTTTTATGCTTACAACTGTTTCCTCCAAACCGAGGTTTGGATTGTTCGGAGCAATTTATTATTGAATGAACACTTATATGACCTCCTTTTCACCCAAGAGACATACAGATACATATGCAAATATTGTGGGTCAACATTCATTACAGCATTTAGAGTGGCAGTACACACTTAGAGATTACATTCATATTAAAAGATACAATCAAAAATACAGGTTAAAATACAACATGAAAATAAGCGGTTATATAGTGCAAAGGTTATATGTGTGGCAAGCACGTGCGTCTTGTTTATATAGTGTGGCAGAGAGTTACGTGTAGTAGAAGCACTTAAGCAGGTAAACAAGGGTGTTAGGTTGGTTGATCTGGTGACACATTCTTTATACGATTGTTATAGTCTGTGTGTGGAGAAATAATATAAGCATTAAAAATAGTGTAAGCATTAAAAATATTGGAAATGCGCAGCGAAGCGATGATATGAACTTCATGCACTTCGACATTTTCATAGTCTGGGGATCGTATTTTTCAGATTATATGCCCCTCACATAATCCACGACGATTCGATATTGAGCGTTTGACAATCCAGTTAGAGAATCGTAGTCTGATGTTCTTTAGTTCATTGTATCTTTTAATATGAATGTAATCTCTAAGTGTGTACTGCCACTCTAAATGCTGTAATGAATGTTGACCCAGAATATTTGCATATGTATCTGTATGTCTCTTGGGTGAAAAGGAGGTCATATAAGTGTTTAGTTCAATACAGGAGGATGTTACGTTTCGAGAATCGACATCGAAATACTACCCGGAAGTGTGTGTGTGGCTAAGGGGAGTTAATGCATGAGGGGAGGTAACTCAGAGGTTTCTATTACTAACTATTAAAATGTGTCTCAAAATAGACCCTACCTTATATGGTTATGCGCAATTTCTAAAAAAATTTCTAAAATTTAAAGTGTTTTAACTATAGAGTAGTCTATTAAGTTGTGCTGAAGGTGTTCGTATTATTATGGTGAATTAACCCCCATCCTAGGGTGCCACAAATGAATATTATAGACGACGAGCGAGGATTCTAAATTAATGATCTCTGTGGTTGCAGTCTACTCAAAGGACCAGGCGCGGTGATTGCAGAATCACTTCAACACACAATGATCTCTGGTAAGTTCTGGGTCATCGCTTGCTACATTGGATGTCGGAAGATAATCATCACCAGGGCCGACCAGAGGTCAATCCACAGTCCTCATGACTCCAATCTGACCATCAAATCATCCATATATGTACAACCCATCCGCCACCTGCAATACATTCATTCCCTACACTCAGCGTACCGGTCATACTGCTCATCAGCGTTACTAGATTAATACTACTCTACGTCTATATACATATATGTATGTACGTATACATACATACATACTTACATTTAAGTAAGTGCCGTACTAAGAGTGAGAAATGAAATTTCGTTTCATCCTATTCCATTTATCGTTTTCGGTGCGCCCAGCCGACTGAACTCACTCGATATGCAAATTAGGCTGCTCAGCCTAATTTCGTTTCATTCTATTCCATTTATATACATATATATATATATATATATATATATACCCCTTGCAATTGTGAATGTGTATTTGTTTATACGTGTATGTATATAATGTGTGTGTGTGTATATATATATGTATGTAAATATGTATATACATGGCATGGAGCATGCTTGTGTGTGTGCGTGTGATAATGAAAAATCAATCTTGATATATGTTAACTGTTGTCCTATTTCGTAATATCCTTGTGCAAATAATCAGAAAACACACCACACATAGATGCACGCACGCACACACGCCCCCCCTCCCACACACACACGCACACACACACACACACACACACACACATATATATATATATATATATATATATATATATATATATATATATATACATATATATATATATATATATATATATATATATATAAATATATATACATACATACACGTTTAAACAAATACACATTCATAATTGCAAGGGCTACGGCTAAAATGAAAAACATGGACGCCTAACTTTGCACCCATACTAAAACATATAGATTTCGCTAAGCCTATACATGTGCATACACCGCTACACATATACCCACATAGAATTTGACATACACATGCATATATACAAACATATGCATATACATACACGACGAGACATGCTTACATTTGCACTTATATTCGTAACTTTAAGAACGCATACATATATATTTTTTTTTAATGCACTGCATATATACACACATATACATGCAGGTACCCAAACATACGCATAAACACAGATATACACGCACTAAAACACTCGTATAAACGCATACACAAGTAAACATACAACGAAACACGAGGACATATTTGAAACCCCTCAAGAGGAAACACTAAGAATGTTCTCTCATACTCTCATATACACAGCTACTTATTTTCAGAAGATATATACATCTATTAGTAATATACAGAAAACACATGCCTAGTAGCAGAGGTGTTGGCAGGTGTAAAGACGGATGTGATGTAATGAAAGGCCACGAGGTGGAAATGACTATTAAGTACTATATATGTGAGAGAGCGGGGGGGGGGGGTGAGAGAGAGAGAGAAAGCGAACGAATAAGAGAGAGCGAGCGAGAGAGAATGGTGAGTGTGTGTATGCGTGTGTATGTGTGTGTATGCGTGTGTATGTGTGTGTGTGTATGTGAGTGTGTGTATGCGTGTGTATACATGAAAGCAACAACAACAAAACCCAAGATGCCGGATGGGTGGAGATAGCGATTTGATGTAATATGATAGCATTGGTGAGGTTACGATTGTGTCTTTAGAATTCTAACTAGAGGTTATATCAATAAAATCCCATGTCCTACAGAAACATGAGTCAGATAGAAATGAAAATCTGGTTTTTAGTTCCTATATATGTCCAACTCCACCTCTTGATTTTATTTTATTTTTATATTTAGTCATGCAGTCTTCCTGTGGCATTTTGTCTTTCCAATATGGTTGTTTATGGTTCTAGTATAGATATTAACATTTCTTGGTTTGTATTATAACCTAATTAGGGGAAGCTTGTTGGTACAGTATGTAAATGTCGGAAAAAGCGCCTTTCATGTCTGTTATGAATCCTTACGCTATAATGTCACATTTTGCCGATATTAATTTTGTCATACACCCTTTCAATGTAGAGGTAGTAATACCATTGAGTGAATTGAAGACGCGAGCATTAGTTGAAGACAGTGATGCCAGTAGTTATGTTTATATGAACAGTAACAGGGAGTGGTTTTGAGTAGGATGGTGTACACTCCAGTGTTCAATCAACAACATGTTGTTTCTTCTATTTTGATGAGTGGATTTTATGGCTTTTACTTGACTTTATTTTTTAAACGAAATGTAAAGATTTCCATGTGGCTTGAAATGGCAGTGTGGTTAGAACGTCGAATAAAATGTTACGCGTGATCGTTTCAGTTCTCTGTCATGGTCAAATTTTCATTTCCTCCTTTCGATGTCAATATCTAATAATGTATTAGTTCAGTATTCTTATTAACCCACCTCTCTCTCTCTCGCTCCTTTTCTCTCTCTCTCTCTCTCTCTCTCTCTCTCTCTCTCTGTCTCTCTCTCTCTCTCTCTCTCTCTCTCTCTCTCTCTCTCTCCTTTTCTCTCTCTCTCTCTCTCTCTCTCTCTCTCTCTCTCTCGAAGTACCATGTTGAGTCAAAAGCTTTTTTCGGATTCTCACTCATGATTTTTGGCAACTTGTATCTTCATGATATATCATTAATTTGATACAATTTGTGCAATCCTTGCTGAATTGTGTATTAATTATTTTACTATATAGAGAATATAAACATAGTTTATTCTATTTTTTACAGCTTCGATAATGCATGTCAAACAATTCTAATTAGAACCATTTTACGCTACTTGTGCAAAAGGCAGCGAAAGAAAAAATTGATTGTGGAAGGCCCAGTAACGAATGTATGGAGCAAAAATGGTTCAGACACTTGATGGAAGGCGGCACCAACCTCGAAAACAAACCAATGATAGGGAGACAATCTGTTTTGGAAATTAGACCTTGCATGAACTGGCTGAACAACAGCCAAGCATAACCACTGCTATATTGCTTCCAGGACATGGTCTGTTACAAAGCACCATCAATCGCCACCTCTCTAAGTTCGGCCATGTGAAGAGACGCTGTCAAGAAATTCCTGTTAAACTAAGCAATGGCCAGGCCCAACGATATGTGAAAATTTGCTAACAATTGATGGGAAATTGTCGAGATGCTCGATGTTGGCGCCGTCATCCTAATGAGAAATCAATGGCTTCCTTCCGACCAGGCTTCAGAACCTGTTGTCAGATAAGGGTGGTTTTAATAGAAGGTGTTGTTTAATGTTTAGTGGTATTTCGAGGGGATGTTACATTTTGAGATCATCCCAGAAGGTCATTGTCCTTTATGATAAAACACTACAGTCTGTATATGATGTTTTGAAAGCCCGCTGCCCGACTTCGGTCAATCGATGACGCGCACAACTACAGTATGAAAATACCCCGGCACACACTGCCAATGTTACCAAGCACAAACTTTAGGGAGAGATTACCGCCTTTTCGTCGCCATCTCTCATTTCCTACGCGGATGGAGGTCCGACAATGTGTATGTGGTTGAAAACGGATGCAGGTTTTTTTTTTGCCTGTAAATCAGCGTGGAATCGATATTCTGGCACATGACAACAACAGATAATACAACATGGTGGGATGTATTTCTATGATAAACGGTTTTCGTATGCAATCCGTCGGAACTATTGATTAACGTTTGAAATGCGAAACATTTTGACTGGGCTCAGACATGGAGAGAGATGGGTGCCGCCAGGTATAAAATGCTCATGAAACTACAAATCCATCAGAAATTCCTGGTCCCATGGATTCTCTTCAGTATTCACACTATGTGCTGCGTAAAACTAACACTGAAGTTCTTTTACGTTAACTGTTTGCATAATTTACATGCACTGAAGTTTACCGGTTGTTTCAATTGTAAATAATTTATTTCGATTATGCTGACCTTTTTCTCTATGTTCGATAGATATACTTGTAGCTTGTATTTATATAATACACACATGCTAGAGCTGTACTGCTTTGCCTGTAATCACGTTCGTATTCTAATTCTGCAAATGAATTCTCTTAGCTCACTTGCAATGAATGCTTTGAGCTAGGTGATATGAATTTGATATATGCACTATAATTTTGAATTGTGTCTTAACCCTCTGTATTATGATTTTGCTTTAACCAGAAAACTGCCAAAATAAAATAATACAAAATCATGAAATATAATCGAAAGCAAACGTGCTGAAGTTGTTTTTCCTAAATACTCTGCGCTGAATTGCTTGCTCCATATATTCAGACGTCTTAAATTTAAGATATTAACATATAATACATTATATGGAATAAGGAACAACTGGTTTTAACGTAAAGTAGATGTTTTGAAATTTATGTTTCCTCAAGTATTGGAATGACGGTTTGAATTATGGTTCCCCCGTCACTTTTGACTATAGTCCTTCAGAAGTTCGATCAACTAAACATACGAGTTGTGAATTAATGTGTACATGTTTGAGTTACCCCCAGACACGTATATCCTTATCATTATTCCAAAGTTGATTGAGCATGACACCGTAAGTGACACGCTTTCAGTTTCTGTCTAAGCAATTTCATTCACAAGGCTTGGCTCCACCCAAGGATATAGTAAATAAAACTTGCTCGAAATGCCAAGCAGTTAAATCCAAACCTTGACTTCATGATTGTAAAAACACTTCTAAAAATTTCAGCGTTGCCTGCTTTGACAAACGTTTTGTATAGTGTCAGTAACCAAGTGGTTGATATTCATCGAAATATTTTATACTTAAGAAAAATGCAAAAATAAACCACACATACGGGAATAAATTAGTAAGTATTTTGAAAAGATCTATCATTGCTTAAGGACTACATAATTTAGACTTAATATCTTAGACAGTATGGGATGTATTTAACACCAGATGCATAGCATTCTTTGCATCATAGAGTTACGTCCCTTTACGGTCTGAGTTCAGATCCTGCCGAGGTTAAATTTGCCTTACATCCTTACAGGGTCGATAAAATATAGTAGTGAGGAACTGGAATCATATGATTTCAGTTCCTCAGAGAAATAACAACAGAACCAGGAGCTGGACATATCGATGTATTGACTGAGTAAAACACACTTCAATTACATGTGTACCTGTCTCTACCACACCAATTCGGACTGCCTGAAGAGGTCACAGCCAATGATGACAGTCACAGAAATATATATAACAGTATATCTATAAGTTATAATAAACGAAGCCAAATTTTACATATTTGACTTAATTGTTTTATTTTATATATTATATATATTATTCAGAATATTAATAAATGAAGACATTCACATAATCAAAATATGTTTTATTATATATATTTCGAAGGTACTGTGCTGTTTTTTCAGTACGTCCTCGTCAGATAAAATACATGAATTATACTGCCAATACTGGAATTGAACCATCAAGAGCGTTGAGGTATGTCATACATCAATTCATGTATTTTATCTGACGAGGACGTACTGAAAAAACAGCAGAGTACCTTCGAAATATATATAATAAAAATATATTTTGATTATGTGAAATGTCTTCATTTATTAATATTCTGAATAATATTAATAACTCCAGAAAACTTCATTGTAGAGTGCTTTTAATCTATTGTAAAACTATATTCATTGAGTAATCAATGAACCATATTAATTTTTGGTTATATATATATATATATATATATATATAGGGTTTAGGATGGTGGTTAGTACGGAACAGGAGGAGAAAGGAAGAAGGGAGTTTCCTTCGTCAGCTATAAATCTTTCCCGAACCGATGTTTCGGCGCTGAATTACAGGAGATCGGTGGAGTTCGGGTGCGCCCGAGGCCTTTTATTAAGCAAAAGGCCAGGTGGAAAAGGAGAGAAAGAGAGAAAAAACGGGAGAAAAGGGAGAGAGAAAACGGAAGAACAGGGGGGAAAATATCAACAGAGAGGAAGAAGGGCAAAAAATAGGAAAGGAATAGGAGACAACAAATGTACAGGTCCCATCGTGGGAGGACACAGGTGAAAGAAACATGCAAAAAAGTAACCGTGGAAAAATAGGGAAAGTAAGCTGTGGCCAACCTGGGAGACTTTAGCCTGGTGTTCAGCTACGACTCAGAGCTGGTATAATCGTGCTGTCTCTCACATAGATAGAAGAAAGTGAGAGAGAGACACGGGCAACCAAAAGTGAGGAGGAGAAGGGAAAGGGAGATAATTCAGAAGGGTTTTTTTACGTCGGTGGTAAAAACGTACCGCAAAGATTGCGGCCAGAGAGGCCACCTCGGCACATGTAAACATGTCAACAGTCAAAACCGAACGGATGGATAGAGAGAGGGAGAGAGAAAAAAAACGAGAGTGGGGAGGAGAAGGGAAGAGAGAAGGGAGGGTCGATGTGAAAGTGTGGAGGTAATACAGATCGACCAAAGCAGATAGGATCACAGCTTTGCTTAAGCTTCAATCTGTTATTTTAATAAATATTTTCTCTACAGTTTTATATATTTTTATATATATATTATCCTTATCGAGCCCTCTTCGGATTTTAGCCTTCACATTTATTATTGTTTATATATATATATATACATATATATATATGTGTGTGTGCGTGTGTGTATGTGTGTGTGTGTGTGTTTGTTTGTGTGCCTGTTTGTATAGATTTGTGTATGTGTGTGTGTATGTGCATGCGTGTGTTTTTACCATTTTTTCTCGTTTTCCTCATTCCTTTCTCCTTTCATTCTTTATCTTTTAATTTCATCTACTATTTCCAACTAACTTCTGATGAATGACTAGTATCCGAAAGGTTCAGACTCTTTTTCTGCTCTTTCAGGTGTTATGCTAAGATATTTCTTCAATGTACTGTCTCGTTTGCGTTGTTATTTCTGTTTACTTTGTATGCATATATATATACTTATGTATCGAGAGGGAGAGAGAGAGAGTGAGTTTGAGGGAAGAGTGAAAGAAATGGAGGAGGTTGTGAGAGAATGAGGTAGAAAACCGATAAAGTGTAGGAGAAAACAAGGTGATAATGTAAGGGAAAGTCTTTATGCCAATCGAGTAAGAGAAATAAAAGTTCAGAGAGCGACGGAATATTAAGAGGCAGAGAGAATTATATATATATATCAATGGTGTCTGAATTCTCTGCGTCGGCTCACACGTAATTATGAAAAGTAAAACTGAGGCTCTATGGCGGTCCTTTATATCCCTGTTCAAATAGAAGTACTTTTGAAATGGAAACCTCCATAATAAAATTCTCTCAAGATGTCCAAGTGGATTATTTGGGCAGTAAAAAAAAAAATGAAGGTTAATGCTGGCGGGAAGGAACAAAGATAAAATGAAGATATTTAGGATTATTGTCACAGGTGTTGGGAGTTATTGGTGTAAAAAAATCATACTATAATACTCAATAATGTGTAAGTAAACTCATTTATACAAACGTGCGCACACTCACATGTACACACACACACACACACACACACACACACACACATATATATGTATAAGCATATATGTCGGCATGTATGTATAAATATAGTCAGAGAAAGAAGAGAACTCCAACTAGTTTATAGAGTGCGTGTGTATGTATACATACATAGTCACACACACACACACACACACACACACATATATATATATATATAACTATCTACGTATGCTGATGTTGGGGTATGTGTGCGTGTTACTTTACTTTTTCAAAGCGTGTTTGATTTCCAAACATATCACTTTACCGAAACAACAAACGGGTAGTAAAACAGGAGAGGTTAACATATAGGAAGCCACACCGGAACTACTTACATCGTTCCACTGCGACTACTACCAGTACTAGAAATAATAATAATAATACAACTCTTACCTCTGATACTAACATGACTGATTACTTTTGACTCAGAGATATAACGTATCTCTTGAGCTGATTTTAATGACGCAACTGAGAATACGCTATTATATTTTGTTATGTATTACTCTCTCTCTCACACACACACACACACACTCTCTCTCTCTCTGTATATATATATATATATATATATATATATATATATATATATATATATATATATATATATATAAATGCATATATATAGATACGTTCCTATGCGTCTGTATTTACAATAGACATATCATTCTCACGTCCATGTAAACACATGGACGTGAGAATGATAGTAAGGGAAGTATATCCATGGATAGCTAAAAACCTCGATGCGCAAATTACATATAAGAGTGTGGTTGTAGAATTATATGTGTATTGTATATACACACACAAAATAAACATCCATGCATATAAATGATGGTGTAGGACAGAAAAAAAGGGGAGGCGCAAATAAAAACCTAGTCACTTAGGAGGTTATATACTGTGTGTCGAAAGACCTTTGACAATATATAAACAACCATCCAGTTATTGAATCGACCAACCAACCAAGCAACCGGAAATTTATAATAAATTGAAATGAAAACCAACAGGTGCCTGTATTTTTATTGGCAGCATGACCCTCCCAAAATATATATGTGTGCGTCCGTCTGTCTGTGTGTGTGTGAGTTTATCCGGGGTTCAACCGGGAGTAACCACATCTCATCCTCAATGTATCTATGAGCCACCATCGAAAAGACGTGCTTGTCGTTGAAACAAACACTATATATGAATTTAACTCTGTGGTCACCATACTTCAAATGAACTGCACTCCGTGATTATCAAATAATTCTAACAATATGCAATAATTTGCTGAGATTCATTAAAATAACTTGCTTACTATTAGGCTAGTATTTCGAATAGAACCGAACAAAGTACGTGCATAAAATGATGGTTGCTGTTTAGATAAAATTAAAGCATGGAGAACTATGAGCGGTTTTAGTATCAAAATGATTAGGAGACAAAACAACAAACTGAGTTCTGTGTTGAATATATATCCATGTGCATGTGTATTTGGCTGTGAAATATTTTTAATGGTCGAAAGTCATGCCTAGATACTTGAAAGAGAAATAAACACGCATTTATTGTATTTATTATATATAGTTAAAACAAAGGACAAACAGCAGGATACAATAAAAATAGTGTTATTTGTTTCACGCTAGGGGCAGTCGATTGGCAGTATCGGTAGAGCGTTAGTCACCATGCTTTGTAGCATAGAGATATGGCCCTTTACCTTTCTGAGTTCAAATCATTTTCTGAGTTCAAAACATGTTATATGAAAATCAATAATTCAAGTAGTGTGTATCATTTATAGGAATCAATTATTCAGCAATACATTTTATAATTTTAAAAGAGCAAAGTTTATCACGTGTATATTAATATTTATTTAGGATGTCAAAATGTTATGTTTAATACATTCGTCGCAGTAAAAATTAGAAGAAATATACGGGAAATGGAAGCCTCTTTCAGCTAAGAATGTATTTACGAGGCCAAACTAGCTAATTGGAAAGTTCCTTTTAAGGTTGAATATGTGTTATTGCATATTTCAAAGTGTTCATGTTTAGGTTTTCAATTTCTGAAACTTGTTGCTGTTGTCCATGTTTATGAGGAAAACAACAGATGTGTTCAACATGTAACTCGAAATAAATTGCAATGTCGTGGTGGCATCATGTATACAAATGTTATCTTTAGCTAGTGGCCACAATTACCAGGATGAAGATTGACTTAATCAGTGGCTGTTGTTCTGGTAAAAAGCAAATATTCGTTCATGCTGAAAAAGCAAACATTCGTTGAGAAATAACATACAGAAAAAACAGAAAAAGAGAAATGTCTTTCTTTTATAGTGTCCAGCGGAAGAGTTTATTTTAAACTAGCTAATCACAGGAAAAAGTTTCATTTCTCTTGTACATCTATTGCTCTGGGTTTAAATCTTGAACATGTAATTCAGCGAGAAGAATTTCAAATAATTCAACGAAACGAAATGTTTCTTTTCTAGATTATAGATGATCCACATCATATTAACTATCTTTGAGATATTTGTGGAAGTTTCTTTTTTCACTGAAGAATTTCGACTCTGTGATCTGAGTTCAAATCACGCTATGAACTTTTTTCGTTGATAAACTTAGTCTATGGCCCGATATATAAACATAAGTCGACTACAGATTTCAAAGTAACTCTGTAATGTAAATTTGCTTATATATTCACCAGGATTGTTTTAATCCGATTTCAAGATACACTCCCACTGAACATATTACATCTCTGGTTTAGCTAAAATGATAAATTCTAATCCACACATTATACATTTATTACATGATACTCATGAAAGGTACAAACTTAGAAGTTCCTCTCAAAATATGAAAACAAAACATGCGAAAATTGTTGCATATTTCATCAGCTTACACTAAGGTTTTACTTTTATTTCGAGCAATGTATAACTGAACTTGGATTTGTGGGCCAAGATCATAGCACCTTTAGTCATAAGCTATAAATGGCCTCGACTTCTAGAATCTTCAAAATATGTAAACCATTCATATGATTCAAAGGATGAACGCTTATACAAGAGACAATGTTAATTTTTTTATTAACAACTCAGTCAGCGGAAAGGTGCCGGACAAAAATACATTCAAACTTAAGCGATGAGAGAACATACATGCATATATATATATATATATATATATATATATATATATATATATACAACCCAAAAATTGCGGAAGCATACATTATTCACAGGATCACCCAACTATTGAAATAAGACCCAAGAATGAAAAAAGCACTTGAAACACACAAAATAATCAAAAGCAAAAGTCAACCGAAATAACTAAAAACATTACTCACCAATGCCAAATTACCTACCACAAACCCACAAAACTGTCAAAAAATGTGGTCGATCTAATTGTGGAATTTGCACTCACCTCATTGAAGGCAACATGTATACATTTCAATCAGGGCAAAATCACTTCACTTGCACATCAAAAAATCTATTTTATGCCATTAAATGTAAAGGATGCAATGTGATTATATAGGACAAACTAAAATCGCACTCAGAAACAGAATGACAGTTCATCGCCAACAATTACGAGATCCAACCACCAGACAGATACCACTAAACGCATATCTAGACATATGCGCAAGTAATAAGACACCCAAATTGTAAGTCTTCCCATTTTACCTCTGCGCTGACAATACAACAGAACAAATACGAATAAATAAGGAAAATATATTTATTCAAAAATATATACCAGCATTAAATATAGTTTAATATACATTATGTTAACACCATAACATGCTAACCATCCAAACAGAAACATACATAGACACACACGCACACTTAATACCCTCTTCTATATTCAAAAATAATAATCAGAACTAAATAAACCCTAACATACGTTAATACTCTAATACCTTAACATGCTAACCCCCCCCCCCCCCGAACACAAGCACTTGCACACACATTATTTAACACCCATACACACACACACATAAATCCCTCCGCCATTTCTGCAAATGGAATCATTTCGCTACACACACAAACACAAATATATATTCTCTACCCTGCCACCATCTTAACATGCTAACCACACTCCCTCACACACACATAACTCCCTCCCCGATTTCTACAAATAGAATCATTTTCCTACACACACACACACATCAACACACATAAAAATATATATCTCTATTTTCTTTATTTCAATAGAAAGTCTGAATTTTGACACCACACCACATTAGCCATACTCACTGAAACAACAATTCTCCCCATCCACTTTTTTCTTGACCATTAACTTTTGTTTGGCACAAAACTCTCTAAACGGCAACAAAGAACCTCCAAATACGAACTGGCGCGAAATTTAATGTACTTATTCACGTGATAGTCATAAGCAATCAAATTACATTTATAAAGAAACAAATTTTTGAGCCACATTTTTAGGTGAAAAGAACACTCAAACACGAACTGGCGCAAAAGTTGATGTGCTTATTCACGTGACTGCATCAACCAACCAAATTTCACTCATATCTGAAAAAGCAATCTGAGCCCCCCCCCCCCCCCACCCCACCCCCTTTTTTTTTAAAAGGCGAATACAATAAGAGCTCTGTAACGCGAACTGGCGCGAAATTTATCATACTTATTCACGTGACAGTCAATAACCAACCAAATTACTGTTCGAGCCACTTTTTTCCACAAAAAACAGAAGTATCGTTCGATCACCAACCAGATGCGAGAAAAACCACAAACTCTCCATCTCAACTCTACTTTTGAAAACCATTAGAACTGCGACACCGGTAAAGAAAACAAATAAATATTCTTAGAAAGACTCCAGTGGCATCTTCGATTTCATTTGTTTTCCCTATACTTTCGCTCGTGTAGTATATCTCGTCTTTTTTCCATTGAAAAAAAAACCTCATTTAGATATATCTATGTGTGTGTGTATGTGTGCATCTGCGTGTGTGTGTGAGTGTGTGTGTGTGAATGTATATATATATATATATATATATATGAATTTATATATATTTATATGTATATATATGTATATATGTATATATGTATATATATATATATATATATATATATATATATATATATATATATATATATATATAAAGGTTTACATATATATATATACATACATACATATACGTGTTTTGCAACGGGTCACTTTGTGGCTCAATGAAAGTTTAATAAATTAAATAATCAGAGCTATATATCATAAAACATGTCTATAGAATGACCAGATAAAATATATATATATATTTTATATAGAGGGGTTGAAAACCGTTGGAAGATACTGTATAAATTAAAAATTTTGAAAATTAACGAAGGGAGGATATGTGCGAGGAAAACATATTTTATTTAGGGAGGGGGGGGGGGGGTGGAAAGGATGAAAAAAAGGGGGAGGAGATGAGAGTGAAGGTGGAAAGGGAGAGATGGGTGATAGAGAGAAAGAGATAGTTTTTATAACTGAGAACAAGATATGTTGTTTTAATATAGAGAGGTTGGGAACCGTTGGAAGATAATGTATAAATTAAAGGAATTTGAAAATTAACGAAGGGAAATTATGTATGAAGATAGAGAGATAAAAAATAATAATTGTGGGTGAATATTCTAACGTCAAAAGAAGAAATGTATGTATTGTGGCAATTTCAAAATTAGCGAAGAGAAAAATGTTAAGGTTTATGTGTAGAAGGATTTGAGAAAAATAATGTGAAGTTAAAGTTTGTATATTGAATTCATATGTATTAATAATGAGTTCGTTGATGTGGCTCCTATGTAAAGGTGTTCGGAATTGGAGGTTTAACCCTACAACCGTATACTAGGTTCTTCTTAAGGCATTCATTACCAAGGGGGCATAATACGGGCTTTCTGCAGTTGCAGAGGGTGGTCGACCTCTGCGGGCCTAGATAGGGGTTCCCGTTAGGTGTTCCCAGGCACAGTGGAGGTCCCCGGGTTTGTTTGGGTTTCTTGGGTAGTCTGTGGGTCCCCGCTTCCCTCCTTTCACATGGTTCTGCTGAGTGCTTGTATTGCCATCTTCTTGTTGCGTGTGGTGTTTAAGCCTACTCCTGTTGATGCTAGCTATGTGTTGGGCCAGATGTCTCGTGGTGGAATACGAGAGCTTCACAGTGTGTCTGTTGAAGACCCTATGGTATATATGGTCCCTCGGGAAGCATTTATCAAGTGCTCCAATGAATGATAGGGCCAAGCTGTTCTTTAGGGCGGGTGAGTAGGGTGGGTTGTACCACGTGATTTTTTCTGTGTCTCCTCCTATATGAGTGGGTCGGGGGCGTCGTGATTTGTTGGAGATTTGTTGGGTTGCTGGTGGTTCCCGCACTGCTGCTTCCCCTTTGGGCGCTATGCTTGTTGTTATCTTCAGGGCCCGAATCTGTGGGGTGGTCGTTGCCCGCGCTGGGAGATCTATCGTGAGGGGGTCCTCCTCACGTGTCCTGCGGTTGGGGTCGTCGGTCCTGGGGTGGTTAGCGTTACCCCTGAGACTGCTACTCATATTGGGTTTCTGTGGTAGTGTCGGCCACATGGTGCCTATTTGTTTCTGCTCTGCCTGTATTGTTAGGGTTCGCCCCCCCCCCCCCGGGCAACGCAGGTGTGGGTGTCCGTTGGGGCATCCCCATCCAGGCATTTCGGACTATATGTTATATGTTGGTCACGTGCCGCCTTATTTACATCTGCGTTGTAATATTCCCCGTAGTTATCGAATATTTCTTTACTTCCGGACAGGCTGGAGATCCTGTCCGAGACACTCTGTTGGCATACAACCAACATATACTCAAAATCTATCTAGCTCCCACACGGGTTGAGCGCTTCAAACAGTAGCGGACTTAAGTCACTATGGATAAACTGGCAAATTTAGCGTCACTGAAGAACATCCCCCTATCTGACAAACGAGAATACACCAGTGATCTCATCAAGAGTACGGACTCCCTCGTCCGTAGGATGAGATGGAAGGCGTACCATTTCGAAAGAGGAACGCAAAAAATTACCAACACACAAAACATAGAGTACCTTTTTCGATCAAGGAGGAATCCCCCCAACAACAGACTAATGGAGGAGTTTGAAAACGAGATGATTAACATCATATCCAACCTCAAATATCCTACGGAAACCCAAGCAGAAGTCAGGAGTACCTCAGGCACCTGAGAACCGGATTACAGTACGTAAAAAGACAACTGGAATACTTGTCCATGCTGACAAAACCAACAACCTCTACAACATGAACACTGAACTGTACAATAAGCTAATTCTCAGGGAACTGAGGAAGTGCCACAAAAAAACGCTGGATGAGATCAATGCCACAGCTTACAGGATTATATCTAGACTCGGCATAGAGGACAGCACGGCCCCACACCAACTAAGGGAGCCGCGGATTACCCTTAAAGATCACAAGCCAAACTTTGAGTTCGACCTCCCTCTCAGACTAATAGCCCCCTCCAGATCTGACCTAGGGATCGTCAGTAAAAGAATACTAGATAGGATTTTGCCCAAGCTTCAGAAGAAAACTAAATTACAGCAATGGTCATGGACGGGAGAAGTAATAGAATGGTTTAAGATACTACATCAGAAAAGTAAGACCAGCTTTATACAACTGGATATTGCAAGCTACTACTCCTCAATCTCACCCATAGTACATAAATAAGGCCCTATTTTTAGCGATGTCCAATACGGACCTAACCCGAGAGGAGGTGAGCATCATCCACGCCGCAAGAAATACCTTAATCCGTTTCGATTGAGATCTTTGGACCAGGAGTGATTGGCCAAATAACTTTGACATCACGATGGGCTCCAGCAACTCAGCACAGGTAACGGATCTGGTTGGGCTCTACCTGCTGAAGCAGATAAAAGATGAAATCCCCTGCCTGTGCGGCGGAATATATCGTGACGATGCTATATTCACAGTATATGACCAGAGCACCAATATGTTGGAGGGAATGAGGAGGCGTATTCGCCATTTCTTTAAGAACCAGGGGTTCAGTATAGAACTAGACCCAAATAGGTATGTAGTTAACTTCCTTGACACCACCCTAAACTTGAACACCGAACAATACTACCCCTACCACAAACCCAACGAGAAACTCGTATATGTTAACGCCAAATCACACCACCCTAGATCCATAACCAAGGCAGTGGTGAAGAGTGTCTCGGACAGGATCTCCAGCCTGTCCAGAAGTAAAGAAATATTCGATAACTACGCGGAATATTACAACGCAGCTCTAAATAAGGCGGCACATGGCCAAAATATAACATATAGTCCGAAACGCCGGGATGGCGATGACCCAACGGACACCCGTACCTGCGTTGCCCGGGGGGCGAACCCTAACAATACAGGCAGAGCAGAAACAAATAGGCACCATGTGCCCGACACCACCAAACAGGCGTTGGTGACTAGTACGCTTAACCATGAGATAAGACCCAATATGAGTAGAAGTCTCAGGGGTGACGCTAACCACCCCAGGACCGACAACCCCAACCGCAGGACACGTGGGGTGAGGAACGGGGGACCACCCCACGGTAGATCTCCCAGCGATTCGGACCCTGAAGATAACAACAGGCATAGCGCCCAAAGGGGAAGCAACAGTGCGGGAACCACCAGCAACCCAACAAATCCCCAACAAATCACGACGCCTCCGGCCCACACATATAGGGGGAGACACAGAAAAATCACGTGGTACAACCCACCCTACTCACCGGCCCTAAAGAACAGCTTGGCCCGATCATTCTTTGGAGCACTTGATAAATGCTTCCCGAGCGACCATAGATACCACAGGATCATCAACAGACACACTGTGAAGCTCTCGTATTCCACCACGAGATATCTGGCCCAACACATAGCTAGCATCAACAGGAGTAGGCTAAAAAACCACACACAACCAGAAGATTGCAATACAAGCACTCAGGAGAAACATGTGAAAGGAGGGAAGGGGGGACACAGAGACCACCCAAGAAACCCAAACAGACCCGGGGACCCCCACCGTGCCTGGGGGAAGACCACCAGGTTACACCTAACTGGAACCCCAATCTAGGCACGCGGAGGTCGACCACCCTCTGCAACTGCAGAAACCTCGAATCATGCCCCCTTGGTAATGAATGCCTTAAGAAGAACCTAGTATTTTTTGTAGGGTTAAAATCCCCAACTCCGAACACCTCTACATAGGAGCCACATCAACGAGCTTTAAAGACCGCTGGTACAACCATCGCCATTTATTCAATAAGGAGGCCAAAAGGAAAAGCACGGCTCTCTCCGACCTGATCTGGAAGCTTAAGCTGGACAGGACCCCATACTCTCTGGCCTGGTACATAATCAGGAAAGTACCACCCGATAAAGGGGGATCTTGCATATGCAAAATATGCCTGAACGAGACCCTCGAGATAATAAGAGGTGGAAGCGGCCTGATAAACCTCGGAACCGACTTCTTCGGGACATGCAGGCACCTTAGAGCCGGGACCTTCCTCAACATATATGTACAGTAATAACACAAGAAGATGTGGACTCCCCTCAAGCTTTAGGGACTTCTCCAGAACATGTAGACACTTCTCGGCCAGACCACCCTCAAGCTATATGGGCAGTAACATCACCCTAGGTTGAGAACTCCCCTCAAGCCATAGGGAACAACCCAGGCTGAGCAGACACCATTATAGCCTAGAGATTGAATCGGACACAGCTATTATAATTTGGCCAACATCTATATAACACAAACACATTTTAATTTACTTGATTTCTGATGTTCAATTTTCAATTTTCAATTTTGATTTCTCTTTATTAATTTGTTATTTGTTTTCTGTTCTCTTCACGTTATCACTTTATATTTATTTTTAAGTTGAGATGGATTATAACACAAACACATTTTGTTTGATTATCTTATTCTATTATTATTTTAACATCTTTCACCTCATACCAATCTATCCAACATATTTCTGACTTTGATATTGGTTATAGCACACACACACTTTATCCTACTTTATTTGAATCTTCATTTTATTTTTCACTTCTCCATATTCATTTTCATTACTTTTTCACCAATTTTTAATTCACTCTTTATTCTCTATTTATTATTTATTTTCTGTTTTCTTCATTTATTGCCTTATATTTCTTCATATACATGGAATAGCCCCCCCCCCCCCCCCAACACACACACCAAACCACCACCACCGCCACCACCACCACCACCACCACCACCACCACCACGGGAGATGGTGGCAGGAGGGCTGAAAAAAGACACACAGATAATTCTAAATTGTCAGCAGCAGCAAGACATAAGCTGACCAACAACACTACCGAAATAAGTGTAGGGGTCAAATGTACTTAACAATAGCAAACACAAACACTACAGGGAGCCTCACCCCAGAAAGAATTTCTATAGACTTCTGACTGAGGAATGCTCTCAAAACTGACCAATGGGAAGTTTGACATTTTTTTGTTATTTTGTTCTTTTACCACCTTGTTCCTTCTACCACTTTATCAATTGTTTAAGCTAACTCCAACAATAACAACACTACCAACACAAGAATTGAGGTCAGATGTACCTAACAATAACAAGAACAACAACTACAGATTGGCTTGCCTCAGAACGAATTTCTATAGACTTTTGAATGAGGAATGTTCTAACACCTCACCAATGAGAGGAGAAGAGGCCCTTTGACACTGAAATTCGTTTGTTTGAATTCATATGATTCCAGTTCCTCAGTGAAATAACAACCCAACCAGGAACTGGGCATATCAGAGTATTGACAAAATTATACACCTCAACAACATATGTACATGTCTATACCACACTAATTCGGAGTGCCTGAAAAGGTCACATCCAAAGATGCAACGTGAACTTAACCCCCAAAACACTTTCCGAGCAATGTAAGGAACACTTTTGGTTCTTTATGCCCTTGAGAAGCCCAACTGGGCGAAACGTACGTAGGTGCTGTTTTAAATAAACATGTATTAACGGTCTGTTCACCGATTTCTTACTTTTCCACGTATATGTATGTATATCTTTATATGTATAAATATATATATATATATATATATAAGGGTGAAAGCAGCGATTCTTTGCTTAAACTTTAATCTGTTATTTTAATAAATATATATATATATATATACAAATTAATATAAATTAATATATGATAAACACTAATGCAATTATATAAGTGTTTGTATTGCAAATGACCAAGTTAGCTAGATTGAAAAATTAATACAGTTTGCCTGTCTCGATTTAAAATAATAAATCAATAAAAACAAACCCATATTGGCAATAGCCGTGATACCTGGACAAATTTAAATTTCAAAACCCAAATCCGTTTCGCAGAGAAATTTAAATTTCAAAACTCAAATCCATTTCGCAACGATAAGCGAAAATTTCATTTCTCTGCTCTTCTGCAGGTATCCAGAAATTGGTATGTTTCACCTCAAAATACTTAGGAGGACTGATAGAGAAGTGTTGAACGCACATGGTTTCTCAGCGCCTAGCCAGTCCTATACTCGTGCCGCTAACTTGGTCATTTGCAATACAAACACTTATATAATTGTATTAGTGTTTATCATACAATAATTTATATTAATTTGTATTTCACGGCTCAGAAATATCTCTTTCTTTGAGCTATTTAATTGTAAAAGACTGTTTGAGTTTATACCTCTATATATAGTATACATATATATATACATTTATATATTTTTATATATTATTATATTCATATCCATATATACATATAAAGCGTTTGAACACAAGCGTCGATGTGACTACCTCATTTCTACTAAAAAAAACTATATTTTACTTTTTATTTACACGTATTGTATGCCCATTCATTGTTAGTGTTATGTATCATTAAACGTCCCTTTATTTCAGTGACCAGAGTTACTTTACTATACATTCATACTATTGTAATTTGCGTAGGTAAACTTATATTTATATACCAGTATAGCGAGACACTGTACATCTAAGAATCTCCACTCAAGATATGTTAGCGTGTTACCAGATTTCATGTGTAGATGACAAATGCACAGGCCTACTGAGATTGAACTCGGAATTACTTGGTTAGCAGAAAACATATTAACAACGCAGTCAAACCTACAAAAATATATTTGGAAAATCCGGAAATATTCTCCTAACGTCTCCAAGCACACTTCCTTTTTTTCTTTGGCATGATAGGAGGCATATGTGGCATTATTTAAAACATCTATTATCATTCATTTCTTATAAAGTACGTGGGAAATGAAAATCCTCAACTTACCAATTTCGTGTCATATATTTTTTACCTTTTTTTTTAATCTAAATAAAAGAAATATAATAGGGTGCTGTTATATATTCACTTCAGGTGATGGGATATATATTAGCTGTCGTACCACAATAATAACAACAATAAGATTTATAATAATAACACACATTTGTATATATATATGTATATCTCTCTCTGTATATATATATATATATATATGTATATATATATATATATATATTTATATATATATATATATATGTGTGTATATATATATAAATATAAATATATATATATATATATGTGTGTGTGTGTGTGTGTGTGTGTGTGTATGTGTGTGTGTGTGTGTGTGTGTGTGTGTGTGTGTGTGTGTGTGTGTGTGTGTGTGTGTGTGTGTGTGTGTGTGTGCGCGTGCGTGTGCATATGTGTACGCGAAGCGCGTGTATGTCTCTTGCTCTCTCTCTCTATCTCTATCTCTTTCTCTCTGTGTAAATATATATAAGGGAGTGTCTGTATGTCTGTGCTATTCACAAGAAGGGAAGTCAATTACCAAAGACTGTGTGGTAAAATTGAAATACTTTTTGTCTGAAAGGATAGGATTCTCAATTGTGGAGTTTGGGAGGAGAGAAGGGCCAAAATCTTTGTAATAGTAGATTCGACATGTATGTTGCGCTGAATAATTAATTAACATGACTACTTAGGTTGCCTGTTACACAATACATACCTCTATGGCATTAGAAATTTATCTGTAGTTATATATATAGTGGACCGAAGATTGTATGTATATATATATATATATATATATATATACAGAGAGGTGGGTGTGGGAGAATGAGAGAGAGAGAGAGAAAGAGAGGGGGGAAGAATGTGAGATGGATGTACGATTATAAATAGGCGTAAATATAGGGATATATGTAGATATATATGCAAATGTGAAGTTAAATCGGGGTTAACAACAGTAGTGTAAGTTACGCGATACAATAATAGTGTGTGAACATTCTTATTTAATTATTTCATATCGAAATGCCTCGTACATGTTTAGATCTGTTTCATTCGTATGAAATCATATGGATGCTGGGCGACATAAGTCATTGATATTTATAGATAACATTGCGGATGTAGGAAGTTTATCTATGTTTCGTGGTAGAATTGTGCCAAAGACGTTTTGACATTCATGGGATCTGTTCCTCTGTTTATGTGTTTTGGAGCAATGTTAAGGAGAGCGGGGACAGTTGAGATGAAATATTTGTCTAATAATTGTTTCTACTTTTGGCACAAGGGCAGCAATTATCCCAGTACATTACTGGTGTTTTATTTTATCGACCCCGTAAGGATGAAAGGCAAAGTTAAGCTAGGCGGGATTTGATCTCAAATTGTAAAGAGCCGGGTATCTATGCTTCAAAGCATGGCGTCCGACACTCTACCGATGCTCCCAATCCATCTCCCTTTCTATAATAATTGTTTCTACTTCTGGCACAAGACCAGCAATTATCCCAGTGCATTACTGGTACTGTATTTTATTGACACCGTAAGGATAAAAAGCAAAGTTAACCTCTGAGGGATTTGAACTCAGACCGTAAAGTGACGTAACTCTATGCTGAAAAGCATGGCGTCCAACCCTCTACTGATACTGCCAATAATAATTGTTTCTACTTTAGGCACAAGGCCAGCAAATAACCAGTACATTACTGGTACTTTATTTTATCGACTCCGTAAGGACGAAAGGCAAAGTTAACCTCCGCGGGATTTTAACTCAGACTGTAAAGGGACGTAACTATGCTAGAGAGCATGGCGTCCAACCCTCTACCGATACTGCCAATAATAATGTTGTTATGATACACGAGTTTGATTTTTGTTTTCAGCAGATAGCTCGGGACAAAATCCTTAGGTGTATTTTATAGACGATGCCAATATCATTTGGACAATGCTGATGGAATATTTTCCTTATTATTCAGATTATATAGTGGTCACGGCACTGTTGGAGAAAGTAGTGTATGAGCTTTTCTATCGGGCCCCAATATTCAAGGCCGTCACTCATTTTTTGTAATTGCCGTGTTGAATTCTTCAATATCCATGATATTTGATTTCGTTTGGAGATTATGTCCTAAGAAAGAATCGGTGGACAGATTTTATGGCTGCAGATCCATTAGTAGACACTGAGCAAGTTGTTTGGATAACATCCATGAGCTCGGCTTGTTTCGCTTGGGCACCCAGCCGGATCAATTGGAGACGGTTGTTTAATGCAAGGACACGTTGGAATATTTTTTGAGGAATCTGTCCCCAAAGTTTTCAGGAATGTGTGAGCGAAGAAGAAGAAGAAGAAGAAGAAGAATAATAATAATAATAATAATAATAATAATAATAATAATAATAATAATGATTTCATTTATTGGCCACAAGGGCCGACATATAGGGGACAACACAATAGACAGGGACAGTGGGGGTTTACATAGAGATCGAGTAAGTATAAATAACAAAAAAACAAAATAACAATAAAAATACAACAATGAAAGTTCCCCAATAAGAGGGATCACCACCCAGGGTTGACTCAAGCACCCCACCAGTCCTGAGCCACCCGACGCTCCTAGGGCACCCGGGAAGGGCACCCCTCTCCTTCTCGAATTCACCAGCCTACAGGCGCATGATCAGAGTAGGCCCACTCACGCGGGCCATTCTTGCCACATTCACCCACCTTTCAGTAAATGTACTGGGGGGCAGCACTTCTCTCTCCACCCTCACCTTCCTTTCCAAGTGAAGCTTGAAGAAGTTGATGAGGGATTGGCCGAAGAGAAAAGTGTCTGTCTTCAGTCCTTTCAACCTGGTCCACCATGCAACCTCTTTCGCTACTGCCACCAGGCAGAGGAAAATTGCCTGCCCTTCCTGACCAAAAGAAGGCGGCGGGTCAATCTTCACTATGGACTCGGACGATAGCCGGATCCGTTCTACACGCGACAATAGCTGTTCGACATAACCCCACAATTCAGCAATGCACGGACACTGGACGAGTGCGTGCAGAACGGTTTCGTCGCTCTGCGCGCATCTCGGGCAGGTTCGTCTGACAGCACTTCCGTGCCTGTAGAGTTTATCCCGAACCGGCAGCGCCCCCCGGTAGCACTGCCAAGCGAGGGATTTCTGGAAGTTATCCATCGTCCCCGGCTCGAAAGTCCTCCGGAACATACTGGTCAGTTCTACTTCGTTGACGCCCAGAACCTCTCCTAGTACGTCATCGCACTTGCCCTCCACTAATCCTCTATAGAAATCTTGAGTGGAAGTTCCACTGACCGCATTGCCCACCTTGCAGAGTGCAGTGAGCGCCTGGCAACATTCCAGATGCCAGTCGCCCAGTCTCGGTCTCTTCTTGACCCAGGACTGCAGCTCAGTCAAAGAGATGAGCTGCGGAAAGGCCCGTCTAACAAACGGCGACCACACCTGTTCACCGTTTAGGCAAAATATCTGGAGATGTCGCAGCCTCAGCGCATGTCTGCGCATCATTAGCCACGGCATGCCCAGCCCTCCACGAAGAGGGTGCTGGCAGCGGATGGACCGCCTCACCAACGGGACCCGTCCCCTCCACAAAAATTTGAAAAGGAGCCGTTCCAAATTGGCGAGGCGTGGACGGGGGCAAGGCACGACGGTCAGGCGGTAGTAGATGACGGACGCGATGTACGCGTTCGCCACCTCCGCCCGCCCTTTCAGTGATAGCTTTCTCTCAGCCCATTTCTGGGTGAGGTTGGCTATCCTGCTCGTCACCTCGTCCCAATTCTTATCCACCTGGAGGTCTGGTCCGAACCAAACCCCGAGCAACTTTACCGGTCCGTCTGTCCAGCGCCCAACGACGCTGTTGGACGGCATGGACTTGCCTCTCCAGGTGCCGAGCTGCAAGCCCACCGACTTTTCCGGGTTAAGTTTTGCTCCCGTCAACCTTTCATATTCCTCCAAATGGGTGCGGATCACCTCGATTTCTGAGGTGTCCGACACCATCACGGTGATGTCGTCCGCATAAGCGGACGCAGCCTTTCTGCGTCCCGGTTCGAGCGGGATGCCCTGCAACAACTCCAGCTTCCGCAGTAGAGGCTCAAGAGTCAATACGTACAGAAGTGAGGAGAGAGGGCACCCTTGACGGACCGATCGAGAGATCTGAAACGGTTCCGAGAGGTGGCCATTAACTTTGACCACCGAGCAGATGCCGCTGTACATTGCAGCGATCCAGCTTCTGAAGACGGGGCCGAAGCCAGCCGCCTCGAGGACAGCCTCCAAGTACCGATGGTCGACCCTATCGAATGCTTTCGATTGATCTAAATTGATCAGAGCCCCACCGAAGCCAGGTTTGCACCCAACCCTCTCTATGATGTATCGCATGAGGTGGAGGTTGTCGTGTATGGACCTGGTCGGGATTGCGCAAGTTTGCGCCTCCCCAACCAAATCTTTGACGACAAGCGCCAACCTTTTCGCTAACACCTTGGCCAAAATCTTAAACTCTGTGTTGAGCAGGGTTATGGGCCTGAAATTATCTAGTGTGTCCCTCTTGTTCTCGTCTTTCCTTATCAGCGTCACTACGCCACGGCTCACAGAACTGGGAATGCTCCCGTTCTGCTGCCAGTTGCAGTAGAGCGCTTCGAGGAGATCGGAGAACAAGTCTGGCATATTTACGTAAAGCTCGTAGGGCAGACCATCCAAACCGGGTGACTTGCGACTCGAGCAGCCGACAAGGGCGTCCTGAATTTCGACTGATGTTATCGGCTCTTCGCAGCGCTCAGCGTCGGCCGTCGAGAGGCGTGGCAAGCCGTCGAAGTAGGGACTGAAGTCCGCCGCCGTCTCCGACTCACCCATCCTCCCGAACAATCGAGCAAAGTGCTGGCGAAAGGCCTCACACATCTGCTTGGAATCGCTCAGTTCGTGTCCATCTCGATCCGTCAAAGACCGAATTGTGGTTTTATTTCCACGCTGCGTCTCTGCAAAGCGAGCCCATCGGGCAGCTTTGGTTCCCTCGTTCCTCAGAGCACGCGCCTTAGCTCTGACAATGCAACCTTCGTGTTTCGCATTGAAGAAATGGTCTAGTGCCATTCTCGCCGCTAGCACGTCTGTTGCAATGCCACTACAAATAGCCTCGTCTAACTTAGCTATCAGCCCCTCCTCCTTTCTATTTTTCTCTATTGCTACTTCTTTGCTAAATCCTATCGAGGTTGCTCTAATCTCTCTTTTGAGTGCCCCCCACCACCTGTTGTTGACAACCCCCCCTGTCAACTTTTGCTTAACTAAGTTGTTGACCCGGTCCCTGTAAGCTTTACGTGCCGGAAACGACATATTTAGCTTCCAGTAGCTGGGTCCTAACCTACGTGTCTTATCTAGGTCGACCATACAGATCACAAGCTTGTGATCTGAATAGGTAACCGTTTTAAAATGTGGACATCCTACACTATTTCTATCTCTTTTCCTAATGAAAATCCTATCTATGTACGATCTAGATGACCCTATGCGATTGGTGCAGGTTCATACTGGCGCATTAGGGAAATCTAGTCGGTACCTGTCAGACAGTTGAAACTGGCTGATCAGGTACTTGAGGCTTTTGCACCCCCCGCTCCTATCAGATACTCCCACACAATCCCAGCGTGCTTCTAAGATGCCATTCCAATCCCCTATTAACAGTAAAGGGCGAGACGTAAGCAGAAAGTTTTCCAGGCGCCTAAAGAAGTCCGGCCGACCGGCCCCAGTAGGGGCGTAGACGGCCACCAGTCTAAAGGCACCACCTTCGCTATTGCTCACGTCCAGGACCACCAACTTTCCGTCAGGATCCCGGAAGATTGACCTTACCTCGAGATCCAGACATTTCCTAAACAGCACAGCCACTCCACCTCCCATTCCCGGCCGACTAACAGATGCAAAGATCTGATAATCGTCGAAAATCGGCGCCAGTGCGCGTGTGTCGGAAATTCTGGTCTCGCTGATGGCAATTACATCCATTCCTAGTGACCTGAGGTCGTTGAGCAAGTGACCTTGCTTCCAGGGCGACCCCAGGCCACGAACATTTAAACTTCCTACTCTTATGGCCATGCTGGCAGGATGAATGGGAGAGGAAAGGTTTACTTACCTTCCGGGGTCTTGTGAAGGTCGGGTGGTTCGACCTCCATGGTTTGTGGGGTTTCTTTTGGGAACCCCTTTAATAGTCTTGACGTGGGTTTTACGTTCGGGGTTCCCACATCCCGAGGAAAGCTCTTTCGAATTTCTTTGTATGAAGCGAGCGACATTCGCATCAGAAGCAAATTATCTGGTACGCGAAATGTGCTCGCTTCAAATGTTTCCCCGTCTTTTTCGATGTTTGTGCTTCGTGCTACATGGGCCATCAATTCCTTGTTGGCCCTTCTGGCAAGCACGAAGTTTTTAATGTTTTGTTGCTCGGGTTTTATTTGTTCGTGTGATTGTGGTGGTGATAGCTTTGTTAGTGTTGTTTCTATTGTGTCTGCGTTTGTTGTGGGTGGGGTGTCTGTAGTTTCTGATGTTTGTGTGTCTATTTGTTCTTGTGTCTGTTTAGCTTGTTTGCGTTTGGGGGATTTTGGTGGTTGTGTTGGTGATGCTGTGGGGCAAATGTTTGTGTGGGTGGTGTGTGTATTTTTTTTTGTGGGGGTGTTTGTGCTTTGTGGATTTCTTTTTTTTTGTGTTTTGTTTTTTGTATTTTGGGGGATTTTGGTTTTCCCTCATCTTCACTGCTGGAGGATGAGGGGTCTGTGGCTGTGAGCGTGTTTGTGTCTGAGTGAGTGTTTATGTTCTTGTTCGTGTGTGTATTTTTGGGGGGAGGGGGAATGGGAGAGCTTTCCTCGTTTCCCCCCTGGGTGTGCAATTTTGGTGGTTCCATTGTTGACGGTGTTGCTGGTGGTCCTTGTCCCGGCGTCGCCAGCAGTGGAATCTTTCGACCCCTTGCGCTTTTCGGCAGTTGAGGGCAGAAGGCTCGCAAGTGTGTCGTTTCCCCACAAAGGAAACAATGCGGCCTTTTGCCCTCAGTCATTATATGCAACACCCTCCCGTTTTGGAGGCGGATGTGGTCCGGGATTGCTTTTACGTTTTCGGGTCTGATTTGGAGCAGTATCTCCAGATCAACCCCGGACCAGTCGTCCCTGGCAGTTCTCGTTGCCTCTACCGGGACTGTATCCGTTCCTTCCACGATTACGCAACCCAGGAGCCACCACATATCAAGTCCTGGTGGAATCCTGGGAATGCGCACACGTGCTATTCGTTTTCCCATGTGGGAGGGGTACATTATGACCTTGCTGGTTTTGCAAGGGGTCATTGAATGCTTCACAGCGAGGGCTTCAGACTTGAACAGCACCGAAACGGTGCCGTATTGCCTGCCCCTCTCTATGAAGTCTGTGTCCTCTCTGATGTATTTCAGTGCGGCTTCTATATCAGCTTGGGCGATTATCGCTGCCCTCTTTGTCTCTACTGAGATGCATCTGAAATGCACCGTTCTTTTTTCCACTGCCTCAATGGCTTCTGCCGGGACAGTTAAGTTTGCCCAGGTCTGCTCTTGATTTATGATTTTCCAGGCCTGGGCCAACTTTTCCTCTCTGTTGGTTAAGTCGATGCTGTAGCATGGTCTCCTTTTAGCCGCTGCCACAGCAGCGAAGGTGTTCTTGTTGGTGTTGTCACTGTTGTTGTTCTTGTTGGTGTTGCTGCTGCTATTGCTGTTGTTGTTCTCCCCTGTGTCGTGGTTACCCTCTGTGCTGTTGGCCTTGTTGGTGCTGTTGCTGTCGCTACTATTACTCTCTGTGCTGTTCGTTTTGTTGGTGCTCTCGCTATTACCACCTTCTGCGCTGTTCGGCTTGTTGGTGTTGGTGTTGTCGCTGTTACCACCTTCCGCGCCGCTCGGCCCGTTGGTGCTGGCACTGTCGCTGCTCACATTCGTGCTGGTGGCGCTCCTCGTCTCACCTCTCCTCTCAACGCTCAAGTCGCCGTTGCACGACAGCAGACCCGCCTCTAGGCGGCGTGGCTCCGCCATGTTTTTTTGAGAAAAAAATTATTATTTTTTTCTCAAAATAAAGTTCAAATATTTGGGCCAAAAGGCCCAAATATTATGAGTTATTCCTTCACAGGATACAAATTAATGTCTTATAATGCTTCAGCGGTACAAAAAATAAACAATTCCCTACAATTAATCCTCAAAAAATTGCTTACTCACGGAGCTTCAAAAAACGTACATCCACTTTCGTCAATAATAATAATAATAATAATAATAATAATAATAATAATAATAATAATAATAATAATAATAATAATAATAA
The DNA here is from genome assembly GCA_964016885.1 of Eledone cirrhosa. NCBI lineage: Eukaryota > Metazoa > Mollusca > Cephalopoda > Octopoda > Eledonidae > Eledone > Eledone cirrhosa. The sequence continues at coordinate 333,365,484 of OZ024742.1, read as the reverse complement.
TAATAATAATAATAAGAAGAAGAAGAAGAAGAAGAAGAACAACAACAACAACAACAACAACAATAACAACAGCAGCAACAACAATAACATGGATAGATAAATAGATAGATGTGTGTGTGTCTGTTGTTATTTCATTTGATATGATGTCGTGTTTGGTTGTGGAATTATATTTTTGGACATTCGCGCCAGTACCGCCACAAAACAACGCAGCCCCTGTTTGACGATGCGATAAACGATTTGGTTTGAAAGAATTATAGAATGCTCTAAAATACCTAATGAAATGCAAAGCCATGCCGTCCTTCGGGGAAACGCCTTCTCCATATTGTCAGCCGAGATGTGGGGAGGCTACCAATATGATTGACTGACTTCTCATCTGATCAGTCAGATGTTTTTAGACACCAAGACATGCGGCCTGAAAACTTTGTCAATCAATTATCTTGCTCTTACCTATCACTACTATCTGTATATGTTTTCTGACTGAATTGATTGGGTCTGTCCTTTGACCTACCATGTTTCTCTGCTCAGTGTCTAATGATGTACACTGTTGATTCAGTGTACGATTTTTCCGTAGTATACCATAAACCAACATGATGCATCCCAATATGTTATTGGATTATTTGATGTAGGAACACTTCCCTGCGCCCAGTCAATGGATCCCCTCTTGGCTTAAAGAGGGCTGCATGTGTCTATGACCATATATATATATATATGTATATACATTTTGAGTATATGTTGGTTGTATACCAACACCTCAGTATGCAGATTTGAGCACTCGACGAGGTGCGAAGGTTGGTTTGGTTACTCGGAGTAATGTAAAATAAAATAAAATAAATAAGTCAAATGTTTAAAATTTAGCTTCGTTTATTATTGCTATATATATTTCGGTGACAGCCATCTTTGGCTGTGACCTCTTAAGGCAGTCCGAATTAGTGTGGTATAGACAAGTACATATGTTGTTGAGGTGTATAACTTTGTCAATACTCTGATATGCCCAGTTCCTGGTTGGGTTGTTATTTCACTGAGGAACTGGAATATGAATACAGTTCCTCAGTGAAATAACAACCCAACCAGGAACTGGGCATATCAGAGTATTGACAAAGTTATACACCTCAACAACATATGTACTTACCTATACCACACTAATTCGGACTGCCTGAAGAGGTCACAGCCAAAGATGGCTGTCACCGAAATATATATAGCAATAATAAACGAAGCTAAATTTTAAATATTTGACTTATTTATTTTATTTTATCTTAAATATATATATATATATATATATATATATATATATATATATATATATATATATATATATATATATATATATATATATATATATATATATATATTTATATATATATTGTAAATATTATATATATATATATATATATATTGTAAATATTAAATATATAAAGTCAGCAGTGGCGTCCCACAAGGCACTGCGGTGGGCCCACTTCTTTTTACCTTCTACATTAATGACATTACTGACATCATCAAGCACAGCACAGCAACATATGAAGCTTCGCAAATGATTCCAAGCTCCAAAGGATCATCAATGGGGTGGGTGATCGGACTAGCCCTCAGTCAGACATACGGGCTGTTATCCAAAGGGCAGAAGGGAACAATATGCTGTTGAATGACGATGAGTTCGAGTTAATCCACTTTGGAAAAAAGGATGCCCTGAAACTACCATACTCTACTCCTTCAAGTGAAACTCTCGCGGCATCAAACAACATCCGAGATTTCGGAGTAATTATGGACAATAACATTAGCTGGGCCACTCATATAAACAGCAAAATTGAGATGGCCCGCAGAATTTGTTCCTGGTTTCTCAGAACATTCCAGTCAAGAGATATCCACACTGTAATCCTTATCTTCCCACATTTGTCCGACCCCACCTTGAAAACTATTGTCGACTATGATCTCTCCACACGAAACAAAGTATCATGAAAGTTGAAGCACCCCAAAGATCAATTACAAAAAGGATGGATGGCATGACTGGCCATGACTATTGGAGTCGGTTACAAAAGTTCAACGTTTATCCTTTACAACGTCGCCGTGAGCGCTGCATTATCTGCTTGATGTGGAAATAATTCTATCCTTTTTTCGAAAATGATGTTGGCATCACCTTTTAAGGTACACACAAGAGTTGGGCCCCGTGCTATCCGCCCACGACAAAAATCTCACACGCATCTGATAACAACAATACGGCACAGTTATTTCACCTCAATTTGCTCCGCTCTCTTTAACATGACACCAAAACACATTAAAACAGAAACAGACCCCATCAAGTTCAAGAATTCTTTGGACAAATTCTTTCAAGTAATCCCGGATAATCCTCCGACACCCGGATATGCCTCCGTAAACAATAACTCTCTACTTGAGTGGGCCATGGTGCCCAAATCCTGATTTGAAAGACTTCGCCAGGCCTGGGAAAAAAAAAAAAAAAAATATATATATATATATATATATATATATATATATATATATATATATATATATATATATATATATAAGTATACATATTATACTAGACATGAAAAATGCGCAAGCTCAAAAGTGCCACAGAATGTTATAATAAACCTTCAAAAGTGTGGGACTAGAGTTGTTGCTAAAAAATATTGTAATCATTATATATCGTACATTCTGTGGCATCCTTTATAAAAATAGCTTAAACCAACGAAACCTTTATTTTTACGCTATTTCACTTAGTTAATTCTTAGAGTGTAACATATAAAAATATGATTTACAACTATAAAATAAATTAATTAATATAATAACAGAGCTGCGGAGCTGAAATTTAGGAAATAATGGAGTATCGGATCCTGAGTTGGAGCCAGTCAATTTTTGACCGACTCCGCAGCCCTGTATAATACATTTCATATTAAAGTTATTAATAAACCTATTTTACACTTCATGCAAATTACCACGAGATATTGATATTAGATATAAGATACAGCGCAATATCTACAGCTGTAAAAGTACGAAAGCGAAGTAATAATAAGTGGCTTAAGGTAATTCCAATATGAAAGTTTGTAGTGATAAAAATTTGATAATGCAATACGATTGTTAATATTATAGTTCTATGAAAATGTAACAATAGATAACTAAATTATTTTACTATTAGTATATTTAAGAAATTATCATTATATATTTGATCGTTCATATAAGCATCATATTAAGTTTCAACACAATTATTTTGTTACTATGAGTATATGATAATAATATTACGTAATTATTTATAGCTGTTATTATATTAAACATAGATGTATTTATTTTTATATGTTACACTCTAAGAATTAACTAAGTGAAATAGCGTAAAAATAAAGGCTTCGTTGGTTTAAGCTATTTTTATAAAGGATGCCACAGAATGTACGATATATAATGATTACAATATTTTTTAGCAACAACTCTAGTCCCACACTTTTGAAGGTTTATTATAACATTCTGTGGCACTTTTGAGCTTGCGCATTTTTCATGTCTAGTTTAATATTTTTTTAAGGCAACGCTTGTAATAACTCTAGTTAAACAGGATATATATTAATAATAAATTATCGTTGTAATGTAATTAGATTATGTAATTGTTATTATAAATTATCTTATAAATATTAGTGTAAGATGTATAAAAATATTTTCAGACTTTTAATATAAACAACTACAAAAAACAATCAATATTAAATCAATATATTATACATAATAGAAAACATAAAATATACAATACAAAAACAAAATATTTACATACATTTGCAATTATCAGTGTATATACATTTTCTTTATATTCCCTGAGCAAATTAATAAGATTTGTTTTTATTGTACATAATTTGATGACTTGTTGGAGTGTATTAAAAGATAGCAACAATTTGTGATTAAATTGTTATCTTAAGCAACTCACTTTTTAATAGTTGTTGGCTGAGCGAAATTGTAAAAGCCTATGAGCAAATATAAAAAAAAATACACAAACAACATTTCCTTGTGTTATTACACATTAGATAAAATAATTGAGCAATGTCGTTATATTTTGCTCTTATTGCACATTAATAGTGTTTCTATTTTTCGGCACAAATCCATTACGGCAGTCCATTACTGGTACTTTATTTTATCGAATTAGTAAGTATGAAAGTCGAAGTTAACCTCGGCAGGATTTGAACTTAGAATGCAAAGGACCATAACAATACTGCAAAGCATGGTGTCTGACGCTCTACCAATACTTGTGTTGAGCTGGTCATTAATTTATGGTGGTCGTGCGTGAAGTAGAGCAATCGCTAGTTGAAATATTATGAACAAAACATTTTTATTTGCCGAAGAACATATTTTCAATACTGTTTGTGAATGTGACGAAGGAAATACATTCTGATATGGAACAGTGTACAAAGTGTGTCTGTGAATAACATAATGTTACCTCATGTTGTTGTCAAGACATAATGGATTTCGTTTATCCAGTTAGAAGATGAAACCTAGCCATCTCGGATTAGTTATATTTCATGCCATGTGTAAACGTGTTTGAGGATAGCAAAATATGCGCGTTAATTATAATAATTAGTTAATAATACTACAAAATATACCTAATTAAACTCTTTGCTTGAAATTTTATCATTCTTCGTTTATATATATATATATATATATATATATATATATATATATATATAGAGAGAGAGAGAGAGAGAGAGAGAGAGAGATTTATCTAGTCCTTCGCTCAAGATTAATCTATAAGTTTAGATGTTTGCCTTCGTTTAAGTAAATATTACAGTAAGATTTTTAATATAAACAACTACAAAAAACAATTAATATTAAAACGAAAAAATTATCAATGATAAAAGAAGCGGATGCAACTTTTTTTTTTATAAAGTTATATTCCTGTTTCTTTAAAGAACATTTCATTTTTGTTCTATTGTAGGCGAAATAATGCAATGGTTTAATAGGGAAGATATAACTTACGAATTATGTCTCTAACCGTGTAACGCTTTTTAAGTAGATAACTACAATTGAAAATACTAAAGAAATGGAACCAACAATTCAATTTGAAAGTCGTCTAGTGACAGTGTATTACTGGTACTTTATTTTATCGACCCCGTAACGATGAAAGGCAAAAATGCAAATGCTTAAAATTTAAATTGCCTTAATTCTATCGTCTGCTGTTTCATTAAAGGGAGATTCTCGTCTGTATTTAATTCTATCGTCTACTGTTCCACTAAACAGATATACCTCCACTATCGTCTCTATTTATACATTTTAACTTATAACTTATACACATTTGATTTGAAATATTTTATCTAGTCCCCCCTCTCAATATTATGATGATTTCTTTCGAATGAAACAGTTCTAGTCCTGTAGAAGCCATTTATATATATAATTGAACTGAGTTAAAAATTCACAATATTTATAATTAAATAAGCTCATATATATGTGTGTGTATTTATCTGTTTATTGTATTATATATAATGTGTGTATATACAGGATGTCCCCCAAAAATATATACACACTTCAACAGCATTCTAATAACTATTGCCTGTACAGGTAATCAAAGTGTCAATCGAATGTTAGTTTCGTGTTTTAACAGTACAAATTTACAATACACACATAAAACCAGTGTATATACATACATGAGTGTGTATACACATACATGAATGTGTATATACAATATATATGTATATATATATAGACACATATATTCACGGTGCAACGGTACATTAAAATATAGATGCGGGAGAGGGGGGTGTATATATAGGGGCGCTGGGGATAAAGGAGTGTAAAGCGTGTGTAATTGATATATTGAAGGAGAGGAGCGTGCACGATAGAGTAACAAATATATAGAGAGGGGGAGAGATGGTATTGAAGGGGAGGAGTGCAAAGCGAAAGAGTAAGAGATATATATAGAGACGGAACAGATAGAGAGAAACAGGCGTAAGTAACAGTGGAAGAGATATAGAGAGAGGTACTCTGATTGGTTGAAAATTAGCCAATGACATACGATCACCACCACCACGGCTATCCCCGAAAAATTTTTAAAGAAGCTAGGCATATATGTTAGAACACGAAAAGTGAACATTCTGTTGTTTCACACTTTTCGTGTTCTAACAGATATATATATGCATATAGTAAATGTTATATATAAATGTATATATTTATTTATTTACATATATGCACACACTAATGAATGGACGTTAAGTCACTAGAGATCCTCTGATTTATGACGGGTCTTGTTTTTTTTCCGCAGGATAACCACAAATGACACTCCTCACCAAGCAACATTAGTGGGTTACCGGTTTAAAAATGACCCGATCCTGTGACGTATTTCACTGTGTTATGTGTTACAAATAGCGCACGTGATCGAGCTGATATATATATATATATATATATATATATATATTTATATATATATATATATATATATATATATATATATATATATATATATATATATATATATATATATATATATATATATATATATATATATATATATATATATATATATATATATATATATATATATATATATATACCATATTTCAAGGGCGGTGCGGCAGGTAAAAGGGTTTATATATATCTGTTATTTTAATAAATATATATCTATATATATATATATATATGTGTGTGTGTGTGTATGTAAATGTGTGTGTGTGTTTGTGTATGCATGTATATATGTATTTGTATATATACGTATGTGTGTGTTTGTGTGTCTGTGTATGTATATATATATATAAATTTATATATATATATATATATATATATATATATATTTATATATATATGTATATATATATATATGTGTATATATATTTATACATATATGTATATATATGTATATATATATATATATATATATATATATATATATATATATATATATGTATATATATTTATACATATATGTATATATATATATATATATATCTATATATATATATATATACACAACTCTCATAAGCGGATGTACTATTTTCAAGCGGGAGACTATGGGTCATGAGACTAAATGAAGGGGAAACTAAACGTAATTCAAATACAGCTGGAGTGAATCTATTCCGCCTGTATCATCTGTAAAATGTAACGGATGTAATATGTGAAAACACACACACACACACACACACATACACAAATGTATATGTATTGTATATATATATATACATACATATTTATATATATATATAAATATATATATATATATATGTGTGTGTCCGTGTGTGTGTTTGTGTGTGTGTAGGTGCATATACATATATACATATATATATATATATATATATATATATATATATATATATATATATACGTTATTCCGGGGTTGAATCGGAGATAACCACAGTAAGTAAAGTACTCAATACATTGCAGAGTATAAAAGTTTTAATATAGATGAGATTCTACAGGACTAGAAATGTTTAATTCTTTAGAAATCATCAGGATTCCTGATGATTTCTAAAGAATGAAACAGTTCTAGTTCTGTAGAATCTCATCTCTCTCTCTCTCTCTCTCTCTCTCTCTCTATATATATATATATATATATATATATATATATATATATGGAAAGTTATATTTAAATTGTTGGGTTACAACTAGTAAATATTTATAACTGATATAAAAGCACTCAACAAGTATTTGGAGTATATTTACGATATTAAATAAATGGAAACTATATTTATAAAACCATATTTATTTCATTATATATATCTCAGGGATATCATATTAACAATATGCTATGCCTTCCTCAGACAAAATACAATATAGACAGTTTTATAGATAAATAGATTTGACATACCGTTCAACATCGACTTGTATTTGAAAAGTTGATTTGGCAGTGAAAAAATTGTAAACAGAAAGAAAGAAAGAGAGAAAAAAGGAAAGAAAGAAAAGAAAGAAAGAAAACGAAGAAAAAGAAGAAATGCATGGAACAAAATATAGAGATGGAAAGATAGATAAAGAGAAGAACTTTATGTAAAGAAACAGAGAGAGATATATATAGAGAGAGGAAATAGATAGAGATAGATATATATAGAGAAAAGTAGGTAGTTGGACATCCGTTGAGTAAACGTATCAATGATACATTTATTTATTTATTTATTTATTTAGCTCTAGTATTAATGTAAGGGAAATATATGTGGTTAGGAGAGAAACCAGCTGTTATATAGAGAGAAAAATGAAAAGTAACCAGACATAGGCGAGGCATAAAAACCCTATGTTTTAATGTAGAAGTATTAGTATGTATAAAAACCAGGCACTATAATGTAAATATCAGTATTCCTGAATGAGACACGTATCCATAATGTGTGAAAAGTAATGATCTTATGTTTAGTTTTAACAATTCATATGTTTATATGATAACTACAAACATCGATGTGAATTTACGTGATCAACTCTGCAAACCCCAATTTCACACGGAGAACATTCTCATTGTGCTATAAAAATTTAAGTATACATATATGTGTATATATATACACACATATATATAGAGTCTATATTAATTTTAACAATACTATTCTTGTCTTTACTCTACATGATTATCTATCAAGCAGAAATAGAGAACAGATTTCAATATATTAATAAAAAATATCAGAAAAAAAAAAATAAATAAAAATAATAATAATAATAATAATAAATAATAATAAAATAGAAAACTAAAAAATATTACGAAAAAATATTACATATTAAAAATTAAAATATTAGCAAATACTACAACAACAAAAATAAACCACACAGATCAACCCTTCAAAATTAATTGACAATATATTGCCAAGTTCATTATAAGCATCAGAGTCGAAAACAGATAAAGCTAAACATTATTTATCAAATCGCGTCTAGCAAAAATCATTTCAAAAAGTTTAGGATGCCCATTTGGTCTACATGTGTTCTTATATTTAATATAGAAGTTTATCTAGTGTAACGTTTATTCGAAATATTTGGAGCATCAACTTTTAGGGTAGTTTATTTTTCATGAAGAATGTTTTAATAAAAATAAAAATAAAAAGAAGAATAAAAAGAAGAAATCGAAAGATTTATCGGCTAGTTTCCCAAATAATTATAAATCAAACTAAATATAGTACATTTTAAATTTAAATTTATGTTTAAAAGTTGAGTTTAATCTATGTTTGCAGCAACTGAATAAATTTGTCCGTAGATTAAGGGAATTTTTAGATTTTAGTATAAAGAATATCTCCTCTGCGCAGAGGTCACATGTCTCAATATATATATATATATATATATATATATACATATATATATATATATATATATATACATATATATATATATATGTATGTATGTACATATATATATATATATATATATATATATATATATATATATATATATATATATACCCGCCTGCATAGCTCAGTCAGTAGAGCATCAGACTTTTACGTCTATTCTGTGAAGGTATCTGAGGGTCGCGAGTTCAAGTCCCTCTGCGGACGAACTAAAATTGAAGCTCAGCTGTTGAATTGCAGTGAAATATATAATTGTTATATTTGACCCTATAACTATCAAAAAGAAACCAATTAGGGACTGTGGAAGAATATTTGAGTGGGGATGGGTTGATAAATAGGACAGTGTGCAGGCGCATTCATACGTAATGTATATGCATGCACACACATTTATAAAGGTACATATATGTATATAAAAATAAATATATGTTTAACCATATATATATATATATATATATATATATATTATCATAAAAAAATAAAGGGCGGTGAATCGGTAGAGGGTTGGACGCCATGCTTTCTATCATAGGTACCTTCCTTTACACTCTGAGTTCAAATCCCGCCGAGGTTAACTTTGCCTTTCATCCTTACGGGGTGTTAGTTAACTTTGAACGTGTTATTTGAAATTCTATAAAAAATATTGCGAGTATATGTGGGGTTAAATAATGTCAAAATATAAACCTGGAGTTAACACACGTACGAACGTCATGGAGACATTTACAAAAACAGTGATGTTCAAACGTTAAAGAATATTAAGTAATCCCCCCCCCACACACACACACACTATTTCATACTACTCTCGTGATCATTTATACATAATGCTAAGCATATGAGCTACACGTCACTAATATTGTATTTTTTGCGCTCAAACTGAGGTTGCGAAGTTTTCGAACTTATGTCTGCTTCGGTGTCAATAACCAAAGTCATTTTCGTTTACATTATACTTTTTGATGGGCTATCCCTTCGGTATTTATTTTGTTTAATTTCAATAATCAAATACTAGAATCACGTGATAAGACGATAGCCCGTTTGTTTATAAGGGCTACCCGTAACAAAGATTAATAAAAATTACACCCAGGTACGCATGTTTGGAGGAAGTTTTCATATCAATCCAACGTAAACAATATAATTCTGTAATAACGCCGATTGTCTGGCACGTATTACACTTATCATGGCGACATCACATTAGCTAATTCATATAGAAGTATTAGCGTATTTTATTACATTTAATTTTGTTAACTTCTAAATCTAAATATTATTATAGTTGAGAGATAGTGTAAGTGTTTTTGATTTCATAATATGCTTCAGGTCAAATATTATTGTCGGCTTAATCTGACAAGTGTCTTAAACCTGGAGTACAGGAAAATCGGTACTCTACCTGCACGTATTTTTTTTTTGCTGGAGCATCTTTATTATCACCCAGCCTTTTAAATATAACAGCCAAATTTCCAACAGGTCACATCTTACAAATTCAAATTATCCTGTCCATAATATTTGTCATTTCACATAAATATTTCATTTCATATAAATATAATAGGTTAACTCTCTCAACCCTGTGTTTGCCAGTAAATACAAATGAAAATATCTTAGATAAGTCGGAAATAGTGAAGTTACTTCCTGAGTGGTTTGAATGTCTTCAAAAAAGCATACGAATCAGAAGAATTGCTATAGTTTGGTCGGGAAGGCTCTGTTATAACAGTTCAAATAAAGATTGTATTGAATAGACGTAGAACCAGTTAGTTCCTCTCACTCACGGCGATGTATCGGAGGATGTTGTTTCAATAATTTTCTGTACTAATGTTTATGTTGAATATAATTGTGTCTACTTTTGGCACAAGGCCAGCAATTACCCAGTACATTGCTGGTACTTTATTTTATCGATCCCGTAAGGGATTTAAACTCAGACTGTAAAGGGACGTAACTATGCTGGAAAGCATGGCGTCCGACTCTCTACCGATATTGCCAATCCCCCGCTCGTCTTGCACCCCATTCGTCCACCCTTCTCAGCACAAGTCGGATACCAGCCTGGAATTTCTAACTGGGCAAAGTATCCATCGCCCAAGATACAGGAACATTTCAGTTACTGATAGCTGGAGTCATCAAATCTCTGAACTGGTATAAACAAGAGTCGACTCAATGAAGCAATAGTCAATATTAATGCCCACTACCATGTTAACTGAGTAAAAATGCTATCATCTTCCTTATTTCAAATGCAATGGTGAAACTAAACAAATATAAAGGTCTCGAAATAGACATAGCCAGAATGTGCAAAATAGAAACGAATTCATAATATCAGGTGGTTTAGGACTAATTACAGAATATATGAAAGATATGTGGAATAGAAGACAACGTCTCTCTTTGACGCTAAACTCCGCCAGTTGCAGACTGCGTATCAACATGAGATATTTTTTCTCCACAATGTTCGATCACCAGTAGCAGAGTTTAAAGAGCAAAGATCAAGTCCAGTTCATAAGTTGACATTAACAAGCCATCGTTTTGGCTGCCGGCCTCTACTTCGCCTACCAGCCAACCTTCCTTTCAGGAATAACCTACTCACACCACGAGTTGATCTTTTTATGTGACCGTATAGTTTGAGTACTCTTGACTTGACAATTGATGTAATTGGTCTAAGTTTTGTAATGTTGAACAGCTCATTGAGACAGATACGGTCTCTGAGCCACTTACTAGTCATAAGTCTCATGATGTGGTTCTGGAATGTAGAGAGCTTCTGAAGTGACCATGGCTTCCAATTACACAGTCAAGACCATATAACACAACTGGTAGGATGTAAGTATCGAAGATCTTAGCCTTCAAATGATATGAAAGTCGGTTTGATGTTAGTAATCCCCTGTTCTTGTTGAAATCTGCCCAATCTAGAGCAATGCGATACTGCGCAGCAATATAGTATGTAAATATGATAGTAGCGTTCGTTTCCGACATGATTTAATAAATGTGGTTGCGGAGGCTGTAGCGATAGAGAATAGCTGTAGTTATAGTAGTAGATGAATAACGACATAGAATATGGAAATATAAAAAAATTGAGGACATGCAGAATGAAAATCACCAGAGAAAAGACCAATGGCATTGAGAACGCACAACAAAAATTACAGTGAAATGAAGAAGTAGAAAAAAAAAACTGAAATGAATCGAAAATAAAGTAAGATGGCCGAGAATAGAACGTTGAAGAAGAAGAAATAATTGTTTCTACTTTAGGCACAAGGCCAGCAATTATCCAGTTCATTACTGGTACTTTATTTTATCGACCCCGTAAGGATGAAAGGCAAAGTCAACCGCGGCAGGATTTGAACTCAGATCGTAAAGGGACGTAACTATGCTGGAAAGCATGGCGTCCGACCCTCTACGGATACTGCCAATCCACCGCCCGTTGAAGAAGAAGAAATAATTGTTTCTACTTTAGGCACAAGGCCAGCAATTACCCAGTGCATTATAATGATAATGAAAAAGGAAATATTTCAAAGTTTGTTTAAATGGCATACAATTGGATGTAACCAATATCCTGGTAAAGATTAACTGTCGTCTTATTGTGATTAGAGCAATTGTTGTTGTGCTTGGCATTTATATTCTAGTTATTATTGATTTGCTTATTGCTATTCAGTATGTTTGTTTTTATAGATGATCATGTTGTTGTGATAACTGGTTTTGTTCCTAATTTTGTTGTAGTCGCCATAGTTGTTGTGTTTTTGATTCTTTTTATCGTTATTATTGTCGTCGATATTTTCTTTTCTACTGCTATGGCTGTAACAGATGATATTGATACAGTTTTTGATACACGTTTTTTGTTTGTTTTCGTTTTGATGGCTAATGTTGTGTTTGTTGTCGTTTAACCCTAACACGGTTCTGATTGAGAAGACGCATAAACTAATA